>JACEFZ010005923.1:0-118087 GCA_014155875.1 Cepaea nemoralis | reverse complement strand
GTACTCTCTCTAACTATATATTATAGATTCCGTTATTAACATTTTAGTCCTACAATAAATAAAACGCAATAATTCATGTCACAGAGAAAAGAACTAAGTTTGTTTTATAATAGCATGAGCTCACCCTCCGATTCTTATTTCTCATCCTCCTTTCGCATACTCTCTTCATTTTGTGCTGGCAACCGTGTCTCATCACTAACATAGCGCGGGGTCTGGCCTCTTTGAATGAATTGTTGCCTTACATACAGTGTCTGAACCCATTTTTCGATTTTAGCTAATTCAGCGCATTCTGTACTTGTTGACATTATATTTTTATTATTATTACTATGATAATAATTATTCGCTCTTCTTCCTTTTTTTCTTCATCCCTCTTCTTCCTTCTTCGATTTCATTCTTCTTCTTCCTCCTTCCTCCTTCTGTTTTTCTCCCTCCTCCTCCTTCTTCTTTATGCTTCCTGCTCCTTCATTCTTCTTCTTCTTCTTCTTCTTCTTCTTCTTCTTCTTCTTCTTCCTCTTCTTCTTCTTCTTCTTCTTCTTCTTCTTCTTCTTCTTCTTCTTCTTCTTCTTCTTCTTCTTCTTCTTCTTCTTCTTCTTCTTCTTCTTCTTCTTCTTCTTCTTCTATTCGGCCACCTCCTCGTTCTCCTCCTCCTCCTGCTCTCCTACTTTGTCTTCTCTTCCTCAATTGACCTCATTGAATTCTGGAGGGAGAGGAGGTGGGGTGGAGGGGGAAAAGGTAGGGGTGGGGGAAGGATGTTGTGTGCGCTCTATCCAAGCTGGTTTCAAGCAATTTCCAAGCGATTTGTAAGCTGGTCTTCATTTCTCTGTGGTTCTTCTTGATACCGGGATTGATGACTTCACAAAACTGAAGGAGAAATGTGGGTAATGAGTTAGCAAAGGTGTGTTCTGAGTGCGCAATGTTGCGTTTTATTTTGCAATGTTGAATTCTCCCTGCATGAGGCTGGCCTATCCACTCCAATATTTACAAGGCCGGTCTCTCTGGCCGAGAGGTTACACCACTTTCTCCGTAATCCCGTTTATCACCCAGAGTCTCGTAGCGGGCGAGAACTGGGAGCGGTTCGTCCCCCGCTGGTGACTTGCGGGATAACTGAGCCGGCCGCTCAGAAAGCAATGGCAAACTACTGAGCGTAATCTTGCTAAGAAATCAGCAGACAGCTGAAAGATGCTGCTGTTGACAGCGATGTCCTGTAAAAGGATATGCGAATTAAGAAAAAAAAAGTTATATGAGAAATACACAAAAGCAATCAAAATGACCTACTGGTTTACTGGTTGTTTCAGTAATGTGGTTTCGGCGGGTGTGATTGGCATATCGATGTATGTCTTGGAAAATGAAGCAAACTGGTAATCTGAACAGTTCAGTTGCGGTTTGCTTGGGCGACCGCAAAACCAGGGAGAACCGTTTATTAATGTTAAATTGCACAGCTCCGAAGTTAGAAAACCAGGAACTATCGGATATGGACTGCAAGGAACGCCTTCACTGGCCTGTTTGAGAGATACATTGTTTAGTTAGTGGTAAATATTAGCAACGAAATAAATTAAGGGAATAGGAGTAGTCAATTTGATTAACCGTTTATTAATGTTAAATTGCACAGCTCCGAAGTTAGAAAACCAGGAACTATCGGATATGGACTGCAAGGAACGCCTTCACTGGCCTGTTTGAGAGATACATTGTTTAGTTAGTGGTAAATATTAGCAACGAAATAAATTAAGGGAATAGGAGTAGTCAATTTGATTAATCAACATAGAACTGGTACAATCAGTCATTAAACGATGGCGGAGATGTAGAGAAGGAAATCGGAGCACCTATAAAGTTATTCGGAGTGCGATCACGATGATCCCCACTAAACACATAAATATCCAAAACTGTATTAAAACATGCAAAATATTCTAACGAACACACCATCAAACTATCATTTTTGCGCGCCGGACAAACCCATATGTTCTCAGATTTCTATGGGTGAGACGGTTGATCTCACCAGTTCATCAGCCTTCATGTGGCCTTTCAAATCCTTCACGTCTGGCAACCACCCTGCTTGACACCAATGACATTTGTCCTGATGAAGGCAGATATTTCGCCCATTACATTGACCACAGCAGTTGCACCAATACATTTTAAGGCATTTAAAAGATTCACTGCCAAATAAATAGTCAGTTTGGACCAAACAAAAATGGATGGCGGAAAATGGGAAGTAGGGATGTGTCAGTGTTACGACTTAAACGTTGTTGATATGGCAGCGGACACATTGTATTATATATCAAATTAAAAGGGGTTGCTTAAAGAAAAGAACTATATATAATCTCATGGCAGATACGACAAGTCGTTTAAGTTATTAATCATCCCATGGTGCTAAATCAATTGCGATGTCGGCTCATTTCAGTGATGGATCTTCCACAACAGCAGCTGTAACATAGTAGGACTTTTCATTTTCTTCGATCCTACTGTAAAAAAACAAAGACAATTGTCAATCTATCAAAACAAAAGTGACACCCCTCTGATTAGTCTCCATCGAGCAGAGGCCGAGGGGCGTGCGCTTTCCAATGATATCAAGAGCTATGCCGACGGTAGCTCAGCTCCTTGTACCATTATGTAGGTCGTTTGCAGCACATCAGTCTCATCAAGGCTCGTTGAGAAGATTCTCGACCACGTGCCACTTGCTCTTCCTCAAGCAAAATCATGCTAATATTGTCTTTCATATCCAGTGTCCGCAGGTCTGCACGATCGAATGGGTAAGAACGCGGGTTCTTAAACATCCATTGCGCTGATGCCGAGGTAAGAGATTCATCCCCTACACCGGACAGCTGGACTAAAATGTTGACCTGCCGTCCTTGACTTTGGGACGTAAATTACAAGTACCTCTGAAGTCGGAGTGGGTTCGTCTGATGGTGAGGGACACTATTAATAAGGGAAGCTAACCAACACGCAAAATTCAGTCCAGCAATATTTTAAGTATTGTGTATGGACTAGGCTTGAGTTCAAAGCGAGCATGCGCAAACAAAAAGAATATTATGTGTCCCTTGTCACTGCCTTTTCTACAAGGAACCATGCCTTTCATGAATGTTCTTCCAAACCACTGTATCCTTTGGGTAAGGTAAATAAGTTTCAGGGATAGGTTGAACGAACAAAAGAAAGAACTTTATTTTCAAAGGGTCACAAATTGGGCACGCAGGCCCGTCATACATTCTGCCCGTCCAATCACTCATCTTTCGAACAGCAGTTAACTATTTCGCATGTTAATTCACATAGGAGAAGAAAAAACAACATGGTTAGATACAAGTTGTGACCATAAACAATGCACAATGTTGTTTTATGTTATGAGCCCGTTTTCTTCGATGTTAATATCTTTTCGGATGCCAGTATGTGTTTTCTGGTTGGCCCACACAATTATAAACGAAAATGCCAGGTAACCAAGCAATTCAAAGGCAACAATTAACTTCTTATGTAGTGAGTGAAGAGGTGATTAATTACTGTTGTTAGAAAATATGTAGTGCCTAATGACTTGGTTATGTGATTGTTGATATAAAGTGATTGTAGGTATATCGCTGCTACTTTAAGAAGATTGTAGTGGTGGTTATATGAATGTTGCCCCTAGTGATTATAGAGATAACTATATGTCATGTTATAACGTATTTAGTGTTTACTGACGTAGTTATGTAATTGTTGTTATAAAGTGATAGTCAAGATCGATAATTCACCGTTATTGTAAGATGATATGATATTTAGTACTAAAGTAGTACTGATGTCAGGTCTTAGTCAGATATGATATGACTGAGCTATAGTGTGGCAGTAGACGGCATTAGCTGCTATCTTTTAGCGCAGAATGTTGGGCTGCGCTCACCAAACCTCACACCCCACACCGTGCCAACGACTTCGGCGGAGGAGAGCAATTGGGATTGTACAAGTCCTATCCTGGTGTGGGGAAATGTAATTTAAGACTAAATGTCATGGCAGGGCAGATCAGACTCTAAACCTTGATCTAGAACTGATCTAGGATTGAAACTCCAACAGGCGGATAGTTAGAACATTGCTTTAATGATCCAGCAGCTTCTGCTGCTTGCCTTGGTCCAGATGCATTGGTGTTACCTTTCTTCTGAAGTAAACTATGCAGGCCGAGAGAGGGATCATGCTGCGTGAGCAACTTATGGTCTCTACAATTCATCCTCGGCTTTGTGCTATGAAGAGGTATAACTCCATCCCTCGTCTTACGAGGTAGTAGCTTTATGCCTTTTGGAAGCACAAATAACTATCGCCATTCAAGACGGTAAAATGACAGTGAGTGAGTCTTAATGTCGAGAGGTCTGACTTCCTTCCATCGGATGTTAGACCATCTGGCCCGGGGTCTCTCTCCGCAGAACTCCAGTTCGAACACCGAGAGCATCACTGACAGGACAAACTCCAGTCTCCGGAAAAATTGCTCTCAGAACGACACAGTCTGGGGGAACGAACGTGCGTTCGTAAAATAAAAAAACTGGAGACATACGGTTTAACCACGTGTATGCGATAGCATTCTATAAACGTGTATGACAAAACATGAGCGTTTTATTAGTGAACATATACTCCGAAGATAATAATAATAATAATAATAATAAATGCAAAAATAAGCTTATTTAATAGTCCACTGCTATTACGACAAAGCCGGTCTCTCTGGCGTAGGAGTCGTTCTTTCTCCGTAATCCAGTATATTATCGTGAGTAACACAGCTGCGCGAGATTCGGTAGGGGATCGCGCCGCGTTGGTTACTTACGGTGGTATGTGAGTCGGTCGCTCAGAAATCAGTGGCAAACTACTGAGCGTAATCTTGCCTAGTACATCAACAGCAGCTGAAAGATGCTGGTATTGACTGCAACGTCCTGTAAAGAATATGCAACATTTAAAAAAAATGCGACAAAGTTCTAAATGATATACCTTCGAATTTGAATATGCCCCGACAAAAGGTAATGTGCTTTTAAGAGCTCTATGTACGTAAGCTAGTGCTCTGAAATATTCTCTGGGTTGTCTCAAAGTGGCCATCACGCTGTATAAGATGAAAACAGTTAGGTATGACTGCTGCGAACAAGATGGAGATAACAAAGATAGACACCGTGTATAACAATTAACTCAAACCTGGTTAACAGAAATCGCAATTAGGAAAATAACAATAATAATAATTCTAAATTAACCTAAAGTAAACATGTAAAAATTAGCTAACCCACAACAGAACAAATCCGACGTTTCGATCTTAGTGACCTTCTTCTAAAAATGTAAACATAAAATGTAAGGATATAGAAATTTAATACTAAGACTCTCCATTTCGTGCTGAGATCAGTTTAGCAATATGTTTATACAGTGACAAATAAATGCATTTTATACATGAATGCAACAATGTGTGCAAATTAACTATATAGAGTTAATATGTGTCGCTAGGAAGGAAAAGACAAATAAATGAATGCATCATATGAAAAATAAATGATAAATTAGAATTATTTTGGGATACTAAGCAAGTTAGTTAGTTAGTCTTTCCTCTTGAGCCTAAGGCGGCGCATAGGGCAGAAGTCCTGTCTCTCCATGCTTGGCGGTTCGCTGCTACCTGTTGTAGATCTTGGATATTTACTTGGCCATTGAATGAGCCTTCTCTAATGATGGTTCTACGCAGGGTCTCTCTTGGTCTTCCCCGTTTTCTTTTCCCTACCGGTGACCATATGAGGGCTTGGTAGGGGAGTCTTGTCTTGTCCATTCTGAGTACATGGCCGATGTAGTTCCAACGGCGTCTTCTTATGAAATTGGATATTGTATCTTGCTTAGTCTCTTGTCTTATTTGCGAATTGGTTCTGAAGTCTGTCCAGTGGATGTTTAGAAGTCTTCTAAGACTTGTCTAATTTGTTCTCAAAATTGTCTAATTTTTTATCTAAAGCTACTGTTGATTTCCATCTTTCACATCCATACGTTAACAGTGGAATCACACAAGAGTGAGGCAGATAAACACAGAAAAATTTATATGAAAGATTAAATAACTTAAATAATAAGTAATAATATAAGCATCAATAACTGTATGGAAATATATCAAATATCAGAGATGATTAGAGTGTCATAGTGGCGATGACGTCTGCTCTAGACTAGGCACCCGAAGAGAACAATTGGTTAGACATAAATTAACAAATGACAGTTATTTTAAAATAGCTGAGAATTGGTTGCAAATGCCTATCTTACAAGAGAGTTCAGAACAATGTTTGACGACTGTGGTAATGATTGAATATATAGTTACTGACTTGAGTGACAAGGAAAACAGTGGTAAATATCTCACGAAAAGACAAATTTACTCGGGAATTTGATGTAACAAAACAGCAACATTCTTTACAGGCACCACAAAGAAATATTGACAGGCCATGTCGTGGACAGAGAACATACTGACTATACTGTAAGAATTCTTTGACTAACGTGCAACAGATGTCACAGATGAAAGCGTGGGAACATAATACTACTACTAGGTTGTCATGCACCACTGCAATGAAATATATCAAAGTGTAGTAACTGTTAGCAGACTGGAGGCAGGAATGTTGGTCATATCCACAACACCGAAGTCACAAGAATTCGTTGGAATAGATAATGGGACATTCAACCAACGATAGTAAGACGTCCAATCTCAGCTTATATATATAGAGGTGAATAGTTCTCACCAAGCTGGATTGTCATTATATCTTTAAAGCCCATAGCAACATGTATTACAAATACGCGACTCTCTCAATTCTTTCAGCTTTGCTTGTAAACTCTGTATTGTAAATATATAATTATAATTAAAACCCATCATTGACACACATACCGCACAGTTCCCGCCCACGGAAGTACCGTTGAGGCCAGGTAAGTCCCATTGTTGAAATCGGTAATTTTCGTGTTATGCTGTGTTTAAATTTCACGTCCTTTAGCCAGACTTGGATCCTGTCTCCCCCTTTCAATCTAGGCCTGCCCATTTTGTCAAACATGGTGATTACTAAAGCCAGAGTGTCGCCGACAATGAAGCTTGTGTGAAGAGATGAATAACAAAATAATGTAAATATCTGTTCAGAAGAATAATCTGTTTTTTGTTGTTGTTGTTGTTGTTTTTTAAAGCAAAGGACCCGTTTACACACTCTAGACGCATCTGGCATATAATACTTGACCCATATTTTAATAGACCGATCGGTACCCGGGGTATGATTTGATGACTATCTCGCCGACCGCCTTGATTTCCAAAGATATTTCCTGGTGCCCATTTTAGACCCTGGAGCCCAAACTATTTTTAAAAATACGTCCCGCTCAGGTTCGAACACATTGGCAGGTTGGCAGGCGAGCGTGTAGTCATCCATGACTCTACCAAAGGAGAGCATGACCTATGCAAAATTAAGTGAAAAATGTATGTGAAGATTGTAGTGAAACGAAAAAAAAAACATGGAAGTTCATACTGGTACCTGGTTGCACACTCAAAACGAATATCAGCCTAAGTGTTCCAACTTCCTTCCGTATATCACACGAGAAGATCGCATGAAAGTGCACGAACATCGTTTATCAGTGAGAATTTCCACCCATATATCACACGAGGAGAAACTCATGGCGGTGCATGAAACTCTGCCATGCATCACACGAGGGGAATCGTTTATCAGTGAGAATTTCCTCCCATATATCTCACGAGGAGAAACTCATGTCAGTGCACGAACTCTGTTTATCAGTGAGGATCAAAATGTGTGTATACTGGAATCACACAGGCTACAAATATTATGTTCTGTTTGTTCATCATCATGGAGCAGGTCATGTAAAGAACATTGGTATCATGGCTCGCTTAAATGCCCTAACGATTCATTGCCAGTTCTTCTGCCTGTACGCTCTCATGTTCAAAGTTTCTGCAATGTCTAGTGTCCATTATCGTACTGGTTAAACCCTGCCTCTTTTTAACTGATTCAGTGCCAAAAAAAAAGTTTGAACCAAACATGGCGCACAATGAAATAAACAAGTATTATAATGTAATGTTGCATTGACTGAGTATTAACAGTTCAGAAGATACCGTGTACCGACACAAATAACACAATGACCTTAGTATGGCGATATATCGCCCTTCTCTCAAAATGGGAGGTCACAATTTGCGACATATTATCCATCGGCACTGAATCAGATAAGGAACCATGTGGTTGCTGACTCCACTTTCCAAACCACTGTCACGTTTAAGAAGGCCAAAGTATAGGGTGTATTTTTAATGACTCTGCAGTGTTTGAAAATACTGCCGGTCCAAGTTTTGTATTCACCCTCTGTAAAGTTCATGCAACATAATAGATAAATACAAAACTTGGACCGGCAATATTTTCACACACTGCCCCGACCTTGTAGAATATTGGTAGTTTCTTCTTTGTTCATTGGTTGTTCTAATTTTAAAATTTAGCCAGGACAGAAAATTATCTGACTCCATTTCCAACTGCCAAAAGAGTTGTACCGCGTGCAATGTGCACAGGGATAATTTGTGACTTTCGTATTTTCTATTCAAGCTAGACGTCCCATCCACATTTCAGTGATAAAGTTGAAGTATATTATTCTTTTCCAGTTTCTTCCTCTTCTTCTTTGTTCACGTCGGTATCGATAAATGCTAAGAAAGCAACAGTCAACTACTACTAGTTGACATCGCCACAGAGTTTGTGCTCAAACGGAGCGAGTGTAGGACAATATACGTTTCTCTGTTCTGCATCTGTTGCACACCTCTGCATCAAATGATGAGTTATCATTTTACCAATTCTATAGTTGCACTCATTAGCATGCCGTATCTTTAGTTTATAAAACAAGTGGTAGTTAAGTCTTTATGTTCTGTGCGGAATCTGATGATTATTAAACAAACCCACAAGTTATTTTTGGCACTCGTAGAAGAAGAATGAAGAAATAGAGGTCAGAAGACAACACTAGGCAATATTCATTCATTCAGTAGCATGCCCTTTGCAGAACCTCGCTTCCATAACAACCTTCCGGAAAACCTCTCGATCATAAGCAAGATGTTCGGCGTCCGATACACCCATCTGGAGATCATCCGCCACATCCTGTACCCATCTTCTCTTTGGCCTTCCTCTTCCTTTCTTTCCATGCATATGCCCCTCCATTATTGTTCTCTCCAAACTTTCGTGACGTTTCAAGTGACCAACATATTTCAGTTTTCTTTGTTTTATCGTCTTTAATAGCCAGCCTTCTTCAATATTTAGCTCTTGAAGTATGGATGCATTTGTTCTTTTTTTTTTTTTTTTAAACCCAAGATATTCTTAGAATTCGACAATAACATTTATATTCAAAGGCATTTATGCGCTGTTCAGCTTGCTTAGTAAGCGTCCAGGTGTCACAAGCGTATATTGCAATGGGAAAGATAATGTAATGTAATGTTTTGCATATCCTTTACAGGACATCGCTGTCAACATCAGCATCTTTCAGCTGGTTGTTGATGTCTTGGCAAGATTACGTTCAGTAGTTTGTCATTACTTTCTGAGCGACCAGCTCCATACTCTCATAAGTCACTGGAGCGACTCGAACCGCTTCCAGTTCTCGTGCGCTCACGTCAACTACAAGAGTATTCCGGGTTACGGAGAAAGCTGTTAACCTCTCGACCAGGGAGCCGGTAATGGGAAAGATGCATGCTCTTAAAAATCTAATTTTTGTTGTTCTGTCTGTCCTACTCCTTAATTTATTAAGTTGTTTTAGTCTTTGAAGAGCAATTGATAATTGTCGTTTAATTTCTTTCATTGTGTCACCGTTGTTGGTAATCAATGACCCAAGATATTCAAAATTTTCCACCACCTCCAATATAAAATATAAAATTTGAAATCTACAGTTATCATGCCAGGATAAGAACCTGTCACCTCCACTTGACGCCAGTACCTTGCGGCAGGAAGAAACGTAATTCAAAACATTACGAACTAGACACGGTTAAATACAAGCTGGCATATATAAATTTATGAGACCTATGGTGTTATTTCAACGGCGGATACGCATTATGTCCAAATAGATTGTTATGGCTTAACGTCGATGATTTTTTTTCCGCATAGCCTTTATACAGGACATTGCAGTCAACACCAGCATTTTTCAGTTGCTGTTGATGACTTGGCAAGTTTTACGTTCAGTAGTTTTTCATAGCTTTCTGAACGACCTTCTCACGTACCTCCGTAAGTAACCAGCGCAACGCGATCGGCTGCCGAATCTCACACAAACACAGCTGTGTTTCGTATGAGAGTACATGGGATTACGAACAAAGTCCTTAATTCCTACGCCAGGGAGACCGACAAAGTCGATGATAGACCTTGCTAATTAAGAAACCTATTTTAGGTGTCTAGTTGGCAAAGATTTCAAATGGTATGCTGCCTTATGTGTCCTCTTATACTCCCTTTTTCTTCATTTATAAGTGCCATTCAATACTTGTCTATGTGTCTGAGCTGTCTTAATTGTGTGTGTGTGTGTGTGTGTGTGTGTGTGCGCGCGTGTTTGTGCGTGCGTGTGTGTGTGTGTATTATCAACGTCTAGAGGTATTTGAAAGTGAAGGGTTCAAGACAGTGTAGATAGTGCCAGCATAGATGAGACATAAATCAATCAATCAATCATGTGCCATGCCGGAAAGCGTGGGCGGTCATGATTCGCCATTTCACTCGATCACCAGAGTCGTGGATCAGCTCAGTGTTCCTGTCTCGTCCATGCCATGTGGCCAAGCCATCCAGGTATTTTCCTCTTGGTCTTCCTCTTGGTCTGTTCCCTTCGATCTTGCCAGCTGTCACTAAGTTCTCCAGTCCCTTTCTTCTCATAACAAGTCCAAAAAATTTTGACTGTCTACGTCTAATTTCTCTAATCAATCTACGATTTTCATTTGTCTCTTGTAGTACTTGGTCATTGGTTTTTCTATCTGTCCATGGTATTCTTTGCATTTTCCTCAGAAACCACATTTCTGCAGCCATCAGATGTTTTTCAGCTTGACTGCACATTGTCCAAGTTTCACATCCATACAAAAGAACAGGCTCTATGTATCCCCTAAACACTCTTTTTCTCGTTTCAATTGACATCATTTTATTGGTCAGAATGTTTTTCATCTTGCTAAAGGCTACTTTCGCAATGGCGATTCTTGTTCTAATCTCTTCAAGGCATCTGCCATCAGATGTTATGACTGTTCCGAGATAATTGAACCGATTCACTTGTTGAAGAATATTCCCATTTACTTGTATATTACATTGTGGTACTTCGTTCTTCCTAGTGACGACCATAACCTGTGTCTTCCTACAATTTAATTCCAACCCCAGCTGCTCACTGTGTACAACCACAGCGTCTACTAATTGTTGCAGATCCTGTGCATTGTCTGCAATCAATACTGTATCATCTGCATATCTAATGTTATTTATGTTTCGTCCTCCAATGCTGATTCCATTTAGGTCTTCTACATTTCTGAAAATATTTTCACTGTATAGGGAAAAAAGATCTGGAGACATTACACATCCCTGCCTAACACCTCTCTTAATAGGTTGGTATTGTCCTACTTCATTATCAATCCTTATGGCAGCTTGTTGTTTCCAATATATGTTTTTTATAAGTCTAATGTCTTTCCCATCAATTTGTAGATCTGCAAGCATATCCACAATGTTGACATGTCTAACTCTATCAAAAGCCTTTGTGTAGTCAATAAAGCAAAGATGTATATCCTTGTTTACTTCTAAAGCACGTTCAATAACTGTTCGCAGCATATACACAGCATTTACTGTACCCTTTCCTTCTACAAAACCACATTGTTCTTCCCCTATTTCAGGTTGTATTTTCTTCCTCACTCTTTGCATGATAATTCGTAACAAAATCTTTGTGATGTGACTCATTATACTAATTGTTCTATGTTGATCACATTCTAAGGCTCCTGATTTCTTTGGGATTGCAATAAATACAGAATTACATAATTCAGAAGGTATATCTCCAGTATCATATAATGTGTTCAGCAGTCTAGTGACTTGCTCTAGTCCAAATTCTTCTAGAGCTTTAATCATTTCTGTTGTGATGTTATCTGCACCGTTGGCCTTGCCAGCTTTCATATGCTTAAGAACATTTTGAACCTCCATCTTTAAAATTGCTGGTCCTTCATTATTAAATCTAATAGCATACTGTTCCTCTCTGTTATCATTATACAGGTCTTTCACATAATCTGTCCATACATGTAGAATCTGATCTTTTTCTATTATGACTTTGCCATCTTTGGTTTTTAGACAGCCTGTTGATGTACTTGTTCTTTTATTAGTAAGTTCCTGAATTCTTTTGTGCACTAATTTGGTATTTTGACTGTAGTGTTGTTTTTCAATTTCTAAGCACTTTTCCTCAAGCCATGATTCTTTTGCCTTCCTACATAATATTCTGACTTGTCTGTGAATTTCTTCATATTGGCAGTATTATTTTTGTTGAGTCTTCTTGTTTCCATTAAGTGTAAAATTTCCTCAGTCATCCATTTCTTACGACCCACCTTCTTTAATTTTGGAATAGTTGTTTCTGCAGCCACATTGATTGAATTCTTTAACATTTCCCATTGATCATCCACATCCTGGAATAGTATCACTAGATCAGACAATATTTCAAATCTGTTCTGTACTTCTATGTTGAATTTGTTTTGTATTTCCTTGTCATTACTCAATGTACACAAATCATATTTAGTGTTCCCTGTTGTATACTTGACTTTCTTCAACTTTATCCTCAATGTTCCTGTGAGTAGTCTGTGGTCACTATAACAATCAGCACTGGGAACTGTTTTTGCTACTGTTAGCGCGTTTCTAAATCTTCTGCTAATGAGAATGTAGTCAATCTGGTTTCTACTCCTGCTATCAGGACTCCTCCAGGTCCATAATCTTCTTTTGCCCACTCTACTAGTCTGTATCCTCTTTCATTTCTCTCTCCTAAACCAAAGTTTCCTACTGTGTATCTATCCCCTTGATTTCCTATTTTTGCATTGAAGTCCCCTATTATGATGTTTATTTCTGAATTTTTACATTTCTTTAAGGCAGACTCTATGTCATTATAAAATTCCTCTACATTATCTTCACTGGACTCTCCTGTTGGGGCATATACTTGAATAACATTTATGTTAAAAGGTCTGCCACTCAATTTAACTAGTAGAACTCTGTCCGACACGGCCCAATATCCCTGAACAGACGTTGATGTTTTCCGGTCCAAAATTATTGCCACTCCCCTATGTCGATCCTCACCTCCAGAATAAATAATCTTAAAATCTTTATGTATCTTGATGCCTGCTCCTCTCCATCTCGTTTCGCACATACCTAATATATTAATTTTTTCTCTTTGAATTTTTTGTGTTATGTTCTCTAATTTTCCGTCGTTGTTTAACGTCCTAACGTTCCATGTTCCTAATTGTAATGTCTCTGTCCTTGTCTTGCGATGATCAGTCTTTAAGCGAATCATAATAAACTAGGCAATTTTAAAGAGGTAGTTTGCCGTTGCTTTCCTCTATGGCAGTGACCATACTGGCCGGATGACCGCAATCATTGTCTCTCGAAAGAGAGAAAGCTTGCCGTCGCGAAACTCGAGACCATAACCAACAAATATCTGTCGGCTCCCCTCATAATTTCATCCACCACCTGCCTTCCGTGGCTTCTTTTGAACACTTCCAATTAACGAACACGAAATAACATCACATAATCCAAAGGAAAAACACTATCCACCTACGAATTTCACGGGAATTTCCATAGAGAATCCACAGAAAAACAATGAACAGCGTCTCCCCCAAGAACAACGAGTCATCGCGTCGCCATCTTGGAGACATAAACGCATGAGTCAATACGATATAATTTATTACGTTAGGATATAATCACAATAACAATAATGTCTCATCAGCGATCGTTCTCGCACACATTCATAACATATCACATTGTGGCGATAATTCAGCAATACATTACAATAAAGCCACCACGCTCTCGTATCGCAGCCACACACACAAGCACCAGTCACAAGGCTCAGCTATTCAAATTCTGAAGTCCCAGGTCTAGTCTATCCTGCCACACTCTCAAACACGCATCCTCTCTCTGTCAAGTCCAAAGCCCGTCTGACTTCCCCTCGACTGCCCAGTGGTCACGAGGTATCTGCCCCTCGTGTAGTTCGTGGGAAGTCAGGTGTCTCGCATACGCCTGGTTAAGGCTAGGCGTATTGCGTACTTCTATTCAAGGTGACACTGTCTTTCACGGGTACAGTCCGGTCTTCAGCATCTAGGTTATTCTCTTTCCTCCGTACTCACCCCTTAAAACGCACCACCTGTATAATCAAAGTGTGAAATGTAAATATCAGTGTTTACAAGTTTACATATTTGGAATCTTTATTCTATGAATCCATGCTGGTGAATAACTTGTGAATTTGATTGTTATGAATAGTGCAGGCAAGGTAGACAACCAAAAATGTAACCAATAAGAAAATTCATTCACACTATCCCCAATATCTGATATGTCCACCATATGCATCAAATAAGCTTGGCAGCGGCTCCGCATGGAACGGACACGTCTCTGAAGGATATTTCGAGGAATCAAGTCCCATTCACGTGTAAGAGCAGCTTCGAGCTGTTTCAGATTAGCTGCAGAACCTACGTTCAAGCTCGTCCCAAAGATGTTCTGACGGAGGTATGTCTGGTAATTAACAAAAAAAATTCCCATATCCTGTACAGGACATTGAGTTAACACCAGCATATTTCAGCTGCTGTTAATGTCTTGGCAAGATTTACGTTCAATAGTTTGTCATTGCTTTCTGAACGACCGGCCTAGATATCCCCGTAAGTAACCAAAGCATCTGTGTTTCGTACGAGAGTATACGGGATTACGAACAACGTCCTTAACACCTACACCAGGGAGACCGGCACCGACCTGGTGATAGGGTCGGCCAATCAATAGTCGCAATGTTCAGCTGCTGTAGATATTTCTGCGTAATGCATGTGGTATTCGCACGCGCGTTAACCTACTGGAGAAGCTGCACGTCTGGATAATGTGTGAACGCAGGAGCAACCAATGCATCCAGAACCTCATCTCAATATGTTACAGGAATAAAATGTCCACGGAAGAGGCAAGCAATTGTGAAAACTGAATTCTTCCCAAATGTGAAGACTGCCACTTCAAAATCGGTTGCGCTGAAGAACACAGCAATCTGCAAAGCGAGCGCTCTCCACACAGTCGCCAAATCCGCATACGTCCATCAGAAAAGGATATATCGAATCTGCTCTCGTCTGTGACCAGGACAGTATTCTACTACAGTCTAGTCTATCTGACATGTTTCTCATATATATATGAAGATCATTACTTGTTTCTTTTCTGACTTTCTTTTGTCAGGTCTTAGTCAGATATGACTGAGCTACCGTATAAGAATAGACGGTACTACCTGCTTTCTGTTAGCGCCGAACGTTGGGAGGCGCTTACCACACCTGACACCCCACATTGTGCCAATGGCTTCGGGCGGAAGAGCGCAATTGGGAGGGTACAAGCCTTACCCTGGTGCGAGGAAATGCAAGCTAAAGACAAAATGTCATGGCAGGGCAGACCAGGCCCTAAGCCTTGGTTGGCGGCTGGTCTAGGATCGAAGCTCCGAGAGGCGGACAGTTACAGCTTTGCTTTGCTGATCCGGCAGCTTCTGCAGCTTGTCTTGTTCCAGATGTAGAGGTCATCTGGAGTGAGCTAGGCAGGCCGAGAGAGGGATCATGCTGCATGGCCAACACATGATCTCTATATTTTAGCCCAGGCTTTGTGCTATGGAGAGGTAATAGCTCCATCCCTGGTTTTAACTGGTCTCGGAATCAAAGCGAGAGGCAACTGTTACGGGTTAAAAGTCCCTGTCAACTGGCTTAAACATGGGGCGTCACGCGTTGCCTCTGACGGTGGGAGACACCTACAGGTGTCACTGATCAGTTACCGCCCGCCTCAAGCTTGGAAACCCCCGACCAGTTGGGTGCTGATCCGCCACAGCCTGCCTGCTTCAATGGGTGCTTGGGGCTAGGACAAAATCTGAATCGCAGGCTGTAAAACCAATTCACCAGGTACTAATAAAAAGTAAAATAGAAACCTCAAGCTACGGCTTGCAACCTTGAACGTGAGAACCATGTGTCCAGGATTTTCCACTGACTTGACCAATATTGACGATGTGAGAAAAACGGCTGTGATTGATGCCGAACTCAATCGTCTAATCATTGATAATGCTGGCATGCAAGAGACTCGCCTCGCTGAGGAAGGGTCACTCGGGGAAAACAATTACACCTTTTTTTGGAAGGGCAGAGGGCATGCAGAAGAAAAGGCAACATGGTGTGGGCTTTGCAGAGAAGAATTCGCTACTGTGAATAATTGAAATTCCAGCAGGAGTAAATGAAAATCTATTATCCCTGCGCTTGGCAACCTCTTGTGGTTTTGCCACCATTATTACTGCATATGCACCGACACTCGGTTCCTCTTATGATGTGAAGGATTCGTTCTATGAGGAGTTAGACTCCGTGATCAAGGCAGTTCCAAAATCTGACTACATTTATATGCTCGGTGATTTCAATGCTCGTGTGGGCAAGGACTCGAGTTCATGGCCAGTGTGCCTTGGAAAATACAATATCAGTCGCATGAATGAAAATGGGCAAAGGCTGCTGGAGCATTGCACCAGAAATGACATATGTATTACAAACTCCTTTTTTAAAACAAAAGAGATGCATTTGGTCGCATGGAAACATCCAAGATCCGGCCATGGCACCAGCTGGACTTCATCATCACACGGAGACAACATCTGAACCATATGTCATTGACTCTAAGTTACCACAGTGCTGACTGTGATAAGGATCATTCTTTGGTTGTTGCAAGGGTTAGACTGAGACCAAAGAGAATCTACACATCTGAACACAAATCTAGCCCCAGGATTAATATTATTAACACTCACGATCATGAAAAAAGCTTTCAGTTTCAACAGCAACTTGAAGACGCTTTCACTGATACACCAGAAAATTGTACAGTAAATGAAAAGTGGGGTCAACTTAAGGAAACTCTTTATAAAAATGCCGTAGGGGTTTACGGCACTGTGGATCATAAGAGGCAGGACTGGTTTGCGGCAAACAGCCAGACTCTGCAGCCCTTGATTGATAAGAAGAAGATAGCTCTCTTATGAAACAAGGAAAGACCAACGCGTAACACTCTGAGTGAGCTAAGGCAAGCTAGGAAGGATGTGCAAAAGGCTGCCAAGCAGTGTGCAAATGATTGTTGGATCAAGTTATGTGAGTCCATTCAAATCGCAAGTGAAAAGGGAAACATCAGAAGCATGTATGAAGGAATAAAGAAAGCCTGTGGTCCAGTGATCAAAAGAAGTGCACCATTGAAAACCTTGACTGGAGAAATCATAACTGATAAGAAACAGCAGATGGACAGATGGGTAGAGCACTATTTGGAGCTTTACTCAAGTGAGACCAAACTAGCGGATAATGCCCTCAACGCCATAGAGGCTCTACCAACTCTTGACCACCTGGACACACTTCCCACCATAGCAGAAGTTAAGTGTGCTATAAATGAAGTTGCATCTGGCAAGGCTCCAGGTAAAGATGGTATTCCAATAGAGGTTATCAGGAGTGGGCAAGACACACTCACTTTACAGATCCACCAGCTAATAGAGCTATGCTGACGAGAAGGACAAGTCCAACAGGATTTCAAAGATTCAAGCATCATAACACTGTACAAGAACAAGGGCGATCGGAGCGACTGCAACAACTATAGGGGTATCTCACTTCTGTGTATTGTTGGAAAAGTATTTGCCAGAATTGTTCTGCGCAGACTTCAAGTCCTAGGAGATCAAGTCTATCCCGAATCACAGTGTGGCTTTCGACAGAACCGGTCTACCATTGATATGATATTCTCATTGCGACAAATGCAAGAAAAATGCCGTGAACAGAATCAACCACTGTTTATTGCCTTCATCGACCTCACAAAGGCATTTGATTTGGTCAGTCGTGAGGGTCTGTTCAAGGCACTAAAGAAGATTGGCTGCCCACCAACTCTTCTGTCCATTGTGGAATCGTTCCACACAGGCATGAAGGGTATAATCAAGTTTGATGGTGCAACTTCTGAAGAGTTTGAAATCAAGAGTGGAGTTAAGCAAGGTTGTGTACTAGCTCCCACCCTCTTTGGAATATACTTTTCACTTCTACTGAAATATGCCTTTCGTGATCAGGATGGTGGTATATACATTCACTCACGCTCAGATGGCGGCCTCTACAATGCTCAGAGATTGAAGGCCAAGACCAAAATTAGGAGGGTACTGATCAGAGAGTTGCTTTTTGCAGATGATGCTGCAGTTACGACCCACTCTGAGGAAGAATTGCAATGTCTACTATCTGCATTCCCCAATGCTTGTTCTGAATTTGGTTTAACAATTAGCAAAAAGAAGACACAGATTATGTCACAAGGTGCACATGGGGTACCATCAATCTTTATTGACGACGCCGAACTAGAGATGGTAGACCATTTTACATATCTAAGATCAGTGGTAAATAGCAAATTATCCCTAGATCAGAAAATCAACATCCGGATTGGTAAGACAGCAACAACAATGAACAGGTTAAGGAAAAGAGTCTGGGAGAACAGGAAGCTTACTGCCAAAGCAAAAGTCCTTGTCTGTCAAGCCTGTGTCCTTAGCTCTCTTCTTTATGGCAGTGAAACCTGGACAACTTACTCACACAAAGAGAAACGTTTAAACAGCTTTCATATGCGGTGTCTGCGAAGAATTCTTGGTATTAAGTGGCAAGACAAAATCACAAATACTGAAGTATTGGAAAGATCAGGTTGTGTAACGGTTTACTCCATGCTCAGTCTTCGTAGACTTAGATGGATAGGACATCTTAGGAGGATGGATGATGGTAGAATACCAAAGGACATCTTTTTTGGTGAATTACAGATGGGTAAGAGATCTCAGGGTCGGCCTCTACTGTGATACAAAGATGTGTGTAAGCAGGACATGATTGATACAGGCATTGATAATGCACATTGAGAGCAAGTCGCCGCTGAACGTGTTGCATGGAGGGCAAACATCAGAAATGGAATAAAGACAAAGGAGAAAATTATTGCAGATAAGTCACACATCGAGCGTGTGAGACGTAAGATGGTGCATGATGGTGGAAATGACCACGTGTTCACATGCACCCACTGTGAACGGACATTTACAGCGCGAATGGGCCTTATCAGTCACATTCGCTACCGCCATAGGTAAAAGTTATTATGCCTTTTTAAAGCACAAACTATCGTCTGTCAAGACGGCAAGGTGCCAATTAACTTTTTCTTTTCCTTTCAGTTTATTTATTTTCAACTTGTGTAGGACATTTGCAGCCCACAACGTGACACACACCTGGTTGCAGCTACAGAAACAAACATCTTAATCTTCTCACTCCAACCAACCCCCACTCCCATTTAATTCCCCATTCCCTCACACTCACACAATGTTATACAATACCGTACGAACATTCCGCCTCAGATGACAAAATCTACAGTAACTAAACATTGTTTAGTGAACAAACGATATGCAGAGATCTAAATCAATATATTCACATGCCTAGGCAAACAATGAAAACGCGAAAAAACACGTTCACACGTCCAATTTTGCAGTTTTCATGTTTGTGCGTGCGCTTGTGAGAATTGTGTGTATGCATGTTTGTGTTTCTGTGTCTGTGTCTTTGTGTCTGCGCGTCTCTGTCTGTGTCTGTGTGTGGCTGTCTGTGTGTGGCTGTCCGTGTGTGTGTGAATGTCTGTGTGCGTCTCCATGTGTGCCTTTGTGTGTGTAGGGGGGAGGGGGGTGTATCTGTGCAAGTGTGTGCTTGCATCCAGTGCAAAGTGGGTACAAGGAAATTCACTGGGAAGTAAAGTCGACCTACGTAAGCTTAATCATATCATCATCAAGTGCCCTGCCAGCTGGCGTAGGCGTTTGTGTCTCTCCCTAGATCTCGGTCTTTGGTGTTCTGGATGAATTCTGTTGATGATATTCCTCCATGCCACCGTCTCAGTCCATCCAGCAGCATTTCTCTTGGTCTGCATCTGCCGCTCTTCGCCTAGATCTTTCCAGTTGTAACGATGTTCTCCAATGCCTCACTTCTCATAACATGACCAAAGATAGCTGTTCGTCCCATTTTTATTATAGGAATATAATGTTCTAATTTCATTTGCCTCTTTCAGGTAATCGTTGCTAGTTACTCTGGCAGTCCAAGGAATTCGCAAAATTCGACTCAGGAACCACATTTATGTTGTTTCCAAGCTCTTCCTAATTTGAATATTTGCATTTCAAGATTCACTGGCGTACAACAAAATAGGTTCTATATTCGTCTTCTCTATTTTGATACCCGGAGAGTGAAGACGTGTTTTTGTATCTCTTACTTCTCGGGTTATTATTACTGCAAGCTGAATCACCTATCATGGATTTCTATATCAATGTGCTCGTTGTGATTCTGAGGATGTGGTGAAATAGTTTTTAGATTAATACAAGTGTTTATTATCGCAAAAATGTGGGTTATATCTAATATTCATTTCGAGTGATAGTTGAACACTATTAAATTTCAACCAATTAAGTGCACGAGGCGTGTCAGACACAACCACGGGACCTCAAATTGCCCACGGCGTGGCTAGATAACAATGCGATTGCTGCGTTCTTCAAGTTTAGTTAGTCGTAATATTATGCAATAATGTCAGGGGAAGGAGAGTGCTCCGTATTGGAAGTGAATGGTGAAAGGACTCGCTCAGGTTTACGATCGGCTGTCAATAAAACTTACACACTAAACAAAGAGAGGGCCGTGAAGAATAAGCTATCCAAGTGCATAAATCCCAACGGCCTAGTCGTCAAACACACCAACTCAGGACAGTGTGTTACTATTTCCTTCAACAACACACTCTATTATGAGGCATTCCGAACTTGCCTACTCAACTACTACAGGCTTGAACTAATTGAACACAGGCAAGATAAGCACGGGGCCCACGTTGAGGATCTGATTACGACGCCAGTGATTACGATACATTTGTACCGCAGTAAAAATAAACTCATGACACAGGGCAGTAATGAAAACATTAATTCCTGGCTAAAAGTAGATTTTGTTGAACTTGAAAACTCGACACAGACATTCACCGAATCTACTCATACGATGAGTGTACATGACAACATCAACACGAGGCCTGCCAACCCACCAGCGCTCTTGGCTATTGAATACCCAATGGAGCGTATCCAAAACAACATAGAACCCAATGTTGTCATTGTTGAAGAAGTACCTGCCTCAGATAACAATAGCATCTTAACTATCAATGGACATTCGTGCGACTGTAAACAGCGCATTGAGGAACTAGAACAATCACTAAAGGCGCTCATTGTCACTGTTTCAACCAACATTGAAGCAAACAACAAGATAAGCAGTGATTACAATGCTCTCAAGACAGAAGTCGCACTCCTGCGAGACGAAAATTTGCTGCTGAGAAATACAGTTCAAATCTTACAGAATGCGTCCTCTACAAACCAAACCGAAGAAGCATGTAATTCTCAAGCAACCGCTTCATCCTTGGGAAATCTTGGAGAAGCTCAATCCCACCCAGAACAGATAATCACTATGAAAACAACTCAACGCGCAGAGGAAGATAAAAAACAACAAACACCTCAATGTGCAGACGAAGATAAACAACAACAAGCAGTCTACCCCATTGACGTCAAAATAAGCAATAGGTGTGAAGTACTTCAAGAAAAGTCACCAGAAAAATTACAGTGCTTTAACATGCTGCAAACGGGCAAGACAAGCCAACAAGATACATCGGGAGAACCACATGGAGACATAAAGACTGCTGATAATCGGAAATGGATGAAACAACGGTCGAGACGTGCTGACAACCAACATGTACAGACAGCACGACCTGACTGTACACATATTATACTAGGCGATTCCTTAATGAAAGGTTTATACAGCGACAGGATGGCCACATCAGACAAAGACATTGTTTCAATAATCCCACTGCCTGGGGCTGGTGTAGACAGGCTAACAGACAAGATTAGCAGGTTGGCTGTAAATCATAGCGTCAGAAGGGCAAGCCTACATATTGGCATCACCGACACCATGAACAACCAACAAATCACAGGGTCTCAACTGCTGGCACTCTTGAACGGATTACGTCACACTTTTCCTAACTCATCCATTTTCTTCTCCTCCATCATATCACCGAGTTATGGACACCAGCGCCGTCTAGCTGACATAAATAACAACATGTTGCAGAAGTTCTGTTCTCAAAACAAGATACAATTCATCAACAATACAGCATCATTCACTTCACAGGCTGGTGCACCAAAAAAGAGTCTTTACAAGGATCAAATACATTTATCTACATTGGGCACCAGTTTTCTCGCCAAGAATTTAAAATATCCAGAACGGACATACCATACATCCAATACGGGATCGCGCCGGACACTTTTAGCTACTCCTGAAACTCAAGCCAGACGACATACTCCCGTCACATCAAGTACCAAAAGGACAGAAGTGTGCAGACCACTCATAACCACTGCACCTGAAATCCAAGCCAGACGGGACACTACCACAACACCAAGTCCGTTAAATACGTCGTCTTTCACACAGGAGGGTAATAATTACGAAGATATGATTCCTATTCTCCCCAGAAAGGATCCGACTCTCAGCAACAACGACGTGCCACCTGTTAGCCACCAACCAGAGGCTCTAGTTGGTAGTCATTACATACCCATGAGACATCATCAGTACCCATTTCATTGTAATCCAGAATGGTTGCACCTCACACGGTATAGCCCAGCTACACTTCGTCAAGCACTTATAATGTCGCTATACCAACAACCAACACAACCTGGTATTTACTAGCAACTTAGCACAAAGCTACACCGGATCTCAGTACAAGAAAGAGCCTCTCCTTAAACGTTTATCTGCATATTTGGTTATAACTTGATCTAGTAACGTATTAGGTTATAAGTTATTACAAACATTGACTGGTTTTGACTTTATATTAATTGATAGTACTTAGCTGTATAGCTTTTATAATAATTCTAATTGTGTTTTCACGGTGAGTGAGGGGGTCTTCACTGCTCTTCCTTACGGATCTGTGTACGTATTTTTATATATTTACAGAGATATTACTGTTTCTCTGTACTTTAGAGTGTGTTTTTGTAATAAGGGACGTAAGTTGTATTCACTTTGTGTGTGTGTGTTTTGCTTTTAAACTTGTGATTACGCATTGTTGAAATGTCTAATAAGTACGAACACTGGCTCAGGAATAATGGGCTCAGAATCGGGCATGTAAACATATGCCATCTATTAGGGAAGCTGCCCGAACTATCACTTATACTTAATCAAAATTTTCACATGTTTGGCGTTAGCGAAAGTCGATTAAATGGCAACATCTCAGATGATGACATCGCTATCAGAGGTTTTAAAACCATTAGAAGAGATCCCTATCAGAAACAAGAGACGGGTATTGCAGTTTATATTTCCAACTCGCTTAACGCCCACCGCAGGCTAGACTTTGAAACCTGTGAGATTGAGTGTGTATGGATAGAGGTTAAACTTCAAAATTGCATACCGCTAGTAGTTGGCTATCTTTATCGAAACCCCAGTGCAGGAAATATCTGGTATGAAAAATTCACCACTATGATGGATGTAGTCTTTAGTAATGCTAGGGAAATAATATTGCTAGGTGACTTCAACATAGACGCTAACAAATCAAACAAAACATGGGAAAACATAATAGAGTCATATAATTTCCAACAGTTAGTCAAACAAGCCACTAGAATCACTAAATCATCTGCAACACTTATAGATCATATTTATACTACGTGTGCTGATAACATCACAGAATGTAGTGTACCTATCAATGCAATGAGCGATCACTATCCAGTATGTTGCACGTGGTCGAAAAGGGGCACCAAAACTCCCAAACACAAACATATAAGCATAAAATATAGAAATTACAAAAATTTCAATCGAGACGTCTTCTTACAAGATTTGGTCAACTCATCTCTAGATTATGTTTACCAGCTTCCTAACCCAGACGATGCTCTGGACCACTGGCTAAAGACCTTTCTAAGTATATTTGATAAACATGTTCCATTTAAGGAAGTTCGTGTTAAACATCACACAAAGCCCCCGCGGATCACACAGGAGGTAGTTGAACGTATGAGAGATCGCGACAGGGCTCACAAAAATAGAGATCTAACTATGTACCGTAGTCTGAGAAACAAAGTTCAATATGTTATTCGGAAGGAAAATAAAAACTATTTTAAGAACATAGTAATAGATAAAACCAACACTAAAGATATATGGAAAGCAATTAATACCTTGACAAACAAACACAAATCATCACAATCATTACCATCAAATCAGGTTACATGTGATCAATTCAGTAGATACTTTCAGTCCGACATAAACCAACTGAAGGCTGCAATACCAGATGCGCCTCATGACATATCTTTATTATCATCATTCTGTGAGAACAAATGCTATGGACACATTTCCTCCAACATACCGCTAATGACGACAACTGAAGTATTTACTCATCTCCGTAATCTAAAAAACAATAACTCATCAGGACTAGATGGAATTAGTAGTCGGATCCTTCGCCATGCTGCACCGGCGATCTGCGAGTCACTAACTTTTATATATAATCAATGTCTAACCAGAGGTCACTTCCCATCAGCCTTTAAAATCGCTAAAGTGTATCCTCATTTAAAAGCTGGTCCTCTAGACGATCGTCTCATGAGTAATTATAGACCAATTTCCATATTATCCTCATTATCAAAACCGCTAGAAAAGCACATCCACAAAACAACACTAGATCACTTAGTTCGCCATAAACTGATAGTTGACAGTCAGTCAGGATTTCGGCCAAAATATTCTTGCCATACGGCACTAACAAACATGATAGAAAACTGGCATCAAAATATTAACAACAATACTCTATGTGGAGCGGTGTTTATAGACTTTAGGAAAGCATTCGATATGATAGATCATACTATTCTAATTAAAAAACTAGAAACAATGAAAGTAAGTTTTAATATAGTGACATTAATAAAATCATTCTTATTAGACAGAAAGCAAGTAGTATCACACAATAAAGTTTTATCTCAAGCCATTACCATTAATATTGGAGTACCTCAGGGGTCTATTCTTGGCCCTCTATTATTTGCCATTTATATAAATGATCTTCCATTAAATCTGTCGTCGTCCTGCTATCTATTTGCTGATGACTGCACAGTATATACAAACGCTGTTGATCGTAATGTGCTAGAATTATCCTTGCAACAGGAAATAAATAATGTAGTTAACTGGAGTCATGCAAACCGCATGCAAATTAACATTACTAAAACAAAGTCTATGTTAATAGGAACCAGGCAAAGACTTCACACTCTAAACTCGCAGAGAACTCTTCAGCTGCACATTGGCAGCACGCCTGTAGAAAGTGTCACCGAGCACAAGACACTGGGTGTTATCATAGATCAAAATCTAACTTTTAACTCACATGTTCATGCTCTAGTTAAACAAATAGCCAAAAAAGTATACCAACTTGCCAAAATTAAAAATTTCCTTGACGAAAACACAAGAAAGATATTCTATACTTCTCATATACAAACATATATTGATTACTGCTCCACAGTCTGGGATGGATGCTCCAAATCAATAACAAAACGCCTATATTCACTCCAGAAAAGGGCAGTGCGTTTAATTAATGGTGAAAAGCTTACCGACAATTCTAACCTATATAAACGTCTCCGGTTACTGCCACTCCACAAGCGCCTGCTTTTTAATAAGACCAAACTAATTCACAAAATCCTATTTCAAAATGCTCCAAGCTACCTTTGGCCATTGTTTAAATATAACGCTAGACATAGCGAACGACTAAATATACTTCATGTCCCTAAACCTAGGATAGACTTATATAAAACAAGCTTAGAATACTCTGCCGCTCAGTTGTGGAACAATCTTCCACAAGAAATCAAAGACACCACCAATCATGATACATACATTCGCAACCTGTTTGAACACTACCTTAGTACAGACTACATGCCCCCATAACAAACAACACAAAAAAGACAATAATGGTAACTTATCTCAAACGACAACTAGCCAAAAAACATTCCCTTATGTATGGCACGTTACACCCTCCTTAGGTATTTATAATGCCCATGTTAAACACTGCCTCAGTGAGTCATTTGTTATTGATTATTTTTCATGCGTTTTAATGTTCTTTTGTTGTCAAAAGTTGCTTCATAAGTGATGTTGAATGAAAGAATGTATGAGAGGAAATAGAGAAGCAGGGCAGAATGTCAGACGGGCCTGCGTGCCCAATTCTTAACCCTTTGAAAATAAAGACTTATTATTATTATTATTATTATTATTATTATTATTATTATTATTATTATTATTATTATTATTATTATTATTATTATTATACTATCACATTCACAGCTTTTACGTACCTGGACATTTCTTAGTATCCGTTCTAGACTGGGATCCAAATCAATGAAAAGAAAATCCTCTCCTCGAAAAGGATTCGAACACATGAGCTTCGGGCCTGCAGAAAAGCGTGCTACTGAACTATCTCGACTCCTGCGGATACTTGGTGAAGGTAGTCCCACAGCAGATATTGCTGTTAGACTGTGACGTATTAGGCCTTCACAGTTTCTAGGCCACCACATATGAGATGAAGTGTCAGTTCCCTTCCTCGTGTCCTGTCCGTTCAGAACAACCCCCAGAAAGTTCTGAAAATTGTCCGGCACCCATTATTATGAGGCCGGGATGACACGAAAGCCGCACTGATTGGGATACAAAATATTTCTGCGTCTTCTGGGAATTGAAGCCCGACCACATTTGGGACAGGCAAGGTCACTAACAACTATGATACGGCGCTGTGGATTATGGCCACCAAGCGTAAATAAACTCGAATTAAATGGAACCGCGTATCTCATTTACGACCAATCACATTAGCTAACAGACACAATCAGAGCCATATAGGATAGTGCCAACTACATCGACATGTCAGAAACACATTTTTGTGATTTTAAATTGTGAAAGTATTTTTGTTTTAAATGTGAAAAAATGTATTATTCCACGTGAGTTGAACATCTGCATTGTTTGTTTCATAAGGTGATACCCATTCATAAAATTAAAACCGAAGATGTTAACGTTCTTGAGGTAGTTAACATTTAGTTAGTTGTTGTGGCTAAATAGGCGGAAGTTCATCTTATGCATACATGTGTCTGGGAGCCCCTGTAGCACAGTGGGTAGGCGTCCGGTACTCTGGTCTGGGGATCAAGGTTTCAATGCTGCATCTCGGAGGATTTGTACCACTGACCTAGGATCTCAGGTCGACACAGCCTAACACTGGTGCCAGGAAATGTCTTGGGGAGTCAAGGCAGCACGCGGGCTACCGAACACATCACCCAACCAGTGCTAATTGGTATATACACACATGGGTCTAGCGACAACTGCCTACAGCACCTGAAAACATATACAAGGATTGTTTACTTACTTGACCTATGTGTGTCTCCATGTGTCTTAATGTGTAAACAAGCTCAATAAAGGCCCAGTTGTACACGCCTGGGGGGGGGGGGGCATTGGGTGTGTGCTGCTAGTCACACATTGTGTAAAGACCAACAGCCACTGGGAGCGTGATTTGGACAATATCAGGCTGGGGTACTTCAATTTTAATTCACCGCAATAAAGAAGAATCCCTTCGAGCCTCATTTGCATCGGTCCGGCAATCATTTTCCGGTTAAGTGTTTGGTGGACTGCTGGACCGATCGATGGATGTTTTTAAGTTTTTGGGCCCGTAGGGCCCTCACTATCGACGACAGTGAGGGCCCTACGGGCCCAAAACTAAAATAACATCCATCGATCGCTGGGAACCAGTGTGGGTGTGTGTAAAATTATGCAATAATAAGTAATATATGTGTTGGCTGGAGACGTTTCCCGCATGTGTATGTGTGTACCAGCAAGGGTGTGTGTGCAATTATGCAAAAATAAGTCAGATATATGTTAGTTGGACGCGTTTCCCGCGCTTGTATGTGTGCACCAAAATGTGGATATCGGCGTACGTGACTTAGGAGTAGTGAACACAGCTGTATAACCCAACACTCAGGGTTTGAAGACAGCAGCAGGCGATTTCTAAGCAGATCCCCTGGCGTCGATTTTCGAAATGTTGTGTCGTCCGTTTAGAAAGCAATGGCAAACCTGAGCGTAAAATTGTCTAGAAAATCACAAATAGTACATGCCAGGGTTCGTTGCAGCGTCCTGTACATGACATACAACTATCATTTTTTTTTTCAAAACCAGAATATGGAGATTCGTGAAATGTAGTCTGATGGAACTAACATACAGCAAACGTGTTGTGCATCATCAGACAAAGGATTTCTTACTGGGAGACACTGAACATGCCCTGAACTCTTAATACTGCTTTCATTACAGTCATTTGTGTGGAAGTCTGGGGGTGGACGAGAAGAAAGCCCTACGGTTACACAACTCATAATGAACATAACTAATAGTCCACTGAAAACCGTACTGGAGGTAAACTGGCCGGTAGGCGTGCGTGAGGTAACAACGGCTTTAATGAGCGGATGTCCCCAAGGCATCGGGATTGAGTCTGTTGACAATGACAGACCTTAATATTCTGGAAGTGACCTGGTTACAACTGAATGACCTGGTTACAACTGAATGACCCGAGGCTCCTGGTGTCTCCAGGATTGAAGATAACTCTGGTGTGGCCATGTTGCCAGGGAAGCCGCGGTAGCGCAGTGGCTAGACGCCCTCTTGCAGGCCTGCTGGTCATGGGTTCGAATGCGCACCCGGGTGGATCTTTCAAATGGACCTGATCGACCCAGACTAACATGGGTCGCTGGAAATGTCCAGGAAAGTGAAAGTTGGTCGGTGTGATACTGACCTCATCACCCCGGAACTGCCGATTGGCCTATAAACAAATTAGTTTAGCGCCATATGCCACATGCATCTAATGCGTGAAAAGAGGGATCGTTATTTACTTACTTACTGAACATGATACCACGTTGGTTCCGCCTTACTACTACAGTGGAACCAATAATATTCATTTACTACTGTGAATGTGAATCATGACCAATACATTGTTTAACCAATGCATGAGCTCTACGTGGCCAGACCCCCGTCAATCAATCATCATTGAAGACATCAAGAACACCTTTCATTGATGTGCTGTATGTGATATGCTAACAGCTAACACATGCACACCTATTGTCATTGCTTTCCAGTCTGGTTATTATGCAGAAAAATGTGACCAAATCTCCAGCTGCTGCTGTTGACCTGGTGCCTGGGTCTGATTACAATATTAAACCCAGGTAACACACCTGTTGACGCAGTGCCTTAGTCTGATTACAATATTAAACCCAGAAACACGAAGGGGTTATCTTTCTATCTGAATGGAATGAACGTTTTTTAACTGTCAGTACATTTCCCCAAAGTATATCAGATAACAGTGGGAATCGTGCAAGTATTTCCCAGATTGACACTCACGTGCATATTATAGCTTAGTGTTACATACTTCTCTGTCTGCAATCACTGCTCACGTCTATCACTCGCCTCCCATATACAGGGATATGCAGTGAGTATTCTTTAAATGTTCACTTAAGATCCCTCTGCCTGTCAATTAAAGCTCCTCCTTCTTCTTCTTCTTCTTCTTCTTCTTCTTCTTCTTCTTCTTCTTCTTCTTCTTCTTCTTCTTTTTCTTCTTCTTCTTCTTCTTCTTCTTCTTCTTCTTCTTCTTCTTCTTCTGCCTTTCATCGTCTAATAAAGCATAAACCCTCAACAAATGCATGCCAAGGCCTCCTATCCTGTTCTATCTCTTGCAGCTGCTTCCATGTCGTATCCATATTATTATTGGTGAAATCAGATAGGTCGCGACCAACACTCTTTGGGACTCGTCATATAGAAAAAAGCACCCTTTAATCTTGGATGATATATATAATACTGGGCACATCTTCAAAGAGTTGAAAAACATCCATTTGGGAATTTTCATCACACATCCTTAGAAGCTAAAAACTGATGATTGTGAGGATTACAGAACTATTAGCTTAATGAGCTATATAGCAAAGACATTCCTCAGGGTGATACAAGAAAACATCCAAAATAAAATAGATGAGGAAGTAGTTAAAGAACATTTTTAGGTCTGCAAAAACAGCGGCATCCGAGAAACCATAATCTGTTTGAGGATGATGATTGAAGAATATATAGAAGTTCAGAATATATATATATATATAGTCTCTGTGGCGAAGGCGTTGCTGACGCGGTTTGTAATCCCGTATAACTGCGTTCGAAACACAGCTGCGCGCGATTTGGCAGCAGCCCGCTTTGCGTTGTTTTTTCGCCTTGGTATCTGTGCCGATCGTTCAGAAATCAATGACAAACTACTGAATGTAAACTGGCCAAGAGATTACAGCGGCATAAATGCTGGTGTTGACTGCGATGTCCTGTAGAAAGGATATGCTAAAAAACAAACATGTACTGGAAACAAGTGGCGCTAACTAGAAACAGAAATAATTACTGGTCGCCCATAGAGATAAAAGAAAGTGTAGTGCAGGATAGCGCGCCCAAGCCTCTTCAACTGATATACATTAAGAATGTTTAAACAAGTTGTGGAAATGTCTGGACTCAACATCAAGTAAAGAATTATAAACAATCTTAATTATGCTGTTGACACAGTGTTACAGGTAGAAAGCGAGCAAGAGTTGCAAAACCTGGTGGAATATGTAAACAGTCACAGTAAAGAATGCGGCATAGATATGGATATTCTAAAACGCACACGCACACGTACACACACACACACACACACACACACACACACACACACACACACACACACAAGAATATTATGATAATTAGCAAGGGAAAGGAGATGCCATCAATGAACATCACAGTAAACGGGAAGATATTAACAAATACAATTTAGTTGCACGTCCTTCACAGAACGTAGCAGTCAACCCCAGCATTTTGACTGTTCGTGATTCCTGGGCAAGTTTTACGTTCAAAAGTTTGCCATTGCTTTCTGAACGACCGGCGCCAATACCTTTTTCGAAAAAACCAGCTCCGCTGTGTTTCGAACCCGGGTATACGGGATTACGAATCGCGTCCGTAACAAGATACTAGAACGCGTAACAAGCTTCTCCTATCTTGGACATGTAATAACAGATGATGGCAGAAGTGAAACAAAAATCAAACAGAGAATTGGAATGGCTAAACAATGATTTCAACAAAATGAAACCACTATTAGCATCTAGTGAGATAAAGAGCGCATTAAAAATGAGAATAGTCAAATGTTATTATATTAAACACTACTACTGTATGGCGTGGAAGCCATGACAGTGAACAAGCAATTAGAAAGTCGAATAGAGCCGCGGAGATGTAGATATACAGGAAGATAAGTTGTATTTAATTGAATCAAAAACGATCAAATACAGAGGTTCTAGACAAACTGGGAATGAAAAGAGAGCTGGTAAAAGATATAAATAAAGAGGCAAGTGAAATATTTATGCCACGTTAAAGGACATAACCCTCTTATAAAAACAATAGGGAGGGAGGTTAGGTGGAAGGCAAGTGAGCAAGAGGCAGTGAATGATACAAGTGGAAAGACAACATGAAGAGATGGTGGATTTTACAGCTAAAGGTGTCTACGGATTGGAGTAGCTAATTTCAAACCAACCCTTCTCGGTAGCCTCTTAGGACAAACATGGTAGGTTGCAGTGCTAATACAATTGGTTTCATTTACTCTGTTATAACATCAATAGACACTGAGGCTGTGTATAAACGTGGTACAGAAAATAACAGTTGCTAGTGTGTCCTCTTCAATCAAGTATTTAAAATGATCGCTCAGGGTGGGTGGGGTTACTACACCAGTTTTGAGAAGCCTTGGTCTGGTGGGTGGATTGTTTGATTGTGAATTCTCTGGAAGGGTGGCGCTTTAACTCCTAGGTCCCATAACATTGGAGTTGGGGGGTTGAGGGGTCTCGAGGTATGGTGTCCGCCTCGAGTGCTGGAGGTCCCGGGTTCAGTGAGTCATTTGTTATTGATTATTTTTCATGCGTTTTAATGTTCTTTTGTTGTCAAAAGTTGCTTCATAAGTGATGTTGAATGAAAGAATGTATGAGAGGAAATAGAGAAGAAGGGCAGAATGTCAGACGGGCCTGCGTGCCCAATTCTTAACCCTTTGAAAATAAAGACTTATTATTATTATTATTATTATTATTATTATTATTATTATTATTATTATTATTATTATTATTTCAGCACTCTCTTTCTGACATCCAGTGATAGAGACTTATTGCATAAGATACCTTTCATTTTCTGAAATGCAGTTCAGTACTCTCTTTCTGACATTCAGTGATAGAGACTTATTGCATAAGATACTTTTCAATTTCTGAATTGCAGCTTGCTTTTACTGTTCTGAATTTTTTTGTGAATCTTTAAGCTAACGTTAGAATTGACCCTAGGTGTTTACACTTATTCACTTGTTAAGAATGCTCTCTTATATTTCCATTTCACATTTTGGTGTTACTTTTTTCTTTGATATCACCATTGTTACTGTTTTCTTTATATTCTAGAAGAGTAGTTTCACTGCACGTTCTGTTACTACAATGTCCAACAATTGTTGTAGATTGTTTGCATTTTCCACTTTCATTATTGTGTCGACTGCATAGCATAGATTGTTCATATTATTGCCTCCAACTAGTATTCATGGCTTATCTTTGATCTCTCTCATTATTACTTCCCTATAGAGAGAGAGTTCAGCATTTAGTTCAGCAATTAGTTGCGGGTTCTAAGAATATCTTGGAAAAAGAAAAGAACAAATGCATCCATACTTCAAGAGCTGAATATTGAAGAAGGATGGCTATTAAAGACAATAAAACAAAGCAAGCTGAAATATTTTGGTCACTTGAAACGTCATGAAAGTTTGGAAAGAACACTAATGGAGGGGTATATGCTTGGGAAGAGAAGAAGAGGAATGCCAAAGAGAAGATGGGTGCAGGATGTGGCGGATGATCTCTAGATGGGTGTATCGGACGCGGGACATCTTGCCTGTGATCGAGACGTTTTCCGGAAGGTTGTTATGGGAGCGAGGTTCTGTAAAGTACATGCTACTGAATGAATGAATGAATGAATGAATGAATGAATTAGTGAGTGAATGAATGAAAGAATTAGTGAATGAATGAATAAATGAATGAATGAATGAATGAATGAATTAATTAATTAATTAATTAATTAATTAATTAATTAGTGAATGAATGAATTAATGAATTGGTGAATGAATGAATTAATGAATTAATGATTAGTGAATGAATGAATGAGTGAATGAATGAATGAATGAATGAATGAATAGAGAGAAGAGATCGGGTAACAAAACTCTTCCTTCTCGTACTCCTAGCTTGAAATTTAGATTTCGAGTTAAAAATCTATCCAAAGTATTTCAAGATCCTCCGTTGCTACGGAGTTCGTGCACTGAGCTGAGATTCAGTCTTGAGTTAGGAATAGAACTTAGCACTTATGGGTTACACCCGTGTGCCGTGATGTTGATCCGTCGACTAAACTAAACTCCTAGCTTTATTTGTTTATAATTGCCGACATAATTTCCCGTTTTAATTGTTGCTACCTGATTCCAGCATTATTCTAAAATCTTTCCCATCAATGTTGATATCTTCAAACATTTTAATCTGTTCATCATGTTTTACTTTATCAAATACCATAGTAAAATCTATGAAACACAAATATATATCTTTCCGTGTCTCTATTGATCTGTCAATTAGTGTTCTTAATGTGTACATTGCATTGTTTGTACCTTTCCCTTCCACAAATCCATACTGTTTTTCACCAATTTCCATTGATCAAATACGCCATATAATATTTTTTTTTTTTTTGCATATCCTTTACAGAACATCGCTGTCAACAGCAGCATCTTTCAGCTGTCTGTTGATTTCTTTGCAAGATTACGCTCAGTAGTTTGCCATTGCTTTCTGAGCGGCCGGCTCAGTTATCCCGCAAGTCACCAGCGGGGGTCGAACCGCTCCCAGTTCTCGCCCGCTACGAGACTCTGCGTGATAAACGGGATTACGGAGAAAGTGTTGTAACCCCTCAGCCAGAGAGACCGGCCCATATAATATACCAAACATAATATTTGGTTTATATATAGTAGGGATAGTACCATATAACCAATACACCATACATCTTTTAAAGGATTATATGCTTTATAGATAACTGCTGGTACTTTTACAAGACGTTGCAGTCAACTTCGCATTTATTGCCTGAGTGATTTCCTATTTAATTTATTTTCACGTTCAGTTATTTGCCATTGCTTTCTGAAAGACCGGCTCTCAGATAATCTAAATCAACGCAATGTTATCTTCTAACAAATGGCCTGCTGTTGACTTCGACTTAAATTACACCAGGATTATACGATCATTATACTGTTGGACTTCACTGAGTTAATTGTATAATGATGCACCATGCCAGGCTGACAGTTATATTCATTTCATGAACTTGTGCTTTTCTTATATGACTCTCGTTAAAGTTGATAGTTTGCCATTGCTCGCTGAACGATCGACGCTCATATCATTAAAAGACGGTCTGCTTCCAAGTCGTCAGCGGTTGATTTCGAACCATCAGTAAGTCAATGAATCGTTAAACGCCCACGCCACCCCTAAGCCTCAGCTGTGTCTCGCGTATTGATTATCATCTTCTTCAGGTGTCCGGCCCGGAGCACAAATCGGTATTCATTACTTTCCAATCCTATCTTTCTTATGAGGCATCGGTCTCTCAGAAATCAATGGCAAACTTCCTTCTTCTTCTTCAGCATTCCGAGCCATTGAGGTTCTTTGCTGCAAATACAATCTGTCTCCATTCGTCTCTCTGGTGGACCTTCTCTTGCCAGTCGTTGATTCCAAGTGCTTGTAGGTCTGTATGTATATTATCTCTCCACCGCCTTCTTGGTCTACCTCGGGGTCTACGGTCATTTATTTCCTGAGTGTAAGCGAGTTTTGTTTCCCTATTATCTTCCATTCTTTCTATATGCCCCAGCCATTGTAGTCTATTAGCCTTCATGATACCAGTGATTAGCGGGGACTTAAACAAATCATAAATGTCTTTGTTACTTCTTCTTTTCCACTCTCCACTTTGTGTATCCCTAATGGGTCCAAAGATGCGTCTTAAAATTTTGTTCTCAAAGGTTTGTAACAAGGCTTCGTCTCCTTTCGTTGTACTCCAGGTTTCAGAGCCATACAGCACAACTGGTCTGATCAGTGTTTTGTATATTGTGATTTTGGTGTTACGAGATAGCGCCTTTGATTTTAGTAGATGTTGTAGTGCATAGTATATCTTATTTCCAGAGTTGATTCTAGTTTGTATTTCTTCCCTTATGATGTTGGAGCAGTTGAAGATTGTACCCAGGTATTTGTATGTTTCCGTTCTTTTAATGGTCATATTATCTATTTGTATGTGGCCAGAGTTTTTAGCCATTCCGTCTCTTGAAATTACCATATATTCTGTCTTATCTTGGTTGATAACCAGCCCCATCTGTTGGGCTTTTTCCTTTAAGTGAGTCAATATTTCTAATGTCTTTTGTTCACTTTGCCCTATAATATCTATATCATCTGCATAACCAAGCAGCTTGGATGTTCCTCCAATATCACATTCCTCCTTTACCTTCCTTACAACTTTCTCTAGAGCCAGATTGAAGAGTAGCGGCGATAGTGCATCACCCTGTTTCAAGCCAGATGTTATTTGGAAGGGGTCTGATTTCCTGCCTTTATATGTTACTATATTATAAGTATCTTCCATGCATAGTTTGGTCATGTTAATTAACTTCCTTGGTATTCCAAATTCCTGCATAACATTCCATAGACTATTCCTATGGACACTATCATAAGCCTTTTTAAAATCCACAAAAATGTTATGGAGATCTCTTTTATATTCCCAATGTTTCTCGGCTATTTGTCGTAAGATAAATATCTGATCTATTGTTGATCTGTTTTGTCTAAAACCCGCCTGGTAGTCACCTAATATGTCTTCTGAATATGGTTTTAGTCTATTTAGTAATACTGCGGATAGTATCTTATAGCTTGTGGACAGTAGTGATATTCCTCTATAATTTCCACATTGGAACTTGTCTCCTTTCTTAAAGATAGGTATCAATAATGACTCTTTCCAGTCATGGGGTAATTCTTCTGTCCTCCAGATTTTTATTATTAGTTCGTATAGCTTTAGATGTAATGCATGGCCACCTGCCTTTATAAATTCAGCAGCAATTCCATCAGTCCCAGTTGCCTTATTGTTTTTAAGTCGTGTGATTACATATAGGATTTCTTCAAATGTAGGTTCTTCAATTTGTGGTTCGCATGTTAGAACCTCTTCCTGTGGGAAAATGTTACTTGGAGCTTCACAATTTAGTAATTCAATAAAATATTCTTTCCATGTGTTGCACATTTCTTCATTGGTATTTATCATATTCCCATTTTTGTCTTTTAAACCATATGTGTTTTGTTGGTGCCCTCGTTTCATTGACTTCAGTACTTTAAAAAACTTTCTGGATTCATTTTTCTGGTGATTAGTTTCCAAATCTTTGATTATATTACTCATATATTCTCGCTTCTGCTGTCTGACTATTTTTGTAGCCTCTTTACATTCATTTCTATAATGCTCTTCCTTTTGGATGTTATTGATGTCATTTAACCATACATGTCTGGCATTCTTCTTCTTAGTGACTGCTTCTTCACATTTTTGATTGAACCATCTGTTCTTTCTATGCGTGGTTGACACACCGAGACATTCTTCTGCGGTAGATTGAATTGTATTCTTGATGTTCAACCAAGTTTGGTCAACGCTTTCCTCCAAAGGGTTTTGCAAAGTTTCAAGTTTACATTTTATTTCATCTGTAAATTTCTCTTTGACTGTAATGTCTTGTAGTTTTTCTCTGTTATATGTTGGGTGTAATCTTTGTAATTTAGTATAGAAAGCTCTCTTAAGTTTTATTTTAAATTTTGCTCCAACGAGGAAATGGTCACTATGGCACTCAGCTCCTCTATAACTTCTGACTTGCTGTATGTTTGATGCATTTCTGTTGTTAATTAAAATGTGATCTATTTGATTATAGGTTCTCTTGTCACATGATTTCCAAGTTTGTTTGTGTATATCCTTTCTTTGTAGTCTGGTACTGCTAATCTGCAGTCCTTTGGCTTCTGCCAGGTTGATGACTCTCCATCCATTATCATTTGAAGTTGTATGTAGGCTTTCCATACCGGCCACTTTTTTATTAGTTTGCTCTCTACCTATTTTTGCATTGAAGTCTCCCAGCACAATCAGGATGTCCTGTTTGGGGGTTTCTTCTATGACATCTTCCAGATCATTATAAAAGTCTTCTTTAATATCATCTTCTTTCTCTTCAGTAGGTGCATGTACATTAATCATCGTTATATTTTTCCATTTACCTTTTATTCGTAATTTACTAATCCTGTCATTAAAAGCTTTAAAGTTTAAAATGTTCCCCCATAACTCTTTTTTGATGACAAATCCTGTTCCTAATTCATGTTTATTTTGGGTGTTTCCTCCATATATTATAATCATTCCATTTTGCTCTAAAGTACCCTCTCCTGGCCACCTTATTTCTTGAATTGCTGTGATATCCATTTGATATTCAACCAGCTCCCGGGTTAGTTCTTCGGCCGCTCCAGCTCGATATAGTGTCCGTACATTCCATGTTCCAAATCTCAAAAGTCCTTTAACGTTCCAAGGTCGTTGTCCAGATAAGTCAGTCCGATATCGAGGCTCATCGTAAAATTGCAGAGTAAATCACAAACAGTCATAGAAAATGCTGGGGTTGATTGTGAGGTCATGTAAAGGCCATGCAACCGACTTTTGATTCGACTGTTTTATGTTTCTTACACTACCATCTATTGTCCATCTGTTTAAGCTTTCCACTGACATTATTCTGTGTTCTCTTGCATCTTTTGCCACTTGTATCCACTATATCTACTATCAAATGTATTTGACACACTACCACAGTTGCACAATCAGTCCATAACGCCCCTCCTAATAACATCACTTTCCACATGAACTAGTCGATACCACTACACTGGTTCATAATTTTATAACACAACACACACACTTTCTCTCTCTCTCTCTCTCTCTCTCTCTCTCTCTCTCTCTCTCTCTCTCTCTCTCACACACACACACACACATGAGTGTTGATCAGTCTACATACTCAGATCTCGATAGCCTTATTTTTGAATGCTTGTGGCATGCAACTGTACTCTCATTCCATAATGGTGGATCAGATAAATAAAAGGCTTCAAACGGGTACAGTTCTTCTTTAGGCTTCGCCTTCAGAAAATCTTGTTGGAGCACCCCTCCACACCTAGATCCAATTGATGATGAAACGTAAACATGAAAATAACAATCATGAAACATATATATTGAAATAACAATCGTAAAACATAAACATGAAAAAAAAACAGTCATGAAATATAAATATGAAAATAACAATCATGAAATATAAACATAAAAATAATAATCTTGAAACATTAACCTGATAATAACAAACATGAATTATAAATATGAAAATAACAAATATGAAACATAAACATGAAAGTAATAAGCATGAAACATAAACATAAAAATAACAATAGTGAAACATAAACATAAAAATATCAAGCGTGAAACATACACATGAAAATAATAAACATGAAATATAGACATGAAAACAACAATGGTGAAACAGAAACATAAAAATAGCAATCCTGTAACATAAACATGAAAATAAAAAGCATGTAACATAAACATGAAAATAACAATGATGAAACATAAACATTAAAATAGCAATCATGAAAAATAAACTTGAAAATAGCAATCGTGAAACATAAATAAATGTTTCCATATTTTAATTTGAGACATCATCATGTAAAACAAAACAAAAATAATCCTACGTTTTCCTCCTGAACTATAGGACAGAGTGGATGAGGGGCAGGAAGTCGGACTCCTGTAGACCGGCTAACAATCACTTCTGTGGAGACTGGAGAGCATGGAGTTGGCTTCGCTATCAGAAACAAGCTGCTTAAGTCCATCATACCACCAACTAGATGGCAATGAATGAATACTGAAGCTCCAACTCCAGACAGAAGCAGGCCCAGTTAGTATTAAAAGCGTTTACGCTCCACAACTAACTGCAACATCAGAATCTAAAGATAAATTTATGACAGCCTAGCAAAGTGGTTAGTGAAACACTAGAGAAACAACATCTTTTTATCCTGGGGGATTTCAATGCCAGGGTTGGCTCGGACCACAAATCTTAGTCTTCATGTCTAGGACAGGTTGGCGTTTGGAAGATCAATGACAATGGGCGTCTCTTGGAATTTCTGCAGCCATTAAAATCTGTGAGTGACCCTTCTTAGGCACAATGCCACAACACAAGGTGTCATGGAAGCGCCCCAGATCAAATAACTGGCACCAACTCGACCTGATGCTCACGAAACGCAGCAATCTCCGCAATGTACGGCTGGCTCGCATTGTGCTGAATGCGACACCGGTCATTCACTCGTTTCCAGCAAGGTGAAGATAAAGCCCAAGAGAATCTACAGAAACAGAAGAGACCACGCATCGACACCAGCGGCACTCAAAACAAAGAGAAGATCAACAACTTCACCCAGGCCCTGGCGGAGACTCTGCTGGCCCCACAAATGGAACTGCCACGGAGAGATGGAGTCATTTGCGCGACACTATCTACAACACAGCACTATCAACATTTGGCACGAAGCAAACAAAGTCAGCCGACTGGTTTGAAGCACACTCTGAAGAGATGCTCCCAGTCCTGGAGATAAAGAGACATGCATTTTCAGTGTATAAAACATCACCTTCAGAGAAAACGTTGCAGACACTGCGAATGGCCAGAAATAGAGTACAACAGACAGCAAGAAAATGTGCAAACAGATACTGGCTACAACTCACTGCTCAAATTCAAATTTGTGCAGACATTGGAGATATAAGAGGAATGTACGAGGGTATCAAGCAAGCTGTCGCTCCATCAAAAAATAAGATAGCCCTTCACGATCAACAGGAGTGGGGTTATCATAAAAGTTCGAGCGAAACAAATGGATCGCTGGGTAGAACACTACTCAGAGTTATACTCAGTGGAGAACACTGTCAGAGAAGAAGCTCTGGAAGCCATTGATCAACAGTCCACCATGCATGCCCTGGATAACGAACCGTGCCTCACAGAAATAAGCAAAGCACTAGACACTCTCAAATCCTGTAAGGCACCAGGAAAAGACAGCATTCCACCTAAAATTTTCAAATGTGGCAAAGAATCAACCATCCCATAACTGTATGCATATCATCTCTGTTGGAAAGAAACATCAGTACCACATGATATGAGGGATGCAAACTTTGTTACCATTCATAAAAAACAAAGGTGACAAAAGTGACTACAACAACTATCGCGGCTTTTCCCTATTCAGCATTACAGGCAAGATTTTCGCTCGAGTAATCCTAAAAACATTACACATTCTTGTTGAATGAATCTACCCCAAATCACAGTGCGGATTTAGCCCCAACAGGCCAACCATCGATATGATTTTCTCACTCAGGCAGCTCCAAGAGAAGTGCAGAGAACAGAGGAAGTCATTATATATTGCCTTCATCGACCTCACAAAGGCATTTGACCTCGTGAGCAAAAATGGCCTTTATAAGATCCTTGAGAAGACAGGATGCCCACCCACACTGCTAAGTCTTGTGAAATCATTTCATGAAAATATGCAGTCGACCATTTTATTCGATGGTTCATCATCCCAGTCATTCAGCATCAGCAGTGGAGTAAAGCAGGGCTGCGTGCTTGCTCCTACACTTTTTGATACCTTCTTCGCCGTTCTCTTAAGGCATGCATTTGGGACTGCCACTGAAAGCATATACCTCCATACAAGATCTGATGGCAAACTGTTTAACCCATCAAAACTCAAGGCAAAGACCAAAATAAGATCAAGATGCATAAGAGAACTACTTTTAGCAGACGATGCAGCACTAACTACTCATGCAGCAGCGGATTTCTAATGGCTCACAGATTGTTTTGCAGCTGCTTGCAAAGACTTTGGGCTCACCGTCAGCCTAAATAAAACATAGGTGATGGAACAAGATGCTGGTGCGCCTCCGTGAATAAACATTTCTAATTACGAATTGAAGGTTGTCTATGAGTTTGCGTATTTGGTGTCGACAATATCAGATAATCTTTCATTAGAGACAGAAATCGATAGACACGTTGGAAAGGCAGCCACAACAATTTCCATGCTAACTAAAAGAGTTGGAACGAACGAACGAACGAACAAACTTTATTTTCAAAGGGTTAAGAATTGGGCACGCAGGCCCGTCTAACATTCTGCCCTTCTATCACTCTCTTTCATACATTATTTCATTCACACATCATTCAAGGCTAACAGAGAACAGCAACAATATAAAAGATATGCATTATAAAGGCATGGGCAAAATACGAACATCAAAACTACACTACTCAGTAATATTAGATAATGGTCTGACACTTGTTATTAGCCATGTGGAATATACTGGCCTACCAAAATGGGACTGGCTGTTATACTAGGGTTTTATTATTATTATTATTATCTCTATTATTAAGGGGGAAGGTAATCCGCACTGAGATAATGGTCGAATAATTTGCGATTATATGAATAGGGATTGGTGATGTCTTTGATTTCTTGTGGAAGATTGTTCCACCGCTGAGCTGCAGAGTACGTTAAGCTTGTTTTGTATAAGTCAATCCTAGGCTTCGAAATGTGTAATATATTTAAACGTTTACTGTGCCTAGCATTATATTTAAACAATGACCAAAGGTAATTTGGGGCATTCCGATGCAGGATTTTGTGAATTAGTTTAGCGTGATTGAAAAGCAGGCGTTTGCGGAGTGGTAGTAACTGAAGGCTTTTATACAGGCTAGGATTGTCAGATAAATGTTTGCTATAAATTAGACTCAAGGCTCGTTTCTGGAGTGAGTAAAGTCGCTTGGTGTTTGAATTAGAACAACCGTCCCAGATTGTAGAGCAGAAGTCAAAGTGTGTCTGTATATGAGAAGTATAGAATAGTTTCTTTTTGTCCTCATCAAGGCAGTTTTTAATTTTGGCGAGTTGGTAGACTTTTTTCGCTGTTTGTTTAATGAGCGCTTGAACGTGGGAATTAAAGGTTAGGTTTCTATCAATGATTAGATCTAATGTTTTGTGCTTAATTACACTTTCTACTGGCATGTTATCGATGTGAAGTTGAAGTGATGTGTGTGAGCTTAGAGTTTGAAGTCTTTGTCTGGTTGTTAATAACATTGATTTTGTTTAAGTGATGTTAATTTGCATACGGTTTGAATAGCTCCACCTAACTACATTATTTAATTCTTGTTGTGAAAACGACTCCTGTAAAATACAGTTTTTCAGCGTTTGCGTACACTGTACAGTCGTCTGCAAATAGATCGCAGGACGACGAAAGATGCAAAGATAGATCGTTAATATATATGGCAAATAATAGAGGGCCAAGAATACATACAGCCTTGCTCCAATATTGAAGGTAGTGGTTTGATACAGAGATTTATTATGTGATACTACTTACTTTCTGTTTGATAGAAAAGATGATATTAGAGTGATTACATTAGGGCCAATTTTCATTGTCTCAAGTGTTTTAATTAAAATAACATGGTCTTTCATATCAAATGCTTTTTTGAAATCAATAAACACAGTTCCACATAGACTGTTGTTGTTTATATTCTGGTGCCAATTTTCTATCATGTTTGTTAGGGCCGTATGGCAAGAATATTTTGGTCGAAATCCTGATTGGCTGTCAACAATAAGCTTGTGAGAGAATAATAGACTAACAGAGCGTACAAAAGTTCATGTATATAAAGCGTGTGTTGTTAGCACACTACTCTATGGGTCTGAATCATGGACCTTGTACTCACGACAGGAAAGAAAGTTGAATTCTTTCCATATGAGATGTCTAAGACGTATCTTGGGCATATCGTGGAAAGACCACATAACAAGCAAACACATACTTGAAAGAGCACTCCCTTCTCAAGCAGCGACGCCTCCTGTGGCTGGACCATGTATCTTGAATGGATGGTTAACGTATTCCCAAAGATCTCCTTTGCAGAGAACTAGCCACAGGGAAGAGGTCAACCGGAAGACCCCAAATGCGATACAGGGATGTGTGTAAACAAGATATGAAAACCCTTGATACGTGAGAAAGAGATGCAACAGACAGATGTTCCCTGAGAAGAGATGTACGATACGGACTGGTGTTCTTCGAGCGCAGTCTGGTCCAGCAAACTTACTGCGGGACCCGCCTTGTCTTACAGATGCGAAAAATATGATAGAGATTGTCACTATCACATTGGTCTCAACAGCCACCAGCGATGCTGTCAGGTACCTCCCCAGCAGCACAACTCTATAATCCTTCAGGACTGAAATACGCCTACTGCTGCTGCTGCTGCTTCTGCTGCTGCTGCTGCTGCTGCTACTACTACTAAAATATATAAGGGATTAACAATTCACACCCAAACGTCAGTATCTGGTACGCGCCTCCCTAAGACCTTGGCACAATCAGACGAATTTTCGAAGCCTGGGTTCGTCGTCCGCCAAAAGATTAAAAGACTGGCCACCTATACCTCCGTGCATTCAGGCTTACAAAATGTGCTAGCCCTATCACAACATAGAAACATAGCATGTTAACGCATGGGGACATGTTTGGCTCGTGTTTTAAACAATGCACGTATGGTAAATTGCTTAGTACATAATTAGTTAAATTGGAATCGCATACTTACATAAATGCAAGCACAATTTGGTTTCGATCCATGTTAGCTGTAAACTGTGTGGTGTTAGAAGGGCGACTTTTGAACAGAGTGGCAGGATCCCCAGCTAACTTCTGGCATTGCTTATTCTGTTGTTTCACTTTCTGCAGATAAACATTCAAAGAGATGAGAGAACGGGAAAAATAATGCACACGGGATTTAATTGGCAAAAATGTTTCATTCAGGAACCGGGGTAACGAAGTGGCTAACACGTTTGACTGTCTGTCTGGTAGTCGTGTGTTTAAATCTACATCAAGGCAGTATTTATTATTTTTGTTTTTTCCAAACCAGGGCTCCCAGGAAATGTCCTGGTAAGACAGCAAAAGATGCAAAACTCGTTATAGAAAAACATGAGATTTTACATACATGCTAGATTATGTGAAAAACCTTCATGATGATACAATAGAAGAACAATATGATATTCAGGTTAATAATGAAATACCATCAATTCTGAAGATAGAAGTTCAGAATGCTCTTAATCATATGAAATCTGGCAAGTCTCCGGGTCCACACAACATCTCAACAGAAATTATTACTACCTTAGAAGAATATGGAATAAACCAAGTCATCAGACTGCTGAACACAATATATGATACTGGAGATATACCTCCTGAATTATTTAGTTCTATATTTATTGCACTCCCGAAGAAATCAGGAGCTTTGGAATTTGATTAACATCGAACAATTAGTATAATGAGTCACATCACAAAGATTTTGCTAAGAATTGTCATGCAAAGGGTTAGCAAAAAAAAAAAAAACACAACCTGAAATAGGAGAAGAACGATGCGTGTGTGAACGATGTGTGTAGAAGGCAAGGGTACGGTGAATGATGTGTATATGTTGAGAACATTAATTGAACGTTCTATAGAAGTAAACAGAGACTTACATCTTTGCTATATTGACTACACAAAGGCTTTCGTTAAAGTAAGGCGTGTCAGTATGATGGAGATCTACACATTGATGGAAAAGACTTTAGATTCATAAAAAAGACATATATTGGAAACAACAAGCTCTAATACATATTGATAATGAAGTAGGTCAATGTCAGCCTATTAAGAGAGGTATGAGATAAGGATGTGTAATGTATCCAGATCTATTTTTCCCTGTACAGTGAAAATATTTTCAGAAATGTTGACGATATGAAAGGAATCATCATTGGGGGACATAACATCAATAACATTAGATATGTATATGATACAGTATTGATTGCAGACAATGAGCAGGATCTGCGACATTTGGTAGATGCGATTGTTGCACACAGTGATCAACTTGCGTTAGAATTAAATTGTAAGAAGACACAGATTATGGTCCTGACTAAGAAGAAGGATATACCACAATGCAATATACAAATAAATGGGAATATTCTTAAACAAGTGAATCTGCACAATTATCTCGGAACAGTCATAACATCTGATGGGAAGAGATTAGAACAAGAATTGCCGTGACGAACCTTGCCTTTTGCAAGATGAAAAGCATACTGACCAAGAAAAAGAGTGTTGAGGTGCTACATAGAACATGTGCTTTTGTATGGATGTGAAGCGTGGACAATGAGCAGACAAGCTGAAAAACATCTGAAGGCTATGGAGATGTGGTTCCTGAGGAAAATGCAAAAAATACCATGAACCTACGGAAAAACCAATGAGCAAGTCCTACAAGAACAAATGAAAACCTTAAACTGATTACAGAAATTAGACAGTCAGGATTTTTTTCGACACGTTATAAGAAAAATACATTGGAGAACTTGGTGACAACTGGCAAGATCGAGGGAAAGAAAAATATGGCAGTGCAGATAATTAAATGCCTGGATGGCTTGGCCACATGGTATGATCGAGATCAGAGCATAGAGTTGATTCTCGACTCTGTGATCGTTTGGGGTGACTGGACTTGACCGCCCACCCGTTGTTTGTAAAGTCTCACTACACTTTGTATGTAGAACAAATTTGAAAAACGAAGTACATAATGTCATCCAAAAACTTGCTACGCAGTCCATCGTAAAGCATTATGCAGCGAATTGCTGTAGTCTACTGTAATAATTCATTGCATTCCAAACATATTTGAAAATCAACGGAAGAAAGAATGTTGTCAAATTTGTTCTAATACAAAGTGTAGTGAGACTTTACAAACACACAGTATAGATGCAGGCAATAAGATTGGGTGAATGGCTCTCTACGTGGCTGTCTTTCCTTCTAAGATACCTCAGAAGCTAATCCAATACACAAGTTACAAGGTTTAGTTAATCAGAGATACAGAAAACAATCTCTTTCTGTCACAGCCAAGTTTCGAACACTGGACACATGTGCTTGTGAGCTAGCGTGATGACCTCTAACCGACAAAGATTGTCTGTGTCGAACTCCACATCAAACTAATACATAACTCAATCATGAGTGGTCTTCCTGACCAAGGGGTTAACGACATTGTTCGTAATCCCGTATATCCACGTGGGGAAAACAGCAGCTGCAAGAATCAGCAGCGGGTCGCGCCGCGTTGGTACCTCAAGGGGGTTTGTTAGCCGGTCGATCAGAAAGCAATGGCAAACTACTGAACGTAAAATTTACCTAGTACATCAACAGCAGCTGAAATATACTGGTGTTGACTGCAACGTCCTGTAAGGGATACTGTAACATAAGAAAAATAAATCATGAGTTGTAGGTGTACCCGGCTGGAAGCAATGACTCTCAGTTCTAGCTAAACACGATAGCCAAAGATCTACTTGACGTGCCCAACTCACTCAAGTATATAGTAATATTTGGTTGTGGGCAAAGTTTCGTATATTTGAACTTTAGACTGAGCAGTGATATGTGTGACCTTATCTTTGCGATATTTAACTGCACACACACTGTACACTCGTAAGTAGCATAATAAGGAGAAAGACAGAACGAGGAAACACGATTTTCAAATATGTTTGTGAAAACTCCCCTCACGAAACTTGACGTCTCTACAAACTTAAGTATCACAGTAGAAAAAAAAAGAGAAAAAATCAATTTGATTTTCAAATACGTTTGTGAAATCTAACTACTGAACGTAACTTGCCAAAAGATCACAAACAGCCACAAATGCTGGAGTTGACTGCACCGTCCTTAAAGGATATGCAACTAACTTTTTTTTTAAACTTGTGAAAGCTCACCTGTCGAAATTTAACGAGATCTATGTACACCTCAATGTCGGGATCTGTACTTAGGAATAACGATGAACTGTCGCCAGGAAGCGTCCAGTAGATCTCATTTTTCTCTCCAGTAATTCGGTATCCAGTTTCCGATATTCCATGACGGAGTCAGCCTATAAAGTATGGATATAAATGCTAGTTATTGAACAGGTTAAAAGACACACTGGTAGATCGACCAGTGGTACAGCCTGCAACTCATCACACCAACAGGCAGCTGGACAGGCAAGCAAACAACAGATAAACAGATACATTCATCGATAGATAATCTGTTGATTAATATACCCCAGCTAATTAATATCTGCATGGCCAGAATACCCAAAGAAGCAAGCCTTGACAGAATAGATTCAGAAAATTTAGAACTCTTTACTCCAGATTAAACAACTGATCCACAGGAAATAAATGAACGTCTATTTGCAGACGATCAGTGCGTGTTTTACAGCGATGAGGGCAGACAACAAAATCATACTTAATAATCTGAGTTCAACATGCAGCAGATACAATATGAGTATACATACAGCCAAAACCGAAATAATGCAAGTAGGCAGATCGCCTGGTCCACTAAGTATACAGATATTAAATCTGAAACAAGTTAAAGAATTCAAATGTCTTGGAAGTATGATCACATAAGATGGCAGATTGTACAGAGAAATCGAAATCAGATTTCAAAAAGCTAGTGCACTTCCATATCAACTATCACCCTTACTGAAACATCCAATATACCCATGTCCGCAAATCGACAGATAGTAAACAGCATATTCACACAAACACTATGCTACTAATCTCAAACTTGGACTTTATCCAAATCACACTTTCGCAAAATCAACACCTGCGAGTTGTGATGCCCGAGGAGAGCTGCCAACTTAATAATAAGAGACCGAGTAAGAAATGCCGTTATCAGACAGACAGTGGGATCAACACCTTGTGCCACATTTATTGAAAGGCAGCAGATCAAGTGACTGGCCATGTCGTTAGAATGCAACACCATCAACTACCATCACTGGCCTTACGTCAAAGATCATCTGCCATGAGACCAAGAGGACGTCCAAGAAGAAAATGGATTGACGATATCAAAGACATTGTACAATTCAACAGAATGACACTATCCGATGCCGCCCATCGGGCGCTAAAGCGCAAATTATTCATCCCCACGATGGCACTTGATGGCAGAAGTGAATGATGATGATGATGATGATCTTCTTCTTCTTTCTTTTTGTTCACTCGTTTAAACTCGAGCGTAGTCCTTCCACACTGTTTAACGTAGTAAAGGACTGAGTTTTACGTTTGGGCTTGCTCTCCCTTTTATCGGTGTCCCTCACCATTCAGGCGAGCCCACTCCGACTTCAGAGGTGATGATGATGATGATGATGATGATGATGATGATGATGATGATGATGATGATGATGATAATGATGATGATGATGATGATAGAACAATGATAATGTTAACTTTATGCATGTTGTGTGTATATATGTGTGTGTGTGTGTATGTGAGCGAGAGAGAGAGAGAGAGAGAAAGAGAGAGAGAGAGAGAGAGAGAGAGAGAGAGAGAGAGAGAGAGAGAAGAGAGAGAGAGAGAGAGAGAGAGCTGAACATTTGCTAAATAAGCTGAACAGCGTATAAATGTCATTGAATATAAATGTTATTGACGGGTCCAAAGAATATCTTGGATACAGTAAAGACCAAATGCATCCATACGACAAGAGTTGAATATTGAAGAAGATTGGCTACTAAATTCGATAAAACAAAGAAAATTGAAATATTTTGTTCACTTGAAACGTCATGAAAGTTTGGAGACTACAATGATGGAGGGGTATATGCCTGGGAATAGAGAACGAGGAGGACCAAAGAGAAGTTGGGTGCAGGATCTGGCAGATTGTCTCCAGATTGGTGTATTAGATACGGGACATCTTACTTATGGTCGAGAAGTTTCCGGAAGGTTGTTATGGCAGAGAAGTTCTGCAAAGGACATGCTACTCAATTAGCGGCCAAGTCGAAATGTGACTGAACTCGACCAGAGAACGCCAGAGACATGAAACACGGATGTCGCGTGAAACATGTAACCCTATTAGATGGGGTATTGAGTCAGCTCTGCGAATACAAAGAGGATCATTCCACAACCTAAGGTTGAGATGGACACCTCGCAACAATCATGTCCCTCTTGTAGAATTAAAAAAGACTACCAGCCGAAAGCGTTGCACAGAGCATGAACTCCGTAGCTCCAGCAACGACCCCCAGGAGTCTCCGATATAATTACTTCGTGAACCGAATGACGTAAACCGGAGTCGAACCCACAGCCTTCGGAGCGCGAGGCAGGCAGCGTAAGACTTCGCCATTGGAGATAAATCCGCTTGTAGAGTGGGTGATCCAACTAGTGTGGCTGTCCAGCCTCAGTGAGATAGATGAATATTGTCAGTATAGTTATAACAGCTTAGTTGAAGCAGTCTCTGATTGCACCGTGTATTATTAAATCAGAAAAGAACTGTCAAGTAATTATGAAAAGATACTGCCGTTCTGTTGTTCTTTCATAAGTGTTGTAGGATGGAACTCTGGGGTTGGATTTGCCTGTTCGTGTCAAAAGTGTTGTAATGCAAAGTGTAGACGCTATCCTTGGGGTTTCTTAGTGAGAGCCAAGATCATTAGAATATTGGTTGAAAGACAATGGCAGAAGAACACCATGCGGATACAAGGACCCTCCCATAATCACTAAGCTTATGTAAAGACTACATAAGCGGTCCTTCACATACACACACACACACACACATACACTCTCGCACGCACGCACGCACACACACACACACACGCCCGCACGCACGCACGCACACACATACACTCCCGCACGCACACACACATACACTCCCGCACGCACACACACACGCACGCTCGCCCGCACACACACACACACACGCACACACACACACACGCACGCACACCCGCACACACACACACACATAAACTCCCGCACACACACACACCCGCACGCGCACACACACACACACACCCACACACACACACACCCACACACACACAAGCTTATTTAAGGGCTTTAATTATTTTATAAAGACAAATATGGGCGTTCATGCTTCTCCACATTTTGCGATCTTCAAAACCATGCATCAATTCGTGTGTTGGTATATGTCCTTTATTTGACAAAAGATTGTCACGGATATTCTCTCATCCTCTATCTTTATGTGACAAAAGATCGTCACGGATCTTCTCTCACCGCCTTCCTCTAAATTTATTTGACAAAAGATCGTCACGGATATTCTCTCACCGTCTTCCTATACCTTTATGTGACAAAAGATCGTCACGGATCTTCTCTCACTGTCTTCCTCTACCTTTATGTGACAAAAGATCGTCACGGATCTTCTCTCACCGTCTTCCTCTACCTTTATGTGACAAAAGATCGTCACGGATCTTCTCTCACCGTTTTCCTCTATCTCTCTACCCATAAATCTTTACAATTGCCACAAGACGACCCAACTTTGTTCTTCTTATTGTTATAAATTAGATAGACTAGCAGCTGATTCAGTTAGACTATTATGGAAACACCCGTAAGAATGTCATAATAGAAGTCATCAGTAATTTGAGTCTGTCACTGCTTTCCGTGTGAAGCAACACACGTAAGTCTGGAAATACTGCATCTTGTTCATTCTTGTATCAGTCAAGGCCTTTCTCTTCTCTGTGTGCTCTTAATTATTCCCTGGAGGATTACCTTTGAGATGACTCAGTGCAGGGACTTAGTGTAAAGGGATTAGCGTACCTAGGTCAGCATGCCACATAGTTCCCCAAACTATACAGGCCAGGTCGAAGCACTAGTAGCAAACGAGCAATAGAGTAGGATAGTATAGGAGGTAAAGTAAGTTTATTACGTTTGGTCAGTAGAAGTAAATACACTAGTACGCGGGAAACACAGCGGAACGTGAGTCTTGAATATTCTCTTGACAATCTAGTCATTAAAATGACAAGTTCCAGAAGGCATTTCAAAGATGAAACATTCTACAAGAAGCGAGTTGCATAAGCAACATTCCACCGCAAAGGTATTTAAGACACGAGGGGAGGAAGATACGTGTTTGTAAGTATAGATGTTGTTATTGACCAGAGAATAATTACGGGATATAGGTTAAAGTGAACAGCGGAGGAAGAGAGACTTGTTTGGCTGGAACTATAACGGCGAGGATAGATTACAACACAAGCTGTAGAACATACCCAATATTTACGATCAAAATCTGTAGCTAGTAGATCAATGTGGCACTGAGGTGTATATACGATCACAGATCTATCGCTAGTAGATGACTATGGCACTGAGGCCATGATGTCTGAGACTATTATAAGTAAGCCAGAAAGTGAAACTGAAATTTATATTATTGAAATATATGTCGAAACAACACAACCTGTGGTTTTATTGGCTAACCATGGTCAACCACGTCTCATTCTTGGAAGTTGATATTAATAGCATTATCACATTGTGGTTATCCCACGTGTATTGGATAATTGTGCACGTCTAGTAATGTATGCCTGTCCCATCGACTGTGCAACAGATGTCATGACGTCTAGTATTATCCCATCGACTGTGCAACAGATGTCATGACGTGAGACATTCCACAAACTAGGCAAGCTTTCAATGTTTCGGCAAGTCTATATAGTGACTTACGAGTCACTACATCATCGTTTGCATGTTTAACGCAGGACGTTGCAATGAACATCATGGTGATTTGTAGAAACTCTGGTAATATGTATTTCGAATAGGCATTATGTCACACTAGGTTAATCAGTACAAACATTAGTACCAATCAATCAATCAATCAATCAATCAATCAATCAATCAATCAATCAGGTGCCATCTCCATATTGAAGGCTGGCTGCAATTAATCTCCACCACTATCTTCTCTTGCCCTGACTGTACATTATGTCAAATTGCTGTTAGCCCATCTCTTTCCTTCAACCTTAACCCCTGCACCCACACCAACCCTCTCACCCACCCAGTATGGTTTCTATAAGTGTCTTAACATGACCGAAATTTTTAACGCGCCTATTTTTTTAATTTCTTTCATAAACACTCTTTTGAATCCCAGATTTTTGTTTTTTTCCTAAAACCTCTGTATTTGATTATTTTTGTTTCCATTAAATACGACATATTCTTCTCGATATCCACATCCTCAGGGCCTTTATTCGACTTTCTAATTACTTGTTCATTGTCCTGACTTCCGCACTAAATAGTAGTGTTGAATATAGATAGCCAAGCAGAGACAGCAAGAATACCGCATGACGAGAACACAGAAGAAGAACCATCTGCAAATCTAACCATTAGAGAACTCCTGTTTGCGGATGACCAAGCACTAATAGCAAAATCAGGAGCTGAATTACAAGACCACATGAATAGTCTAATCGAAATGTGTAGGGAACATAACATGAAAATTAGCACAAGCAAAACAGAGGTAATGACTATAACTAAAGAAGAACAAACAGAAACAATTCACCTAAACGAACATCCCCCGAAACAAGTAAAGAGTTTCAAGTACCTAGGAAGTATAATATCATCAAATGGCAGATCAGAAGACGAGGTCGAAAATAGGTGCAATAAGGCAAATCAACTCATTGGACAAATGGCACCAATACTAAAGAACGAACATGTATCAATAACTACTACGAAAGCACTTTACAACACAATCTTCCTGCCAACTCTATGCTACCAATGCCAAACCTGGACAATGACAGAAAAAGAGAAAAGAAAAATCACAACAACAGAAATGAGGTTCCTGAGAAGAATACTCAACGTATCAAGAAGACATAAGATCAGAAATGAAGAAATCAGGACTAAAGTGGGGGTTAAAGCAGCACTAGATGTTATCAGAAAACAGCAAGTCAAATGGTTTGGCCATGCAAGTAGGTTACCAGTCAACAGCATACCACAACAAGCAATGATGTACAGACCAGATGGAAACAGAGGAAGAGGCCGACCACGTAAACGTTGGATGGAGGGAATAGCAGAGTCCATGGGAATATCGATATATGAAGCCCATACTCGGGCACTCTCACGAAGTTTATAATTCACCTCGACACCACAAGGTACAAGAGGAACATGATGAGATGAGATGAGATGAGATGAGATGAGATAGATAACATTTGACAATTCTCATTTTTAATGCGTTGTTAATTTCTTTGGATGTTAATACTGATTTCATGATGTTGAAATTTCTGTTTCACTTCTACCATCATCTGCCAACAGTGGTATATACTATTTTGAACAGCCTTTATAGCTTGTCATATTATTCAGTGCTAAACAATCACACACAAAGCATTAAGTCCCTAGCAGGAACCTGCTCTAAGTCTGTGATGTGCTTGGATACCACATTGTGTAGGCCTGAGTGTATTGAATAGTATGTGACCAGTCTTTCCCTCACATAGCGAGCGTCGAAGGAATCGAAGTCTCGATGAACCGGGCTCAGCCATTGTCAGCATAACTTCTCAATCTTACACCAAAGTGCCACTGTCATTTGCTGCGTTAACCGGTGCTAATGCTGCTATAAAGTGTTTCGAAAAGCCACAATGTCATGTTAAATTATTCAGTGCTAATGCTGGTGTAAGTATGTGGAGGAGCCACTATGTCGCCTCATGTTATTTAGTGCTATGAGTGGAATAAAGTATTATGACATGCCACTACGTAATGTTATACTACTCGGAGCTAGGATAGGTGTAACGTATTTTAGCAAGCCACTGTGTCGTATCAGCTTATTCAGTGCTAAAGAGAATTTGTTTACACACCACGAGGCGCATTGAGCTTATGGTGTTAGACCAGTGGTTCTCAACCGGTGGGGAATTCCCCCGCTCCCCCCGGGGGGAATTTTAGGGTTTCCAGGGAGGGAATTAAGACCATTTCACGATCGTGTTAATACAAGAACCGATTATTTGATATTGTTTTTCCCTTCATACTTTACAGTTATGTACATCTCATCCTTCTAAAATTCATTTTATAAAGTAAGTAGACACACAAATCATTTTTTATGTGGATGTCTAGACTTGTTTTAGTATATACTATTAAATTTACCTTCCATTTTTACGTATACTGAGTAGGGGTGGGGAGATTTTTAGATAGGAAATATGAAAGGGAGGGAATGATGTTCTAAAAATACGGTGAAGGGAGGCACGGGCCAAATGTTTGATAGGAAGGGGGGGGGGGATGGGGTTCTGAAAATATGGTGAAGAGGGGCACGGGCCAAAAAAGGTTGAGAACCACTGTGTTAGAGCCATATTCCTATACGCCGGCGGGCGCTTGATGGGTGATATTGTCAGGATCACGCCAGCCGTCATTACTTCCTGAAACATTTCCAGGTACCCATTTCAGGCTGGGAAAAACTGGGAGTCCATTTAAATTTTAAAATATCTGCCCTTATGCGGATTGGAACCCATCACACCGAGCCGACAAGCGACCATCTATCCACAACGCTGCTCACATTAAGTGTTAGTTGCATATCCTTAACAGGGCGTCGCAATTAACGCTAGCCATGTTTGGCTTTTCCTATTTTGGCTGTCTGTGATCTCTTGGCAAGTTTACGTTCAGTAGTTTGTAATTGCTTTCTGAACGACCGGCACTAATACCATTTCATTAAAAAAAAAAAAAAAAAAACCAACGCAAAGCGATCTGCTGCCAAATCGCCCACAACTGTGTTTCGAACGTGGTATGCGGATTGCGAACTGCGTCCGTAACTCCTTTGCCACGGAGCGGGTCGTACAGTGCTAATACTGCTATAAAGTTCTTTTAACAGCCACTGTTTCAGGCGTCGGCAACCTACGGCAAGCTTGCCAAGCGTGGCACGCGGAATGAATTGTTATGGCACTCCGAAAGAATTTAAATACAGTATAAGATCTAACAAAAACATTCAATATTTAAATAACATGAGGAATATAATTCTTTTAAAGCTATTCCTGTGTTCGCGTCTCTTTAAATTAAAACGAAAGACAGCAGGTTAGATTGTGCAATTTGATGCAAACCGAGTGTGAAGCAACATGACTGGCCTTGACGAAGTTCTATTTCCGTTCCTCCTCCTCCTCTGTAACGACCACCCTCATCCACCTCCACCAATTGTATAGTTCTCTCGGATGTTATACAGTGGTCCCTCGGGTTACGATGTTAATTCGTTCCAGAACTCGGTTCGTAACCAGAAACGTTCGTAACCCGAAACATTGAAATCAATTAAATAGAGACAATCCTTTTCAAGATGAAAGAATCGTTCCTTGCTATTAACATCCTGTCGTTTACCTGACAGAAAGCAAAGAATATGTGTATTTCACGTATTAAATAAAGAGGTAGAAAACAACCAAATAAATTAAATGTAAAATAAAAAGGAAGATTTAGTGTATCTTTCTTACGAAGAAAACGATCATGGGAAATTTGTAACTTTCTTTGCTATTCTGAATCATTAGTTTCAGGAGTTTCTTGTTGCTGTTTCTTGGCAGCCGACTTTGAATCTTTCTGCACCAATAAACTATCAAGGGAAATTGGTCGCTTCCTTTGCTGGAGAATCTTTCTGAAGTGGGCCATCGTGTTATCATTCATCAGGTTTTACTGCCGCGTTAGCAACAAGTTTGTTTGGATGATGGTTCACAATGAAGTCTTCGACGTCTGCCCACTTGCTGCAAATTTCTTTAATCCTGGCAGTTGAAACGATCACTGGCTCCTCATCGGACGACTGCTCCTCCTTTAATGTCTTTAGCTGTTCATTCTGAAAACCCACAAGCTCATCTGTAGTGAGCTCTCCACTGTGATCCTCAATCAGCTCCTCCAAGTCGTTGCCATCGACTTCCAGGCACATATTTATGCCCAAGGACACCTTCTCATCCACTACAGCAGCTGCTGCGTCTGCCTCTAATCCTTCAAACATTTCTCTCATTCTCTCTCTCTCTCTCTCTCTCTCTCTCTCTCTCTCTCTCTCTCTCTCTCTCTCTCTCTCTCTCTCTCTCTCTCTCTCTCTCTCTCACTCTCTATATCTCTCTCTCTCTCTCTCGCCTTCGTTCGTAACTCTAGGCACTGTTCGTTACCGGTGACAAAATATTTTCGATGTTGTTGTTCGTAACCCGAGGTACCACTCCATATGCATACCCGTTTATACCACCGTCACAACCGCACACATGTTGGTGTTGTTGTAAAGCAATTATGGCGCCGTAAAAATGTTTCGCTGTGCAAACTATTGAACTGAGGTCAGTATGACCGAATGTATAAGAACGCGTGTTCTTAAACATCAGGTGTGATGATGCAGAGGTAAACGGCTCATACCCTACACAGGTCAGTAGAACTAAAATGTTGACTTCTCGTCCTAGACTTGGGACGTACATTATAAGTACCCCAGAAGTCGGAATGGGCTCGCCTGATGACGAGGGACACTAGTAATCAGGAAAGCTAATCCACGCGCAAAAAATAATCACTTCAAGTGCACTAGAATTAGCTATTCTTAACAAAATGTACATATGGCAATGTTTTTTTTAAAAATTTAAAAATAATGTTATCAGAGCTTAAATTTTACATAATATTGATGTCTGAACAGGCGGACAGATTGGATGGCTCTGCAAAACTTGGTGGAGTATTAATGCATGACAAGGCAGACGTGGTTGCGGCCTTGTGGGAGCATGTGTACACCTCGGAGGAGCAAATGGATCACCATGGTCTGGCAAGAATGAGGCAGCGAGGTGTGACGAGGGGATCTGGACGAGGCTCAACGCTCAGAAGAAAGGCGAGACGGACATATAATCAGATTGCTACTGGTACTATTGGTGTTGGAACTCTTCGCTGGCTTCTGAGGATGGGAACGGAGCGCCTATGGGAATGCTGTAATGTCGGTTACTAGATCAATCAATCAATCAATCAATCAATCAATCAATCTATGTCTGTTTCTATTTATATTGAAGTATTGAATAATATACAAAGGAAAGAATAGTTATTTAACATGCAGGAAACATGTTAATACAAGATCAAGATAAAATTGACGTGTTCAATGGTTGCTTTGTACAGACTTAGGTTGGACTTAGGTTGGCTCTTTGAGTGACTTTACGATGACTTAGGTTGACACGCTGGGTGACTTTACAGGGACAGCTTGACACGCTGGGTTGCTTTACCATGTCTTAGATTGTCATGCTGGGTGGCTTTGTTACATTTCTTCACCAGGCCAGTACAATAACGTCGCGACCCCTGCATTATGTCACGTCGGGCGCCACCTCAGCGCAGTGGTTAGCTTGTTTTCCTAGATACCCGATTATCACAGGGCGGAGCGTTAATGGGTTTCTTGATGGTGGTATACCCAGGGCGACGAAGATGCAATAAGCTGGAACAGGGATCGGTGCCCTGCTGATGCACGAGATGTGCCCGATCAGCTGGCGCTCTGCGCAACGACTCGCAGGTATGATCCAGGAGATGACGCTGATTAACATCAGAGCAAGCCCGGCAGGTCTGCTCTAGACTACCAACACATCACAGGAAGGCAAGACATGCAAACAGCAAACGACGACATCCTGAGGCGATGGTGAAGTGAACAGTCACGTATGTATTAGCCACTGGTGAACAACAGGCAGATGACGGTCGTGAGCATGTACGCATCTCCAGACTTCAGTCTCTCGATGTCGTGTCATGCTCCCGCATTGCATTCACACATCACTCACCCATACCTGGCTTGGAAGTTACATGAAGGTGTCCCCTTTCAACTGCAATCGTGGCATCAGAGCCAACAACCCCCGGCCGTCAAATCACGTCGAGGTAACGGTACGATGACCGGACATGAGCGCAGAGTTTCGCTGACAAGAACGTAAGCTGGAAGTGTGTATAACTGTGGCCTAGGTCTAAGTCTCTGCGTGTAAGAGTAACAGTTGAGCGTGGAAATGTAGAGCGATGTATTGTACGACTAATCTAGATGAAAGCTGGCGCTGGAATGTCCTAAGACTGCCGTTGCGTTGTTATGCTACTCAATACTATGACGTGACACTCGTTTATTACCAGTGCCACAACGTGCTTCTTCCTATCTCTATTCTGTTTCTGTATGCTGATGCGCTTGCTCATCAGTTTATCTCTACCAGTCTGACATATGGCATATGACAGCTTTCCCGCTTCACAAATGAAAAAAAAAAACATTTTCCCACTCTTATTATCCTACGACATGTATGCACATAATGGAAGAGACGTAAATTATGCAAGTCGTACTTGACCACGAATCTATCATCTTTGGAATACAGTATGCTACCTTGAGACAACAAAGACCGTGGGGATATCAAACACAGGCTTAAAACTCAAGTACCGATCACCGCCAGCTCGTAAATTATAAAAATTGTCATCGAGTCTGTTCTCGCGTTAACATGCCCGACTACTTGTAACTAAGGCAAGAGTCAAACACCGCCAGTACATATTATTAAATGACTGTTATTCGCGTTTCTATGCTGACCCCTTGTAAAAATATCTACAGGCCTCTGTAACCCCGAGTACCCGTAGTTAAACTAAAAATACAATCCTGTGTTGTATACCCGACGACCTTACGAGCTACCCTAAGCAACTGATTTCCGTCGACGCAAGAAACGTATTATGTCGACTTTAAACTAAGTCAACATATCTTTCCATCATTCGCCTTATCTATCTATCATGTCGATGGTGGCAAACTAATATATATATAACTGTGTAATATATATGTAACGTGTTATCCGTTTATTATATGAATATAAACTAACTGTATTCTAATATGTATTATTTTGTTTCTGTATGAGTATATTATTTTGTATACTTGCGTTTTATAGTTTCCATTCATTCATCTCTCTTCATTCTTCCGTCGTGAAACAACACATATGATTTCTTCTTAGACCTACTATGAATTAGCTACTACTCTATATACTACTCACATTATGACTAAGGTAACTCAGTATCACGATATTCTAAATTAAGAATATCAACAATTAATATTTTATAATAGTACATAAGTATATAAACATGACATTAAAATAATAATCATCCCATTACTGAAACAATAATATCACTAAATTAAATATAATTAACTAATTAAGTAACGCCTGTTTATAATTTCCTGCTACGGGAAATCTAATACACTCGAAATATCCTCAATAACTTGAGCTGCCGATAAATATTTCTTAGCGACCCGATAGTCATATGTTTGAATCCCCATCCAGATTGATTATGTTAAACATTGACTTGGGTCCCAGATTGATTCAGCCTTAAACGAGTACCAGGAAATAACATGGGAAGAAAAGATGGCCGGCGTGATTTGACCGCACTATTCGTGGAGTCCGATTCTTTCTTTCTTTCGCATATCCTTTTACAGGACATCGCTGTCAACATCAGCATCTTTCAGCTGATTGTTGATTTCTTGGCAAGATTACCCTCAGTAGTTTGCCATTGCTTTCTGAGCGGCCGGCTCAGTATCCCGCAAGTCATCAACGCGGGTAGAACCGCTTCCAATTCTCGCGCGCTGCAAGACCCTGCGTGGATAAACGGGATTACGGAGAAAGTCGTGTAACCCCTCGGCCAGAGAGACCGGCGGAGTCCGATTGGTCTCTGAAAATATGCGCTAGAATCACCAGGCTTGTCCATGGGACATATTTTGCTGTCCCATCCCATCCCATCCCATGGTAATGTATGCCTGTCCCATCCCATCCCATGGGAAAGGTCCCATGGGAATAACATTCCCATGGCCAAGCCTGAGAATCACATACCAAACGCCCCAAGTTGTGTAAACCGGCATTTAAGTTGATTTTCTGTTACTTACTATATAATATCAGATATTTTCAGATTATTCATTGAAAAGACTTGTGAAGAATATGTTGACAATTACACTCTACCATAAATCTAGCTTTCTGACAGCCCAGAAACATTCCATTAACGTATTACTGAGATATGACTCTCCACTCTGACTTCCTTCCATAAACAAGTGCCTTGAACATAATACCTTATTGTTATCGTAGCATCACAGAGTCCAAGATACAAACATTATAGAAGGAATATGTTTGATTATATACAGCTTGACCGAGTATCCACCGGAATAAGTGGACAACTCTGCAGCTGAGCAGAACAGGGCAATCACTTGTCCTGACAGTCGGAAATGGCTGTCAAAGGCAGAGTTAAAAGACCACCATGTGAATGTGGAAGGCAAGGGGAAACCACCACAATATCTTCCCAAGATTTCATGGCGACACACATTTCAGTGAACCACGTTAATGGCAGTCTTAGGACATCCTCGTCCGGTAGCGACAGTCATGAGCCAAAGGTGACACCAGACCGTCATCCAGCTATTGATGGCAAACCTAAAACTATAACTAAACTAAATAAATTTAGAGTGGAAACATGGAATGTTAGGACATTAAATGAGCTAGGAAAGTTAAACAATGTTCTAAGAGAAATGGAAAGCATGAAAATGAATATACTAGGCATAAGTGAGATGAGATGGAAGGGATCTGGCAAAATTATAACCGACAAACACACAATAATTTATTCTGGAGGGGACACACATGAAAAAGGTGTAGGAATAATGTTTGATGAAAAAACAGCCAAATATATGAATGGATACTGGTGTATTTCAGATAGAGTTATAATGGTCAAAATCAAAGGCAAACCAATAGATATAAATATTATACAAGTATATGCACCAACAACAAGCAGTGGTGAAGAAGAAATACAATACTTTTACGATGAAATAGAAATGGCAATAGCTCAAATTGGATCACAAGAAATAAAAATAATACTGGGAGATTTTAATGCAAAAGTAGGAAAGGGAAAAATAGAGGATATAGTGGGGAATTGCGGTTTAGGTACAAGAAATGAACGAGGAGAGAAACTCATAGAATGGGCAAATATTAATGATATGATAATTGTAAACACATGGTTTAAACACCATAAAAGACGACTATACACATGGAAAAGCCCTGATATGAAAATATGCAACCAAATTGATTACATACTTATTAATAAAAGATTTAGAAATACATTAATTAATGTAAAGACAATGCCTGGTGCTGATGGTAATAGTGATCATGTACCACTATGTGGACAAATAAAAGTAAGATTAAAGAGAGGGGAAAAAATGGTTAAGAACCTGAGACTTAATAAAAAGGTTCTGAAAGTAGATAAAGAAATTCAAGAACAATACAGAGTGACTGTGAAAACTAGGTACAATGCAATAGCTAAAATACGGAGTATAGATGATCAATGGGAAATGTTAAGAGACTCCATTCATCAAACTAGCAAAGCAATATTACCGGAGAGAAGCCAAGAAGCTAAGAAAAAATGGATGAATGAAGAAATCGTAATGCCGATGGACAAAAGGAAACAGAATAAAAATGACAAACAAGAATATGCTAAGATAAATAAAGAAATAAGAGATAAATGTGTGAAGGCAAAAGAAAGTTGGTTAAACGAGCAATGCAAACAAATTAAATTAAATTCCATTAAAGATCAAAAAAGTATGCACAGACAAATCAGTGAGCTCACATGAAGAAAAATAAGAATAAATACAGGGTGTTTAAAATCAAAAACAGGAAAGATATTATTGGAGGAAGGTGCTATAATGAAGAGGTGGAATGAATATATAAGAAAATTATATAATGGAGAAAGGGAAGAATTACCAGAAGAAAGTAACTTAGAAGGCCCACCTAGTCTAAAAGAAGAAGTCGCTGACGCTATGAAACATATGAAGAAAGGAAAAACAGCTGGGCCAGATGAAATCACATTAGAAGAATTAGAAGTATTGGGAGAATTTGGGGTAGATATATTAACCAAAATGCTAAATGATATTTACAACAGTGGATATTTACCGAGCGATATGGTAAAATCTGTATTTATAGCTATACCAAAGAGACCAGGAGCAATTGAATGTGAAGATTTTCGTACAATTAACCTCATAAACCATGTCACTAAGCTTCTACTCAGAATTATAATGAGAAGAACAAGAAAGAAAATAAAAATGGAAATTAGTGAAGAACAGTACGGTTTTATGGAAGGAAAAAGGGTACAAACAATGCAATATATATATTCATTCATTCAGTAGCATGTCCTTTGCAGAACCTCGCTCCCATAACAACCTTCCGGAAAGCTTCTCGATCACAAGCAAGATGTCCCGCGTCTGATACACCCATCTGGAGATCATCCGCCACATCCTGCACCCATCTTCTCTTTGGCCTTCCTCTTCCTCTCTTCCCAGGCATATACCCTTCCATTATTGTTCTCTCCAAACCTTCGTGACGTTTCAAGTGACCAAAATACTTCAATTTTCTTTGTTTTATCGTCTTTAATAGCCATCCCTCCTCAATATTCAACTCTTGAAGTATGGATGCATTTGTTCTTTTCTTTACCCAAGATATTCTTAGAACTCGTCTATAACATTTATATTCAAAGGCGTTTATGCGCTGTTCAGCTTGTTTAGTAAGTGTCCATGTCTCACAGGCGTATGTTGCAATGGGAAAGATGCATGCTCTTAAAAATCTAATTTTTGTAGTTCTGTCTGTCCCACTCCATAATTTATTCATCTGTTTTAGTCTTTGAAGAGCAATGGACAGTCGCCGTTTAATTTCTTTCATTGTGTCACCGTTATTGGTAATCAATGACCCAAGATATTCAAAATTTTCCACCACCTCCAATTTTCCCCCATTAATGTATATTTCTTTCTCCATAGTAGTTTTATCTGTATGCATTATCTTTGTTTTTGCTATGTTAAGATATAAGTTGTGATTTTCACTATTCAATTGGGTTGAGGCTATTAGGTTTTCTATGCCATTCTGTGTTGTGGATAGTAATACTGTATCATCAGCATATCGAATCTCTGGTATGTCATGACCGCCGATATTTAGGGCATCATATAGCTCCCTGTTTATATCATCTCTTACATTTCTCATTATATTTTCGGCGTACAGGTTAAACAAATAGGGTGACAGCACGCAGCCCTGACGGACTCCTTGCTTGATGTCAAACCAATCTGATGCCTCGCCATCTATTCTAACTGCTGCTTGTTGGTCTAGATAGAGCATTTTTATGAGATGTACTACATGTGATGGAAAGCCCATATTCCTCATGATTTCCCAAAGTTTCTGATGTTGTACACAGTCAAATGCTTTTGAATAATCCACAAAACATAAGAATAGGTTTACATTAAATTCTCTGCACTTCTCTATTATTAAACGCATGTTGAATATGTGATCTCTTGTTCCTCTTCCTTGTCTAAATCCAGCTTGAACTACGTTAATCTCTTCTTCCATTTTCTTACGAAGTCTTGCCATTATGACTTTTAGTAGGATTTTACTTGCATGACTGATCAGGGCAACAGTTCTATAATTGGTGCATAATTTCAGGTTGCCTTTTTTTGGTATTGGAATGAAGATAGTTCTCTTCCAATCTTTTGGCCATATACCATATTTCCAAATCTTTGTACATAATGCATGATATATGTGTATGCTTTCTTCTCCTCCCGCTTTAATTAGTTCAGCTGGTATCTCATCACATCCAGGAGATTTACCATTCTTCAGGTGCTTTATAGCCCAAGCAATTTCATCTAATGAGGGTTCAGGTTCTGTCTCTGCTGTCGTTGGCTCATGTATCTCATTCATATCCTCACTGTCACTCATATCATACATTCCACTGCAGTACTCCTGCCATCTTTCTAGAATTTGTCTAGATTCTGTTAAGGTATTTCCCATCTTGTCACAGATAACATTCAATTGAGGTTGAACATTTCTTGTCAATAACTTCATTTCTTTGAACATTTCATAATCTCTTCCAGCCTTATGATATTGCTCTATTCTGGTACAGCAATCTTGTATATATTGATTTTTGTCCTTTCTTGTGTTCTTTCTTATTTCTCGAGTTAAAGATTTATACTTCATCCTGTGGTTAATCAATAGAGAAACAGAGGGACATATATTTATGCTTCATAGATTATACTAAGGCATTTGATAAAGTAAAACATGATGAGCTGATTAAAATGTTGGAAGATATCAACATTGATGGGTAAGATTTAAGAATAATAAAGAATATATACTGGAACCAAGTAGCAGCAATTAAAATGGGAAATAAAGAGGGTAGTTACGAACAGATAAAGCTAAGAGCACGACAGGGGTGTGTCTTGTCACCCGATCTCTTCTCCCTATATAGCGAAGTAATAATGAGAGAGATCAAAGAGAAGCCAGGAATACAAATCGGAGGATATAATATAAATAATATACGCTATGCAGATGAGACAGTATTGGTGGCGGGTAATGCAACAGACCTACAACAATTATTGGACATTGTAGTATCAGAGAGTGCACAGAAAGGACTCTCCTTGAATATCAAGTAAACAGTAACAATGGTGATATCAAAGAAAATGGGGACACCAAAATGTGACTTAGAAATAGAAGGGGAAATTCTCAACCAAGTGGATAATTTTAAATACCTAGGGGCACTTATAACATTGGATGGAAGATGTACAACAGAGGCTAAGAGCAGAATAGGGCAGGCAAATGCCGCATTTCAGAATATGAAGAGTATCTTATGCAATTAGTCGCTATCAATGAATGTAAGAGAGGGAGTGCTAAAATGCTATATAGAACAAGTTTTGCTGTATGGCAGCGAATCTTGGAATGTACATGAACAAATAAGGAAGAACTTAGAAGCAACAGAGATGTGGTTTATAAGACGAATGTTGCGAATTCCTTGGACTGCTAGAGTAAATAACGATTGCCTTAAAGAGGCTAATGAAACTAGAACACTATATACAACAATAAGAAAGAGACAAACAGCTTTCTTTGGTCATGTGATGAGAAGAGAAGCATTGGAGAACATCGTGACAACTGGAAAGATCGATGGGAAGAGAGGCAGAGGCAGACCAAGAGAAATGATGCTGGACGGATTGAGACGGTGGTATGGAGGGATATCATCAGCAGAGTTGATCCAGAACACCAAAGACCGAGATCTGTGGAGAGCCATGAACGCCTACGCCAGCCGGCACGGCACTTGATGATGATGATATACAGCTTGTGAAAGATTTATCATTTATACTTTAATTACAGTATGCCGCACAGCTTATAATGTGTGTGTGTGTGTGTGTGTGTGTGTGTGTGTGTGTGTGTGTGTGTGTGTGTGTGATATATTGTTAAAGGTTAAAAGACAACGGGTAACGGAAAAAAATAATTAGCTATGCAGTTCAGGGTAATAAAAGGTCGTCTGTCATTCACGTATTGTTTACAGCTGTGGAGTTGGTTATTTATTTATGGAAAGTATGTTAAATTATGGGGTGCCTCGGTAGCGGAGTGGAAAGACGCCTGCCTGTTGTTCCTATCGTCTTAATGTAGAAACCACATTCAAGTGGATTTCTATGAAATGTATTCAGTAGTTAAGTCTATAGGAGTGATATTAACCGGTGGGTTTTTTCATGGGTATTTTGGGCAGCGGAGGGTATACACTTTTGCTTAGTTCGAGGAACTAAAGATTAAATGTCATGGCAGGGAAGACCACGCTTTGGTCGGCACCTTGTCAGGTATGCTTCATCATGTTCCATTCCCTTATCAGTGAATATCACAAAAAATGCTCCTCAGTGCTCCATGTGAAGTGTGTAACAGACATGAGTCTAGACAAAATAACAGCCCACACAGGTGTAATATGTATAATGCCGCTGCCAGAATGCCAATACAAAAGTCCGCCCCAAAAACGTAGTTCATCGTCGATGGAAGCGGCAGTCACTAGAAACCAGCAGTCAACAGATAACAAGCAGCCACACATTACTGCATAAGGCAAAACCAGTTTGTTCAGAAACCGGCAGACGCCATTTTTCCGAACAATCAGTTCACGTCACGAACAACTGCGGACAGATGTAAAGGCACTCCACGTGAAATCCAGAGCTCACAGTGTCGTTCCACGCACTCAGCGCAGAAGCAGGGCGACGGAACCACGCAGTACCAGTCCAACACGAGGAAAATGCGTAAGCAAACCGTAGCTACAAACATAAACACTCAAAAGGCTTTAACAGCACACATCCTAACCTCCATGTTGGACATGAATTATACAAATAAGATTTTTAAAAACTTGTCTAAGATGGAAGCTACAAAATGCGAACAGCTAGAGTATTGCTTTGTTGACCGGGCAGATTCTGCAGCTTGCCTTGCTGCAAACGTTCTGTCGCTACTTTTCCTTTGAATGAAACTGGGTAGGCCAACAGCGAGATCTTTCTGCATGGGCAAAACATGGTCTCTTAATTCAGCCTAGCAGAGGTTTCACACCATTTTACAACTGTCGCTTATCAAGACGGCCAGTCTCCAGTCATATGGCAATAACTCCACATGTCCAATGCGCTTAAAATATGGAAAAACGTCTCTTACTTAGATGTACTTATATTAAACGACATTATAATATGAGGAGGAATGGTCTGAGTATATAATCATATCCTAGAATGAAAAACAAATAAGGTGAATTGGTGAAACGACATGCTGTCATTACCCGAGATAAATAAATAAGTGTATGCTAATAAATAAAATGTCCTGTAGCGGTAACTGGTTATGCTACTATGAGAACGTGAAATCACATTTTGTCCTCTTCCGAACGCGATCATGTGTTGTACACGGAGTAGGGGTTTATGATGTAACTTATTATATACAATCATCATTATCATGTAACAGGTCCTGTGCAGAACGTCGCTCTCATCACAGCCCATGACATGTTTCTCGGTCTCTTACAATTTCTGTAGGCTCATGCACCATCAAGCCAAAAGTGTCTGCAATTCCTTGTGTCCATCTCCGTGATGGTCGACCCCTATATCTTTCTCTAGGAAACATGCCTTCCATGAATGTTTTTTCTAAGACACCGTGATGAATAGGCCTAACCGCAGTACAATACTAAATAAAAGGTTGTCGTTATTTGGTCATAACTTTCGAAAAGAAGATTCAATGCATAAAGTAATGGACGGTAAAATCCTTGGCAGGTAACAAGACCAAACAACATATTGGTCATATAGTGATTTGCCATTGAAAAAGTATGTCGCACTGAAGCGGACAGCATACGTATAGTAATTAAGATAAATGGCACCGTTTGCCTTAATGAAGATGATGAATTGTATATTCTCTTGAACTTATATTGACTCTTAGATATTCGTAACCCTAGCGATATGAGGAAAACACAAGACGACGCGAGCATTTCCGACATGAGAACAAGAAACGTTGAAATAATTGGTACAGCTTCTAGTCGTACCAGCAATAATACACGGACGCAGATATCATTTCTTCTTGAAACTAAATTACATCAACACAGAGTGTGTAACCTCAAAAACCAAATTGACACCTACACATAAGCATGAATAATTGTCGAATCCGCTCTCACTTTCACTAATCAAACCTTAACTGAAAATGGTTAAAGAGCAACTGAAAGCAACAATTTTGCAGCTGTGCAGACACATAGTCGCACATTTAACCAACAAATTTTCATTATTATAATCTTCACCTTTACACGTAGTATTCTCAGATTTACATCCTTAAATGTAATACATACCTCATTGAATCGCCTATTATGACCACAGCAACTACAACTCCGATAACTAATGAGCTAAATAACACATATGCTCGTCTAGCCATGTGGGACATGGTCTGACAATGAAACCGGGTGCTTCAGCTTCTGCTAAACTTGTTTAATGATGTCAAGTCAAATGAAAGAAATTAAATAGCTATATTTGTAGATCTGAACTGTATCACAATACTGCCATCTTGGCTTAATGGTGACAGCATATCTTTTAGTTTATTGGTCAGACATGCGCAGAGTAGATAGATCAACACGACTACATGAAAAGTACCTTTGCTCGCGCACACGGCGGTGAATAACATTATCTGCTGATAAAAGCACAGCCGCGAAGCACTGCACAACGGGAGGCTTACGATCGTCAATGTAATCCCATTTCCCGAATGTTTCCGTCCTTTACCCTCATTGCACTCTCCGTGGCAGGGCCCACCTGGGTCATGACTCCGGGTGTCTTTCTTATGCGGTACGTTCGTATTGTTTCAACTTCGATACTTTCGATTTCTCTTTCCGCTTGTCCCACACAAACGCATTGCGACTGCTGCCGTCATCCCCTCCTCGGGTAGGAGAACATCGTGCATCTGGTGTGTCGGCCCTCACGCTTATCCTAGGCTATGAATGAATCACCAAAACAAACGAGAAGTAGATTGTGAGCTTTACTAAAACACGATTTCAAGAAACAAATTGGACATTGCGACCTAAGCCTTCGTCAGCACAGAACAAACAAACACAAACCATCACAAAACTACATGAAACACACTACATGAAAATATTACTAAGGGTACTTATCTGAGTCTATATCCTAGCTTGGAGTGACTGACGACTGACACGCGTTCGACGTCTTGTTAACGACACTTATCCTAGCACTTTCTGCCGTCGGAAGCAACTTCTTCCCCGGCCATTCGTCACTGTCGTTGCCTCCGCAATGGAGGTTCGCTTTGCACCAGTAGATGGTTGCCGTCATGATTCAACCATATTACTACATTTATTTATCCCACTCAACAATTCGATTGTTCTAAAACCATCACGAGACCCTTTCTGCTGCCTCGCACAGCTGTTTTGGGGCCCCTGCTTAAACATGTCGTACACGGAGTGGGAGATTAGACGTCGAGCGTCTAACTCTACGACAATTTTTTTTAAATATCCTATTTTACAGGACATCGCTGTCAACATCAGAATTTTACTGCTTCTGTTGACGTCAGGAGGAAGAAGATACAACCTGAAATAGGGGGAAACAATGTGGGTTTGAAGAAGGAAAGGGTACAGTAAATGCTGTGTACATGCTGCGGACAGTTATTGAACGTGCTATAGAAGTAAACAAGGATATAAATCATTGCTTTATTAATTATACAAAGGCTTTTGATAGAGTTAGACATGTCAACATGGTGGATATGCTTGCAGATCTACAAATTGATGGGAAAGACATTAGACTTATAAAAAACATATATTGGAAACAACAAGCTGCAATAAGGATTGATAATGAAGTGGGACAGCATCAGCCAATTAAGAGAGGTTGTCAACGTGTTAGATAGGACATAGATAGGACAGGAGACAGAATAAGGGGTAAGGACAGATAGGACGTAGATAAGGACCTCTACTAAGGAGTAGATAGAATAGAGACAGACGGCATGGGATAACTTAGAACAGTTATAAGACAGGACTTAGATGAGGACACGGACGTATCATTCTAGGACATTAGCGGGACTAACCCCGAGGATGGGGCGGGGGATGCTAGTTCACGGGACAACACCCGTAAACAGAGTTAGCAGTAGGACAACCCAAGGTTGACACAGACAGGACTACTGTACTACGTGACGAGTGGGACGATGCTGATCCGCACAAAGTTTAGAACGACAAGGGCAGCGACTGGACTGAGGTTATTCAGACAGGACCCGACAGTCTTCCAGACAGGACGTGTGATTGTTTTCCGAAAGCCAATGTGTAGTTTACAAGAGCGCATGTTATAATTCGCGAGTGTGAGATTGTATTTGAGTATGTACGGGTTGTTGTGAGGAAAGGCGACTTGTATATTTAGGCAGACAATTACCGCCTGATCTTGTGTATGTAAATATATCAGGTTCGCCTGAAATAAAATAGATAATGTCCATTCACACATGAAGTTTCGTTGAGGTGTGAATGAAGTGGCGCGAATACCTGGATGCAATTTGAGTTGTTGACAGGCACCCCAACGTGGTGTCAGACGTTCGAATGAATTCACAGCTTGCATGAATGACCAAACATCATCATCATCATCATCAAGTACCGTGCCGGCTGGCGTAGGCGTTCATGGCTCTCCATAGATCTCGGTCTTTGGTTTTCTGGATCAACTCTGCTGCTGATATTCCTCCATGCCACCGTCTTAATCCATCCAGCATCACTTCTCTTGGTCTACCTCTGCCTCTCTTCCCCTCGATCTTTCCAGTTGTTACGATGTTCTCCAATGCCTCTCTTCTCATCACATGACCGAGGAAAGCTGTCTCTGTCTTATTGTTGTATATAATGTTCTAGTTTCGTTAGCCTGTTTCAGGCAGTCGTCGTTAGTTACTCTGGCAGTCCAAGGAATTCGCAACATTCGTCTCAGGAACCACATCTATGTTGCTTCTAATTTCTTCTTAATTTGTTCATTTACATTCCAAGATTCACTGCCATACAGCAAAACTGGTTCTACATAGCATTTCATTACTCTCTTTCTTACATTCAGTGATAGGGAACCAAACAAGAATGTATAATTATGATGAATATTTCAGATCAGAGAGTAAGAGCGAAATAGCAAGTTGTACGTGAGTATAGAGTTCGCACAACTGAAAGAAAGAGTAAGAGTCTGCGCAAAGTGTTAAAACGCATGAAATTGTGATCACTATATTATATAAATTATGTGCACAGATACGTTTCAGTTGATGCCCAAGCCAGTGAAGACTACACGACACAGACAATACGACAACAGACACGACGACAGACATATATAATAATATTTCTTATTTCAGTGTTCCTGTCGGAAGAGACAACTAGACAGACAATTTGTACATTGTATTATCAATATCTTCGTTGAGTATTAATTGTTTTTGCTCTACACACCAGAGAGCAGATTGAAAGTGTTCCTAACATCCCGTGTGTATGAAGATCCAATAGATAACTCCGAAGAGCTGCATGAAAAGCTGAAAGTTTCAAAAACATCAGATAAGTGCCCTATTTTTTGACTTTGTGGGTTAAGGAAGTATCTCTTTTTATTTTATTTTTTTTTTTGATTTTTCTGAATGCTATAAATTGCCTACTGTATTATTGTTCAACTTTATGAATTGTCATCTGTATTATTATTGAACAGTGTAAAAGTTACTTGTGTGTAAGATAACTGTTAACAATGACAACATTAAAGGAATGTATAGATGCTGGAAAAGATCTAGGGTTTAGTGGAGACAAATTAGAACAGTGGGCAAAGAAAGAGTACAAGGAATATATGGATAATAAAGCAGCTGCAGAGAAAGAGGAGAGAGAGTACAGGAACGAGGTCACAAAAAAGAGCTAGTAGAGTTGGCGGAAGCTAACAAGTTAAAACAGCTAAAGTTGGTTTAAGCCACGAAATTAAAGGAACTAGCAGATGCTACTAAACTGAAAGAGTTGGCTGAAACCACCAAATTAAAGGAGCTAGCAGATGCCACCAAACTAATAGAATTAGAACTAGCTCATAGAGCAGAAGAAACGAAATTAAGAGAAAAACAGCTAGAAATTGAGTCACAGACCCAGTTAAAAATGAAGGAACTGGAGGTAGAGTCCCATGTGCACATTGCAGCTACTAAGTTGAAAAGTAGGGAGGAGGAAAATAAGTATAGCAAATACAAAGGCATAGTAAAACCCTTCTGCCAAGGGGATTCAATTTCTGCTTGGACCGAAAATGTAGAGTTTCAGTTAAAGTTCCAAGAAATACCAAGGGAACACTGGGCCATGATATACATGAAGAACTTAAAGGTAATAGAGTCTATTCCCCAAGAACTAAGGAATGACTACGATTATATTCACCATCGTATTATGCAGCTTTTTTTTTAGATGCCCCAGGGTATCAAGTTCAGTTTTCAAAGTTGAAACCTAAAACCAGTGAAACCTTCATTGACTACGTCTCTCACGTCCAAGACGTATACAATAAGTGGCTGAACGCTGCAAAGATCAATAATAATTACGAAAAGCTTAGGGATTTAATGATTATGGACAAAATTATTTCAACCATCCCAAGTCCCTTTGCCAAAGTCTTACAGTAAGCTGATGTAGATTCTTTAAAGCATTTAGAGAAATTGGGGTCAGCTTATTTTTCTTCGAATAGGGACATATTTAAAGCTAACATAGAAGAGAGTGAGATAGTGGCAGTTGTCAATAGTAAACCCCAAAAACCATTCAAAATTAGGGAGAAACAAACACCCAATCTACCACAGTGCCCATACTGTAGACTTGCTCACCCTCAGTTCAAAATGTGTGACCGTAACCCGAATTATCCATCTCATCTAGAGATGAGGATAAAGAAACAGCAGAGTAAGAGAGAAACCTACAGACGTGCTGTCAAATGCTTCTTTTGCCAATCTTTCGGGCACTATAGCTCACTATGTATGGGACGACAGAGATTGAGAGCAGTAAATGTTGTGCTTGTTGACTCATCGAGTGAAAGTGAAAGTGAGCAAGGAGATATACGAGAGTGTGAAGAAAATCTGGTAGCAGCTATTGATGTACTTAATTACGATAGATGTGCAACTTGTCATCAGTTTCATAAAGACGAAGTACTAAAATGCGGCACACCGTAGCGTGTTCAAGTGAAAACGCAAACGCAGCAGTTGCCTCCAAAGGCAAACTAAAGTTCCACTATGGAATGGTGAATGATAAGCCTTGCCAACTCTTGATCGATAGCGGCAGTACCTTGATCGGTCTAAGAAAGGAACTGGCTAAGCCAGAAGACTATACAGGCGTGAATTGCTGAACTTTTTCGGGAAATATAGAAAAGTACCCAACAGCTCGTATAAATACTCCTATCTTATCCGGCACATATACGTGCGCGATCTTGCATAACCCGTGTACAGATCTGATAATCGGGTGTGTGCCAGAAGTGAAAAAATGTACCACTAACGAAATAAAAGCCTGGAGAGAAACCTAATCCAATAAGGCTAACGCTGTAACTAGGTATGAAACAAACAGACAACAAAACGACCTACAGAAAGAAATGCTCCATCTCATTTCACCTAGTGTTTCAGTAGACAAGACCACCACAGAAGAGTTTATAAAGGCGCAACGCGCCGAGCCATCAGTGTCACCCTACTTTAAATGTGAAGGTGCAAAAACCATACAACTTGAACCTGAACAAGAGGTTTTATTACTTTTACATGATAAGAGTGACTTATTATTAATATCATGGCAAGGGTCATTCAAAGTAGTGAGAAAAGTATCCAATGTTGACTATGAAATATCACTGAACAACAAACTCAAGATATTCCATATCAACATGCTCAAACCATACTACTCTAGACAAGAACAACAGACAGAAGACGAACACAGTGCAACCACAACAATCAACCATACAGAAGACGAACACAGTGCAACTACAGCAACCAACCTGACAGAAGACGAACACGGTACAACAACAATAATCAACCAGACAGAGGACAATGAAATCGAACTACCATTACCGACAGTTGACACTACAACGACGATTAACAGCATACATCTAGGACCGAAAATGACAGACGAACAAAAACAACAGACAATAGCATTACTGACAGAATACAAACAAATGTTTTCAGACATTCCAGGTAGAACAGATAGGATACAACACTTCATCATTCTCTCTGACTATACTCCGATTAAATGTCGACCCTATTCCATCCCTCTAAACTATAGGGACAATTTTGACAAGGACATTCTTAGTCTTGAATCTTCTGGGATAATTCAGAAATCCCAATCAGAATATTCCATTCCCATAGTCTTAGTGAAAAAGAAGGACTCTACTATCAAACTCTGCGTCGACTAAAGAAAACTTAAATCAGTAACAAAGACAGACTGCAGAACCTATCCCTTCCTGTGACGATCTGATCTTAAACATGTCAACTTTTACAATCTTTTCAAAACTTGACCTAACCAAAGGCTATTGGCAAATTCCTATGCATAAAGATTGCATCCATCTTACTGCCTTTGCAACACCTGTAGGCCTTTACGAGTGGCGTTGTCTTCCTTTCGGCCTTCACAATGTGCCTGCAACTTTTGTCCGTCTTACCAGGGATCTTTTGCATGGAGTACCAAATACCCAAACGTATATAGACGACATTTGTATACATATAACAGGCTGGACTACACACATACAAACCTTAAGACGGGTCTTCGAATGAATTAAGTTGGTTGGACTTACAAGTGGAGTTGGCACTGGGAGAGATAGATTTCCTAGGCCATACTATATAAAAGGGCCACTTGAAAAGTGACGACAAAATTGTAACCAGAATTTTGAACATCACTATGCCGACCACCAAGAAGCAAGTGAGAAGTTTGCTTGGTTTAGTTAATTACTACAACAAATTTATTCCTTATTTGGCTCAGATTACTAGTGTATTTTCTGATTTATTGAAATTGAATTCAAAAATAAATGTACAAGATGCTACTTTAATCAGCGCAATGTCAAAACTGAAATATCGTTTCAGCAATATCCCTATTTTAAAACTGCCTAACCCAGCATTACAATATATTCTCAGGACTGACGCGAGCACAACTACCATCGCTGGCGTGCTCCTTCAGGAATATGATAGGAATCCTCCATCCAGTATTGTATGTAAGTCACAAGCTCACCCCAACAGAATCCAAATACGATGTTTCTCAGTTGGAAGCACTGGCGATTGTATATTGTTTGAGTAAAGTGCATAGATTTTTGGCAGGAACACACTTTGTCGTGGAGACTGACAATTCCCCGTTGTTAGCTATGCAAACAGGGATGGCAAAGAATAACAGGATGTACCGTTGGTCCGTGATACTGCAGAACTATTCTTTTTCTGTGAGACACATTAAGGGGGGCAACAATACGTTAGCAGACTTGCTAACCAGACCCTCAGACCTTGAAGTGTGTCAGAAAAACGACGGTACATCGTCACCGGCATCTGCAGTTACAACAGATTAGCTATTGGATATAGAACTGTGATAGTAATATTAAGACAGTAGGACGACGTTACATCGTCACCGGAATCTGCAGAAACTATAGACTATCTAATGTATATAGAACTGTATTGTGTACTGTAACAGTGTAGATAGACTGTGATAATAAGTTCGCACAGAGGAGGACGCGACATCATCCCTGCACCTAGAGCGACCACTAAGTTAGTTAGATATTGTATTGATATAATATTAATATATTAATGTATTAGTGTATAATGCATAACATGATTTTTAATTAAGTTGCTTGTTTAAACAAATTTTCTTTACGTTTAAAATACACTTAAAGAAAGGCGACACTAATCGCTATTTAGATTAGTTTAGTGTTAGTTAAAGTTAGTTAGTATACATAAATATAGATAATAGTAATACCGTTACATTAGTATAACTAAAACATGCAGGTCTCTTAGGAGACTACTGTCTTAAAAGCCAATGATAGTCGTTAGCTAGAATAACGTAGTTTAGTTATCGTTTAGATTAGTTTGCAAGTAAATATAGTTAGAGTTTATTAGGCTCATTTACAACATTTTACTTTAAGCGAGCCAAAACATTTCTCCTAAATTTTGTTTAGTTAGTTAAATTACCTTTCCTTAGTTAGTAACATCCATTAGAACACATTAGTTAGTAACACCCATTAGAGCACATTATATAAAACATAAGTTAGCTAGAATAGTTCGTTCCCTAGCATTGCCCTACGCAATCCAATATCAATGTAAATACTTTAGTTAAAGTACGATAAAAAGGTACTACTATCGGCTCTATAATTGTTTAAAACGAGTCCATTTTTATTTTAATCAGGAAAACGGACAAACTTTCAGTCTGTGAACAAAAGACGAGTGAGAGGAAGAGTGAAAGGATTAAATATATTATGAATGTTCAATGGTGCATTTGTTTCGCACAATTGAGTGTTTTATGAATTGTCTTCGTCTTCTGTGTAACACATGTGAGCGTGCAATTTTATATGTGTTGTAGCCACTATTGCATTACAGGTATAGGAATGTTTTCCAGCGGCTCAGTACGGGCACTCACCTCACAAATCAATCATAGGCATTCATTTGTGATTTGCATAAACCTACCTGCGACACTTGAAAGCTTTAATCACATGAATTATTAACATACACATATGTTTCTAATTTAAACATACATAAAGTATAAATTAACACGCATACAAGCAGGAATACTAACAGATAAAGATGCAAACAGCAGGATTTCCAAAGGGACAGTACACATGCACAGGGGACACTATAAACTTATAAAAAGGTTGAGGACACAGTTGAGTATTTATCCGCAAGCGGAAGTCAGACAGGTGAACTTCAGTAAACACAAAACTTGTTAGAGGTGTTGAGGTACATAGCATGGGAGCCATGAATTTTATATTCATGTATTGTTTCCATAACAGGAACAATTTGGTCGGGATATCGGGTTTCGATATTTAGAAAGGCAGTGTTTTAATAACAAATTGGCCTTGGGTCGATACAGCTTCCAAGAGTGTAATGTGGAAGAGCAGCGGCTCTTATCATCAGTACAGGTGTGGGACACTGATTATAAACCAGTAGGTAGATATGCGATGTTCTTCTGCCATGAATGACGAGGTCCATTCATTCCACTGCATCTTTTGATGAGGAACGAATGACTTACGCTTTAGATTTGTATAACGAGGTAGTGGTCGCGCAACTCCGTCGTACCCGCTATCTCGTCTGCGTCCATCTGGTTCCAGTGGCGAGCATGGCAAGACGACTGGAAGACGGACACAGATGCTGTGACGTTAGGCTGCCACGGCCAGTTATCCCTGTATATATTGGCTCTCGAGAGCCTCGTGCAAACGGCCCTTCCGTCAATTCCTGTATTTTTCAGTTTTAAGACAAACGTAGCGACAAGCGATTAGCGTATGAGAACTGATAGGATCAACCAGATTTCCTTCGCTGAAGACGGAGTGACCGCCAGAACAGACCACACACATATGCGGCGAAAAGCTGCCCACAGAAGATTTTGTTCGTCTAAGTTGCGAACAGATCTCCCGATTTACGGTTGAGCCTCACCAGCGCACAAATGCATATGGCGACTGACAAGACAGACGTTCACGCACACGCAAGCCAAGAGTAGCATCGCTAAAGCGCGCCCTCCCGGTACAAGGTGATACTGGACGCCTACCGACGAGCTTTCAAGCTACGCCGGCAGGACTGACCGGAAAAAAAAAGAAGCTATACCATCTTACTGACTGAAGGCCCACTACTGATCGAGAGAGAGTGGGCGCTTATCGAGACCGTTTCGAACGGTCGTACAAATTTTGCTCTATTGCCCGCTTAAACCACGACCCTGGCTGCACGATGCGGTTACATTCTCGAAACTCCTGCCTCGCTAACTTGCGTTGGCTGGGAAGATCCCATTTTGGTGCACCTCACACAGCCATCCGAGACAACGAACGCTAGACGCGGAACTGATCTAGCGAACCAGACCAGCCCTCACAGTAGGTAGATATATCAACTGAGTAGCAGACTGGTATAAGTCGGAAGTGGTACCTAAGGACATGAGTAGTGAATCCCTACAAACACCTTGACAAATTAGACCCAGCTAATTTTTTATATGCTTCGACGACTTTGCGTCACACCTACCAGTTTAAATTTGGTGCCTCAATACGGGGGAGCCACGGGAGTATGTCAACGTGTTAGATAGGACATAGATAGGACAGGAGACAGAATAAGAGGTAAGGACAGATAGGACGTAGATAAGGATCTCTACTAAGGAGTAGATAGAATAGAGACAGACGGCATGGGATAACTTAGGACAGTTATAAGACAGGACTTAGATGAGGACACGGACGTATCATTCTAGGACATTAGCGGGACTAACCCCGAGGATGGGGAGGGGGATGCTAGTTCACGGGACAACACCCGTAAACAGAGTTAGCAGTAGGACAACCCAAGGTTGACACAGACAGGACTACTGTACTACGTGACGAGTGGGACAGCACGAGGTTTTGCTGACCGCACGAAGTTTAGAGCGACAAGGGCAGCGACTGGACTGAGGTTATTCAGACAGGACCCGACAGTCTTCCAGACAGGACGTGTGATTGTTTTCCGAAAGCCAATGTGTAGTTTACAAGAGCGCATGTTATAATTCGCGAGTGTGAGATTGTATTTGAGTATATACGGGTTGTTGTGAGGAAAGGCGACATGTATATTTAGGCAAACAATTACCGCCTGATCTTGTGTATGTAAATATAGATAATGTCCATTCACACATGAAGTTTCGTTGAGGTGTGAATGAAGTGGCGCGAATGCCTGGATGCAATTTGAGTTGTTGACAGAGGTGTTAGGCAAGGATGTGTGACGTGTACAGATCTTTTTTTCCCTATACAGTGAAAATATTTTCAGAAATGTAGAGGATATAAATGGAATCAGCATTGGAGGACGAAACATCAATAACATTAGATATGCAGATGATACAGTATTAATTGCAGACAATGCGCAGGACCTGCAACAATTAGTAGTAGATGCGGTTGTTGTACACAGTGAGCAACTGGGGTTAGAATTAAATTGTAAAAAGACTCAGGTTATGGTCGTCACTAGGAAGAAAGAAGTGCCACAATGTAATATACAAGTTAATGGAAATATTCTTCAACAAGTGAATCGGTACAATTATCTTGGAACAGTCATAACATCTGATGGGAGATGCATTGAAGAGATTAGAACAAGAATCGCCATGGCGACAGTAGCCTTTAGCAAGATGAAAAACATTCTGACCAATAAAAAGATGTCAATTGAAAGGAGAAAAAGAGTGTTGAGGGGATACATAGAGCCTGTTCTTTTGTATGGATGTGAAACTTGGACAATGAGCAGTCAAGCTGAAAAAACATCTGATGGCTGCAGAAATGTGGTTTCTGAGGAAAATGCAAAGAATACCATGGACAGACAGAAAAACCAATGACAAAGTACTACAGGAGACAAATGAACATCGTAAACTGATTAGAGAAATTAGACGTAGACAGTCAACATTTTTTGGACATGTTATGAGAAGAAATGGATTGGAGAACTTGGTGACAACTGGCAAGATCGAAGGGAACAGACCAAGAGGAAGACCGACAGGAAAATACCTGGATGGCTTGGCCACATGGCATGGACGAGACAGGAACACTGAGCTGATCCACGACACTGGTGATCGAGTGAAATGGCGAGTCATGACCGCCCACGCTTTCCGGCATGGCACATGATTGATTGTTGACTTCTTGGCAAATTTTACGTTCAGTAGTTTGCCATTGCTTTCTGAATGGCCGGCTCTCATAACAACAGGTTAAAGCACCAGCGTGACACGGTCTGCTGTGCCAAATCGCTCGCCGTTGTGTTTCCAACTGGCGGTAAGCGGCTCTCGAATCGCGTTCGCGAGCCTTTAGGTCACGGAGACTGGCCTACGACAAATAGCCTGACAATATAACTTCCTGTCTCAGACTTGCGACCAGCTTGCATGTGTGCTCCTAATGTTACTAACTGCCCATTGCACTAGTGGGATGGTAATGGTGTGGTAAATATAACTCGAAGCCAAGGTCGTTATAGGGGAACTATGGTTGGATAGTTCTCAGAAAACAGGAATTCGTACGGTATTGCGGATCCTAGAGGTCTTAAATAAATTCCGTCAGTATAAAGCTGGTAGCTTCCTATCCTCTGGGAAATAAAACGAATTCACAAACAATCACGCCCACAGAGGGAACATAGCTGCACTAACAATTATACAATTAAAAGAAAAGTGAGGCCTGAATAGCATAACAATTCGATGATTGACTTTCACGACTTACAGCACAATGCCGTGGAACACAATAGAAGGTACATGTTATGGAGAGTCTTCCAAGACGGGAAGTAGCTTTGTGTTAGCTATTAAAGGGATAGGCAACACACAGTTGGCATAACCAGCCTCCCGCACAATTAATGACAATAGACACAGACAGAAAGATAAGACTTAGTGCACCTGGGCAAGTTACGAACATGGCGGAGTAAACAGTGTTTCCTGCGATTTGGAGGTATAATTATGTGTTACGTTTGTGTTGTCTAAGATCAGTGTGTTTAAATAAGGATAAACCGACGACAGCAAACCGGTAGGGAATTTATGTTCAAGATTTATGGAAGAAAACAGAAAAAGCATAACTTTATCAGCGCTACCATTGGAAATACACCGAGCAATAGAACAACAACAGCTAAATTACGACCCAAACAGGAGATATTCGAGACTTGGAACGTTAATGGACTAGGAGATAAAGAACCAGCACTAGTAGAGTTCATGATAAAATCAAAAATCCAAATATTAGGACTCGTAGATACGAGAGAAAAGGGACAAAATACAAAACGAATACGTGAACTGATATGGAAAAAAAAATTATTTAATTATATCTGTAACAAAGGGTATATCCCTTACAATCTGTTGAGATCTCTTGTCACAGCCCTAACAAAGAAATCTGGTGCAACGGATTGTGGGGAACAAAGCACAATTATACTGATTCAGTACCATACAAAAGGTAAGTTTGGAACAAACATGGTAGAGATTCAAATAAAAAAAAATATTATACGGTAAATTTCCGTTCACCGAGAATTGAAATTGCGGAAGATATGAAGAAAGAAAACAAAAAAAAAACACGATGATCTTAGTATGCGATATATCGTCCTTTTTTCTAAATGGGACGTCACATTTGGCGATATATTATCCTTCGGCTTTGAAGCAGTTAATAAGTCATGCGACTAAAACGATCAGGACCTCTCACTGGCAAGGAACACCAGGCCTCCTAAATCCAGTGAGCAATAATCAATTGATTATGTGGTTGTTTCGGGATTTGAAATTTAAATATTGAGCACAACCCACTACTGGCAACGCCGATCACATTCTGTTATGAACCTAAGGCCTATCCACGTCAATATGGAAGCACTATACTCGAGTTTCGCCCTCATTTGAGCTCGTCAGTAGTGCATATCCCTGACCGGATCCGGAAACAGTCCCGGATCACGCGTGTGAAGCGGGTGTGTAACCACGCGGCACACACTGGACACACCAAATTATCACAACAGAACATCACAACGCTACCCATCGTAGGCTATGCTCAAGATTGCCCAATCGCCTCGACCGACGTCCGTCAATCGATGGGACCCGAACGATCAGGACCTCTCACTGGCAAGGAACACCAGGCCTCCTAAATCCAGTGAGCAATAATCAATTGATTATGTGGTTGTTTCGGGTTGTTTCAAATCCCGAAACAACCACATAATCAATTGATTATTGCTCACTGGATTTAGAAGGCCTGGTGTTCCTTGCCAGTGAGAGGTCCTGATCGTTCGGGTCCCATCGATTGACGGACGTCGGTCGCGGCGATTGGGCAATCTTGAGCATAGCCTACGATGGGTAGCGTTGTGATGTTCTGTTGTGATAATTTGGTGTGTCCAGTGTGTGCCGCGTGGTTACACACCCGCTTCACACGCGTGATCCGGGACTGTTTCCGGATCCGGTCAGGGATATGCACTACTGACGAGCTCAAATGAGGGCGAAACTCGAGTATAGTGCTTCCATATTGACGTTAATAGGCCTTAGGTTCATAACAGAATGTGATCGGCGTTGCCAGTAGTGGGTTGTGCTCAATATTTAAAATGCTAATGTCAATTATAATGACAGGAATAAGAAATGAAATAATATTTGAAGCTGGTGATAAGAAGTGAGGATGTGTGGAAGGTAAGGCACAAACAACGCCATATACTTCTTGAGAATATTACCAGAAAGAATATTTTAAATGAACGTAGGTGTATATTTATACTTTATTTGAATAACGAAGACAGAAACAATATATTGCACGATTTATGGCCAGGCATATTTCGCTGCATCTCGTCAGGTAGATACTGCAGAATTCACACAACATGAAGTTAAATAACTAGATAAATCCATGAAACTGAAATACACACATGTTCGTACAGTAATGTATGTTGTCTACAACGATAATTTTAAACTGACTATCATGCCTTTCTGTCTGCACAAAATTGGCCTATGTAGATTACTCATGATAGCTTCTGCAAACTTTAACAAGCGACTATTTTGTATATTAAACAACACGCGAAAAGCACTGTCTCTATCAATCACATGACAGGTTTCCAAAACGTGCCGTGCAATGCTTTCCCAGACTCCCATCGCCTGAGTGTAGTATCTGTTCAATCCAGTTGGGCATGTGTTTAACAGCTCTGATGTTTAACTGTCGATCTGTTCTGCCGATGTAGGTAGACTGGCGCCTGCATGTGAATTGGTAAATTCGATTGAATTTGCCGTACAGATTCTTTTGCTGCTGGGGTGGGAATAGGCGTGGTTCTGTACCTATAATTGGAGTTGCAGCACAGTCTATACACAGCAAAATAATGAATATAATTCACATCCCAGAGGTATAAATTCTGAACATCAGGTTTCACTTCAAGGAAAAAATTTTCTGCACGAGTCGTAACATCATTTACGTCATCATCTGCAAACGTTGTGATATGAAATATATTGGTGAGACCCGCCTCCGTCTAGCAGACAGATAGCGCCAACACCTGCAGGATACCTATAACAACAACCATAAGCCGGTCCCAACCAACTTCAACAATTCAACAATACAGATCACCATGGGGTTTCCGATGTTCAGGTCACTGTCATCCAGTCTTTGCTCGTCTGATGCAAAACATCACAAAAATATAGAAAACTGGCTCATCTTCTCAATGGGTTGCTATCACCACATGGCTTCAACACCCAGCATAGTTTCATTTAATCGGCGGAATTCCCCTGTCCCCTCTTTTGCTTCCCCACCCTCCCAGTAATCACTCACTTCCTGTCTGAATGTTTGTTGACGAGTGTAGATGTATGTATGTGCGGTCGCACAGATCAGTCCATCCAGACTTTAAGACTCGCTTAGTACACACATACATGAGCACAGACAATGAGTTTCGTTAGTATCACCATCATACTTAGGTGCACATATCATTGGTCTTTAATATTCGTCCACTATAGCCAACCCATTCACTGGCACCCACTCATGCATTGTACGTACATCCACTGGGACTCTTTAGTTTTCATTTTAGGACCACCATCACATCTCCATTGCTTCCAGTTTCCCGCTTACCATCCTGTCCCTTTTCTCATATACCACTCCCATTCATTTACCTGGGATTTTGACAGAACCTTTACTAATCCCCTACCCCAGTTCCCATGACCCACTGTCTCCCACGGCTAGGTATAAACGAGCACAAAGGTGACATTCGTGTTACTATAACAACCGGGGATTCTTAGATAAGTAGCAACATTTTTGTTTTTCAAATTTTCATTTACTCTTCATTGCTCTTGCTTGCTTGCTTGCTTTGCTTGAGACGTTCAACCCTCGACTATATCGAATTAGTTATAATTGGGGTCTTTGTATTGTATCTAAGACTTCTTCTTTCGAAAATATAGATGCGTGTCTGCTTCCTTGAAAGAGTTGAGTTGCTGCAATTGTGTTCGTGTCATCCTTGTGGTTTTACATGTCTGGGCAGAGTCGCACACTTTTTAAGGCCTGGAGAAATTGTGTACCCACCCCGTCATGTGGTGCTGTTTCCTTCAGTGAGTTTTACTAGTTGTCGTCTCTCCTGGTGTTCCACCTATTTCCCCATCTTGGTCTATTTTCGTATCGTCTGGGTCTTCTCTGATCCATTGCGTCCTGTACGAGTAGACCATTCGATCCTTTAGGTGACTAGCAGTTTCTTCTCACGATCCCCGTCAACTCTTGGTCTTAGTCGCTGTCGTTCTGGTTCTCTTCCTCCAATTCTATTTCTTCTTCTGTTGCTTCTTCTTCTGTCTGGGCCTTTACATCTACTGCTTCTTGTGTTTCGGTCTTGTTGAAAAACTTTAGAAGTTCTATGTGTTCTCTTTCTTCTGTGATCCGTTCGAGAGTTTCTTCTGTCTTTTCTCTCTCTCTCTCTCTCTCTCTCTCTCTCTCTCTCTCTCTCTCTCTCTCTCTCTCTCTCTCTCTCTCTCTCTCTCTCTCTCTCTCTCTCTGTCTTCTTGAATTTTTGATAGAGTTTCTTCTGTCTCGGCTTTCATAGCAGCCATTCTTGCGACATCCTGCTCAATCTTCTGCTGAACTTGCTTAATATCGTCAAGGATGCGCAAGGATGCGGCTGTTGTCTGTGTTTATTGTGTCTTGTCTTTTTCTTCTTCAATGTTGTTGAACTTTGATCTCAGGTCCTTCGATTGGCCTCCCAGTTGCGCTTTGTCGCTTTTTGTGAGTCGATTGGTAGCCTCGTACTGCCTCTTAGCCTCTTTATAGGGCAGGTTAGTTTTGATGGCAATCTTCATTGCTTCTTTGCTGTCTTGGTGGCAAGGGCAGCCGAGGTACCTGGTGCCATGGTTGCCGAGGTAGTTGGCACACCTTCTGTTAGTTTTAGGCTTCCTGAATTCCGTGTCGGTCTTTGCATGCTGGCACTGGCTGTATGGATGGAGTCCAGAGCAGTATCTATATACCTCCACCTCACTCTTGTAGGTGGCACGGGTGTGCCAAAATTTCTGGCACTTAGAACACTGCAGCACTCTCGGTATATAGTGCTTTGGAGCTTGGTCTTTTTCTTATTCCATCTAATGTATTGAGGGATCACACGGTCCTCCGATTGTACGATGACGACTGTGGAGGGGATGTTATTCTTGCCGATGATCCTCTCAGCACTGGTGATCTTGAGTTTCTTGTTCTCTATCGTCAGCATCTCCCAAATCTGGTCATTGGTGAGATGGGTCTTGGCTCGTTTGATGCCCCATAATTTCATCATGCGGTGTCGGCTGACTTCTACTGTGATTCCGTGGCGTAGCATGATGTCGACTTTCTCGTTTTGTGACATCTTCTACATTATTGCGGTGGTCTTGGTGTTCTTGCTGATGGAGACCACTATTCCATCAGGTGTCTTGCGTAGCTGAATGACGCTGTGTCTTCCCAGGTCGTTCTCCAACAGATTGAATATCTTGTCTGTTGATAGCGCCGACAGTTTGGCCTCTCCCACGCTTGTTTGTTTCAGCAGGATTTTGCCGGTGAAGTCCAATGTTGTGGTTTCCTCCGATGTGGAGGTCTTGCGTGAGCTGCCCGGCTGCTTCTCGTTATTGCTGTGGGCTTCTCTGCTGTTGCTGGCTTCAGTTGTAGTTGCAATCTCTGGCGCCGGTTTAGCGACGGGAGCAGTTTCAACTGGTGTAGAAGTGTTAGCCTCCTTTGAGGTTGCTTCAGGCTCTGGCGTTTCGCTGCAGCTCGCAGGCAGGTTTTCTTCTTGCATCTTCTTGATAGTCTTGGCGGCTTCCACGCTGCTCATCTTGAATGTCGGATGCCTTCTGGGGTTATTCTTCCTACGTGCCATTTTCTCTCACGTATCAGGCTTCAAATTAGGCGACTAGTTCTCGATTGCGCGTCGAGTCGACTGTGGAGTCGATTGCTCTCATTTTTTCATCTTTTTATTCTTCGCATCCCGTCCGTATGCCTTAATGTAGTTACCTTAGGGTTTAGTCACGGAGAACACCCTACGGTGACTATATGTTGTGTTTTGTGTATGTATTTGTTTGCTAATGAAGGCTAGTCGCAGCAACATCCTTGTATTGTTTCGTAATTATGTTCTGTAAGGCTGCATTACTTTGTGTTATTTTATATTGTTTCTATACACCCTTAGCCTAAGGTCCACCCCATTGTCGCCTTCTCCCTTTGTCACGCTCCCTTTTATGACCTTATTTCACAGCCGATCATAAATCTGCCAACTCGGCATGCACCATTTCATGCCCGGTTAGCTGAAATCAAAGATCCGGGTTTGTGTATTTTCTTTCTTCTGGATCGACAAAATATCATGAGTGCACTAAAATTGATTAACATTTTTTTCTTCTTCTTCTTTTAATAGTGCATCTGCCTGTCCCGATAAGGAATTGTCGTTGCAACTCACCCATTATTTATGATCTAACCTTAGTGGAACTACGATAAAGCTGTGAAAACGTTAAGAATATAAAATAACATAAAGTAAAGTGGCTTTACAAAACAAAATTACTCAATACACATAACTTTGAGGCAACTATTCTTAATCAGTAAACAAATACATACAAAACACAACATATAATCACGATTAAGACACTACAGTGACTACATTCAGGTGATGGGGAGAATAAACATATGATAACATGGGAACAATATAGATAAAATGAAGAAACAAACATTGAAAAATAGTGTGCTGCTTAACTCGGAAACCCAGGCTGTGATACTAACATGTATCTTCACATTAATATACTCTTATACAGAGGTCAGTGGGGGTATGTGGTGTCAAGGGGACCTGGTGTAGGGATTGGTAACGGATGAGTGAAGATCCAGTGTATATGGGTGGAAGTGGTAGACGAAAATGTGGAGGAAGTTATGGCAGGACACTGGAAGCAATGGAGATATGATGGTGGGCCCGGTGTATGCTCTTAAAATTCATAAGTTCGTGCTAGCAAAAGGTTCGCCATAGTGGACAAATATTAAAGGGAAATTTTTTTTTTTGGGGGGGGGGGGGGGGGGGGGGGGGGGCGCTTTGAACTCAAGCGTAGTCCATGCAAACTATTTCTAGTAGTGCTGGACTGAATTGTGCGTGTGGATTAGCTGTCTGTATCAACAGTGTCCCTCGCCAACAGGCGAATCCACTCCGACTTCAGAGGCACTTGTAAATAACTCCCCCAAGTCAAGGACGATACATCATTTTAGTCCAACTGTCCGGTGTGGGGGTTAAACACCTTACCTCGGCATCAGCACAACGGATGTTTAAGAACACACGTTCTTACCTACGTTAAAGCGCAATGACATGCGCACCTATATATGATTGTGATAATAACGAAATTAATTTACTGTTCTCCTTTATGTGTATACCAAGAGAATACTAAAGTCTGAGAGGACAGATATGTGTCAGCGCACATACATATGCATACATATACACACATCAACAAACATTCACACAAAGAAAGGAGAGAGAGAGAGAGAGAGAGAGAGAGAGAGAGAGAGAGAGAGAGAGAGAGAGAGAGAGAGAGAGAGAGAGAGAGAGAAGAGAGAGAGAGAGAGAGAGAGAGACAGACAGACAGACAGACAGACAGACAGACAGACAGACAGACAGACAGACAGACAGACAGACAGACAGACAGACAGACAGACAGACAGACAGACAGACAGACAGACAGACAGACAGACAGACAGAGAGGCGGGGGTCGGTATAGTACCTGTGATATGTCACCTGGAATATTCGGAATTATGAGGTCTAAAAATACGAGACTTCACTCATACTGTTCCAAATGAAAAAGAGTCAGTAGGGTTGATTATTATACCGCGCATTGTATGATCAAATCCCCCAGTGCATTGTGTTATTGAGGTTGTATGTTATCCGACCACTCGTAAGACATGATATGAGCTGGCACAGCGAAGCAAGATTAATACACTTATAACAAGGCGGAGTGGGTTCACCGTCACCTGCCGTTATGTCATGATTCTAGTATACTCTACCGGCAATATGGCACAGGAGTTACGGACGCAGTTCGTAATCCTGCGTACCGCGTTCGAAACACAGCTGCGGGCGATTTGGTAGCTGACCACCTTCCATTGAATTTGGATAAAATGGTATGAGTGCCGGTAGTTCAGAAAACAATGGGAAACTACTGAACGTAAGCTTGCCAAGAAATCACAAACAGCCAAAAACAGCCGGTGTTGACTGTGCTTCCTGCAAAGGATGTGTAACTAACTTTATTGTAGTATACTCTACTTCCGTCCCACTTTTTCTGGTTCAGTCGGTCAGCACAAGACGAGGGACATAAGACTACCAACTATTCGAATACTAACTCTAATCTACCCCAGACCCATCCAATAACTATCTCATCTTTGTTTATAATCTCATCTCTGTTTATAATCTCATCTCTGTTTATAGAGTTAAGACACCACAGACTATTTTAATGGAAGAACTTTTTTACAATGTGGATAGATAGTCAAGGTGACTGTTCGAACTGTCACCTCTCTTAGCTGGAAATGAGAGCAGTTTTGCTGTCTACTCTCATCACCAAGACTTCCGGAAGGCTAGGTTAGTAGCGTCAGTATGGTTGAGTGCACCAGTTGCACAATGATGGATGTAGGACTCCTCACATGTGTACTTAAAGCATGGTAATACACTTGCGTTTCTTCAGTGGCTCAGCCTGGGTAACAGTGTCTGCTCACTTTCCTCTTGATGGAGGTTACTACTACGACTTAATGATGTCTTCTGAGATGGTGCTCACTCATCTGACTTCATTCGAAGCAATATTCTCTTCTGTCTGTCTGTCTGTCTGTCTGTCTGTCTGTCTGTCCGTCCGTCCGTCCGTCTGTCTGTCTGTCTGTCTGTCTGTCTGTCTGTCTGTCTGTCTGTCTGTCTGTCTGTCTGTCTGTCTGTCTGTTTGTTTGTTTGTCTGTCTGTCCGCCTGCCTGTCTGCCCGTCTGTCTGTCTGTCTGTTTGTTTGTTTGTCTGTCCGCCTGCCTGTCTGCCCGTCTGTCTGTCTGTCTGCCTGCCTGCCTGCCCGCCTGCTTGTATCGTAGTAGAGGCCGACCCCGAGATGATGTAAAAAAAACAACATGCTTCTAGGTAATGGTACTACTGTTTAGCACATATTCCATCCATCCATCATGTGCCATGCCGACAAGCGTGGGCGGTCATGTTCCGCCATCTCACTCGATCACCAGAGTCGTGGATCAGCTCCGTGTTTCTGTCTCGACCATGCCACGTGGCCAAACCATCCAAGTATTTACTTCTCGGTCTTCCCCTTGGTCTCTTTCCTTCGATCTTATCAGTTGTTACCAAGTTCTCCAAGTCATTTCTTCTCATAACATGCCCACAAAATTTTGACTGTCTACGTCTAATGACTCTAATCAGTTTACGATCTTCATTTGTTTCTTGAAGAACTTGTTATTTGGTTTTTCTGTCTGTCCATGGTATTCTTTGCATTTTCCTCAGAAACCACATTTCCACAGCCATCAGCTGTTTTTCAGCTTGACTGCTTATTGTCCACGCTTCACATCCATACAAAAGTATAGGTTCTATGTAGCACTTCAACACTCTTTTTCTCGTTTCAATTGATATCTTTTTATTGGTCAGTATGTTTTTCATCTTGCAAAAGGCTACCTTCGCAATGGCAATTCTTGTTCTAATCTCTTCAAGGCATCTCCCATCAGATGTTATGACTGTGCCGAGATAACTGTATCGATTCACTTGCTTAAGAATATGCCCATTTACTCGTATATCACATTGTGGTATTTCCTTCTTCCCAGTGACGACCATAATCTGTCTTCTTAATATTCAGTTCTAACCCTAGTTGTTCACTGTGTGCAACAACCGCATCTACTAAATTTTGCAGGTCCTGTTCATTGTCTGCAATCAAGACTGTATCATCTGCATATCTAATGTTATTGATGTATCGTCCCCCAATGTTGATTCCTTCCATATCTTCTATATTTCTGAAAATATTTTCACTGTACAGGGAAAAAAGATCTGGAGACATTACACATCCCTGTCTCACATCTCTTTTAATAGGCTGATATTGACCTACATCGTTATCAATTCTGATGGCAGCTTGTTGTTTCCAATATATGTTTTTTACAAGTTTCCAGTTTTCATATGGTTAAGAGCATTCTGAACTTCCATCTTCAAAATTGATGGTCCTTCATTATTATTCCAAGGATCATATTGCTCTTCTCTTGTATCATCATAAAGGTCTTTCACATAATCTGACCACGCATGCAAAATCTGATCTTTTTCTATTATGATTTTGCCATCTTTGGTTTTTAGGCAACCCGTTGATGTGTGTGTTCTTGTGTTAGTGATGTCATGAATTCTTTTGTGCATTAATTTCGAATTCTGGATGTTGTGTTGGTGTTCAATTTCCTTGCAATTTTCCTCAAGCCATGTTTCTTTTGCCTCTTTTCATAGCTTCCTAATTTTCCTGTGAATCTCTTCATATTTTTCCTTGTTATGTTTGTTATTTCTTCTTACTTCCATGAGTTTTAAGATGTCGTCCGTTATCCATTTCTTGTGTCCTATTATCTTTATTTTTGGGATGGTTGTTTCTGCAGCTTGGTTGACTGATTTCTTTAATATTTCCCATTGGTCACTGACGTCTTGAAATATTATTTCCATATCGGACAATGCATCGAATCTGTTCTTTTCCTCTACGTTGAATTTATCTTTTATTTCCTCACTCTTCAGCGCCTGTAGATAAAATTTTGGGTTTCTTAGTGAATATTTGACTTTCTTTAATGTTATATGTAAATTGCTTAAGATTAATCTATCGTCGTTGTAGCAGTCTGCGCTTGGTATAGATTTTGCGTCTTTTAAGGCATTTCGAAATCTTCTGTTGCACATATTGGCATGTTGTATACAGAGGTCTTAGTCAAACCTATATTGGCATGTCGTATACAGAGGCCTTAGGCAAACCTCTGTACCCAACTGGGATGATGGAGTTGGAAGATGAGTACATCTGTGAGCTTACGGTTCCGTCTGTATGCTTCTAAGGGTTTCTCTGAGAATACAACGGTAGTGTTAGAGGCAGCTTTGAGGTTAGACAGATGGCAAAAGATGATATTTTTGATTAAAATGTGAGGATGGTAGTTTACAGAAAGTACTTGACGCAGGTTTTTTGATTTAGGCGGGAGGGGAGATCCTCTGCACGGTTTATAGGAAGAGCGTGGCGTAAAGCTGACATTGAGACATGATCAGGATAGCAAGATAATGAAATTTTTCGCCACAGGTCGCATGAAATGGTGTACTTCTCCCCGCCCATTGTTCTAATTTTTCCATCTTTTCATTCTTCTCATCCTGTGCTTGTGCCTTAATGTAGTAACTGTAGTGTCCTCCCCGTGATTATATGTTGCGATTTGTGTTTGTATTTGTTTGCTGATAAAGGCTATTCGCCGCAACGTCCTGTGTTTTCCGTAATTGTATTATCTAAAGCTTTTGTGTTATTTTATATTATTTTCAATCTGCTCTAAGAGGCAGTGGTAGAAAGCATTACATATCGAAAGCCATAAGTTGGCGATGGTTAAGTCATCTTGTCCCCAGATTATGTTTTTTGGATGTTTTAAGACTCATTTTAATTAATGCATTTGAGGTGATTGTGTGGGTAGTGATCGCAATAAATAATAACCATGTACTTTACAATGCTCTTGTTGTGCGCAGTGCTTTTCATAAGATATATCAGTATAATGTTTTGTCACGTAGTCAGTGGTTCAGAACGAGGAAGCAAGAGTAGTGGGCCCCGATAGCTATGGGCAGAGTTAGAACAGATAGCCAAGAACATCTAGAACATTATATAAAAGAGAGTGGCGGTCTGGAAATAGTTCGGAAGGTTAAGATCCCCAATAAATAAAAATCGTCGCTTAAAAGTCGACAGGGTCGACTTCATTGCACCGGGTTTTATCCCATATGGCTCGTCTCTTTCCGCAGCGCGGAAAGTGTCGCACAAAGCACGAACTCCGTAGCTCTAGCGACGACCCACAGGAATCTCCGAAGAAATTTCACTCGTTAACCGAAGGACGCGGCCTGGAATCGAACCAACAACCTTCGGAGCCAGAGTCAAACGACTTGACCACTTCGCCACGGAGACTCCCGATAAAATGCTAATAATCCCCCAATAAAATGATGTCATAACTAACCTTAAGCAATTTAGTCCCACCAAGAACCCAAGACAGCTACCAAAATTATGTGCTAACGACCGCTAACACATAAAGAAGAATAGGAATACCGTTAGAGTCGCGGGAGCGCAATGGCTATCATGCTTGCGGCCGGCACTATAAAATGGGATGAAACCCCCCCCCCCCCTCGAGGCCTGATTGTTTGTTAAATCGATCGACCCAGCCTAAAATCGGTGCCAGGCAATTTGCTGGGAAGAACAGGCGGCCGGGGTAACATTGACCACATCACATTTAGAAACGGTACTCGAATTGATCGAATTAATCACACACACACACACACACACGCACGCACGCACGCACACACACGCACACACGCACGCGCGCACGCACGCACGCACACACACACATGGTTCTAGCATCATATAAAGTTGAAATTCAACAACATTGATGCACAGTAGGCAAGTATGGGCTGGGGCTAGGGGAAAGTAATGAAAGAGGTTGCAGACTTGTACAGTAGGCAAAAGTGCAAGATATTATTATTGAAACATCTAGTATCAACAACATCCAAGAAGATTATGCAGATTAAAGACACCTGCCAATAAGATCAGAAACCATAGTGATTACATCCTAGTCAACATAACATTAATAAATGCCTTAAAAGTCGCAAAATCTATACCAAATGCAGACAGCTACATCGACCATATATTAGTTATAAGCAATATACATTTGCCGTTAAATAATGTCAAATATACATTACGAAACACACAATCAATGTACCGCGAAGAGTAAGAAGATAACAGATAAATTCAACATAGAAGTACAGACCAGATTCGAAGCATTGTCTGATCTAGAAATTATATTTCAAAATATCAGTTATCAATGGAAAACATTGAAGAACCCAGTCAGCTGGCAGAAGAAACAACAATCCCAAAAATTAAGATGATGGACGTAAGACATGGATGACGGAAAACATATTAACACTAATAGAGGAATACGAAGAGATAGCAAAAATAACCATAGAAAATATTAAGAGATACACATGTAAATTAGAAAATCGTGCACATAGGAAAAAGAAGTGTGGCTTGAGGAAAATTGCACGGAAATTTACCATTAAAATAACAAACGGAATACCAAATTAATAAAAACAAAAAGAATTAATGGCATCACTAAGAAAAAAAACAACACACACACACACACACACACACACACACATCAATGGGATGCCTAACACCAAAGATAGCAAATCAATCAATCAATCATGTGCCATGCCGGAAAGCGTGGGCGGTCATGACTCGCCATTTCACTCGATCACCAGAGTCGTGGATCAGCTCAGTGTTCCTGTCTCGTCCATGCCACGTGGCCAAGCCATCCAGGTATTTTCCTCTCGGTCTTCCCCTTGGTCTGTTCCCCTCGATCTTGCCAGTTGTCAATAAGTTCTCCAATCCATTTCTTCTCATAACATGTCCAAAACATGTTGACTGTCTTCGTCTAATTTCTCTAATCAGTTTACGATTTTCATTTGTCTCCTGTAGTACTTGGTCATTGGTTTTTCTATCTATCCATGGTAATCTTTGCATTTTCCTCAGAAACCACATTTCTGCAGCCATCAGATGTTTTTCAGCTTGACTGCACATTGTCCAAGTTTCACATCCATACAAAAGAACAGGCGCTATGTATCCCCTCAACACTGTTTTTCTCGTTTTATTTGACATCTTTTTATTGGTCAAAATGTTTTTCATCTTGCTAAAGGCTACTTTCGCCATGGCGATTCTTGTTCTAATGTCTTCAAGGCATCTCCCATCAGATTGTCAAAGATCTACACAGGAGCTTAGAGAGTTAAGACGGAGCTATACAAAGAACACCAGACAGGAGAGACACGGGCACTATATTTAGCTTGACAACAGGACATACTCGTGTCAACTAAGAGGTCATTGAGTGCTTATGAGCGAGGGTTTCCCAAGAGTATAGGAAACTCGCCTCTCGACGAGTAACTGGAGAATACCAGTTACATTAGTTAACTGACCAAGCGTGCTAGGACTCTACGCACGCAAACTCGCCAGCGCACGCAGGACTGAATGTCCGTAGTTGAACGCGCAACTAGAAGCGTGCCTCAGACTGGGACAAGGACTGATAGAGAGCAGACCTGTTCGCTAGGAACCCTATATAGTTTATAGACAATAGTGTTAGCTAGGTTTAGATTCCAATTAGTAAATAGTATCATTATTTCCACCTCTTCATTGCATCTGTGAAACATACCATGTTGTTGATTATCAATGAAGTATTCCGCTCGCAGAGCTTGTTCGTAAATAAAAATGTATCTTTTGGCAAACCACACGAGTTATTGATTCGTGTCGTGCAAAAGTAGGGAGTCCTGAATTACCTGTCGCAAGTAAGTTGCTGACACAGATGTTATGACTGTTCCGAGATAATTGTATCGATTCACTTGTTGAAGAATATTCCCATTTCCTTGTAGATAGCACAATCAAAACAGAAAAAGCTCAGATTTTACATGCATGGTCAGATTTTGTGAAAGACCTTTATAACGATACAAGAGAGGAACAGTATGATATTGTATATAATAATGAATCAAAAATTCTAAAAATGGAAGAAGTCAAAATACTCTTAACCACATGAAAACTGACAAGGCAGTGTTTTCTGACATTATCATAGCATAAATGATCAATGCCATAGAAGAATATGGAATAGACCAGGTCATGGGACTGCTGAACGCAATATATGATACTAGAGATATACCTCCCGAATTATGTAAATGTATATATGGCCAAGTGGTCAAGCCGTCTGGCTCCGAATGTTGTGGATTAGATTCCTGGCCATGTCCTTCGGTTCACGTGTGCATTTTTCGGAGACTAATGAGAGTCGTCGCTTGAGCTTTGGAGTTAATGCTTTCCGCGTTGCGGAAAGAGACTGAGCCATATGGGGTAAAATCCCGGTGCAATGAAGTCGACCTTGTCACCTTTCAAACGACTTTTTTATTTTTATATTTATTGCAATCCCTAAGAAATCAGAAGCCAGGAATGTGATCAACGTTGAAAAATTGACCCACATCACGAAGATTTTGCTAACAGGCAAAGATTTCTCTCAAAATTAGAAGAAATGAGCGGAATCGCCATTGGATGCTCAAGTCGTGACGTGGTTTGTTGTTAGGAACCAGTTAACATCTAGGCCTAGAAGCGAGAAGACGCCATGTTGTAAGAAGGTTGATCAAGCTGTCATCTATGTGAAATAAAGATAATTTGTATTCGCCCAAGACTTGTTAGTCCTCTATACTTCACACCGTTATACAACGTTGAAAAATTGACCCACATCACGAAGATTTTGCTAACAGGCAAAGATTTCTCTCAAAATTAGAAGAAATGAGCGGAATCGCCATTGGAGGACAAAACATCAAACGAACGAACGAACGAACGAACAATCGAACGAACGAACGAACGGACGGACGGACGGACGGACGGGCGGGTGGGCGGGCGGGCGGACTTGCGAACGGGCGAACGGGCGGACGGACGTCCGGGCGGACGGGCGGGCGGACGGACGGACGGACGGACGAATGAACGAACGAACGAACGAACTTTATTTTCAAAGTGTTCAGAATTGGGCACGCAGGCCCGTCTAACATTCTGCCCTTCTATCACTTCTCTTTCATACATTATTTCATTCACACACTTGTCAAGGCTCACTGAGAACAGCAACTATATAAATGTCAATATAAAAGTAACAATACTATTAGATTGATTGATTGATTGATTGATTTAGGAACCGACTATTAGATATGCGGATACAACAGTATTGATTGCGGACAATGAACAGTTGTCGAACAGGATCTGCAACATTTAGATGATGCTGTAATTGAACACAGTGAACAACTAGAGTTAGCATTAAATTGTAATAAGATAGAGATTACGGTCGTCTTAAGAATAAAGACATACCACAATGTAATATACATGCTAACTGAAATATTCTTAAACAAGTGAATCGGTCCCAATATCTCGGAACAGTTAACACATCTGATGTGATGTGATTTGAAGAGATTATAACAAGAATCAATGTGACAAAGGTAGTGTTTGGAAGATGACCAATAAAAAGATGTCATTTGCATTGAGAAAAAGTGTTGCGTCGCTACTTAACATCTGTAGTTTTGTATTGATGTGAAACGTGGATAATGGGCATCCAAACTGAAAACCATTAAATGATAGTGGAAATGTGGCTTCTGGGGAAAATACAAAGAATACCATGGACAGAGAGAAAAACCAATGAGCAAGTCCTACAAGAAACAAATGAAAACTGTAAACTGATTAGAGAAATTAGACGTATACAGTGGAGATTTTTGGGAACATTATGAGAAGAAATGAACTAGAGAACTTGGTGACAAATGGCGAAACTGAGGGGAAGAACACGGAGCTGATCCACGACTCTGGTGATCGTGTGAGGTAGTGAAACATGACCGCTCACGTTTATCAGCATGGCACATGATGATGATGAGCACCTAAGCCCAAAGCGCCTTAAGGCATGGAGAAGAGTCCTATTCTATACATACAACATAACACCTGTGGATCATATTCACCGAATAGTAATATTAGAATCAATCTACAGACCATGCAGAAGCAGTTTCTTCATAGAATGCAAAGAAGTTCACGGACTTCTTCTGTGTATGTCAATAACCAAGTGCTGAAAGAAACACACATAAGATAAATGCAATCGTCTTTGGGAAAAGGAAATAGTTTTGTGCAGATTGACAGAATGGCACAGAAGACGATTTGTTTTTTACAATCAGTCTGTATATGAATTTCAGCCTACGATCACTGGGCCACAGGCAAGCGTCTATTCACTATGTCACTAAGACTAATATTTATATGACATGACTTCTTTATTTAAATATGTACTACAACTGCAAAGGGAAACCACCGCTATATTTTCCCAAGATAATCATGCTTCGAAATAAAATTGAAAGTTAGAAAAAGAGTTCTTGCATGTTACATAGAACCAGTATTGGCATACGGCTGTGAATCCTGGACAATTAGTAAAAAAAAAAAATCACCGGAAGCCTTAGAGATGTGGTTTTACAGAAGAATGTTGAAAATTAATTCGACAGCACAAATGAGCATTCGGTATGTTTTCAGGAAAGCTGAGTCGCAAAGACAACTTATCACAAACACCAGAAAGAGGTAGTCCTCGACTTTTGGTCACGTTATGAGAAGACAAAAACTGGAGCATGTTGTGACAACTGGAAACATTTGAGGAAAGATAGATATAGGAAGACAGCGTGAGAAGTTTCATGTCAGCTTTGTGTCGTGGCACGGAAGGGAGTCAACACACGAACTGATCCATGACGTCCAAGGTTGTAATTAGTGGAGAGGCATGATCGTCCACGCCAGCCGGCAAGGCACTGGATGATGATGATGACTACTACATCATGCATCTGTATTCGGTGTTTATCTTCTTGAAAGATTTCATCCTAAGATAACGGGTTTTAACTACTCAGGGCATGTTTCTGCTTCTAAGAATGTTGTCAGAGCAGTAGATTAAAGGCCTACCCCTGACGATGTCGATCTGCCAAGAGATTGTTAACGTGGCCAACTGGCACAGATGAAAGTCTTTTTCCCTCCTTGCCTACAAATACCAGCCGGCTCCGTGACGTAGGTGTTAATTGCGCAATTTGTAATCCCGCATGTGGCGTTCAAAATACAACTGTCGGAGATTTAGCAGCAGACCTTCTTGCGTTTTTTTTTTTTTAACGAAATGGTATGAGTGCCGGTCGTTCAGAAAGCAATGGCAAATTACTGAACGAAAACTTGCCAAGAGATCATAAACAGTACAAAAATGCTGGGGTTGACTGCGACGTCCTGTAAAGAATATGCAACTAACTTACTAAGAAGACCAAGTATGTGATTCCACAACTCAAGTTATCACACGCCACGACAGACGACGATATCGACACGAATGATATCATATGGTCAGTATTAAGCCGGACATGATCATATTCCCGGAGACATCGCACCCATGATTATGACTGGGTCGATCCCGGTGCTGTGCTAGTGGAGAAAAACACACAAAATCGTAAGGTGCTAAACAAGTGGTTCTCAACCTTTATGGCCCGTGTCCCCTTTCACAATGTTTTCAGACCGTCATTCTCCCCTTTCGTATTTCCTCCCTAACCACCCCCCCCCCCCCCCCCCCCGTTTACACAGTATGTCTAATAATGGAAGCTAAATTTAATAGCACATACTAAAACAAGACTAGACGTCTACATAAAACGTTATTTGCGGGTCTACTAACGTTATAAAATGAATTTCAGAAGGGTGAGAAACAAGAAATAGAGTGTTGAGGGGATACATAGAGCCTGTTCTTTTGTATGGACGTGAAACTTGGACAATGTGCAGACAAGCTGAAAAACATCTGATGGCTACAGAAATGTGGTTTCTGAGGTAAATGCAAAGAATACCGTGGACAGATAGAAAAACCAATGACCAAGTACTACAGGAGACAAATGAAAATCGTAGATTGATTAGAGAAATTAGAAGTAGACAGTCAAAATTGTTTGGACATGTTATGAGAAGAAATGGACTGGAGAACTTAGTGACAACTGGCAAGATCGAGGAAAACAGACCAAGAGGAAAATATCTGGATGGATTGGCCACATGGCATGGAAGAGACAGGAACATTGAGCTGATCCACGACTCTGGTGATCGAATGAAATGGCGAGTCATGACCGCCCACGCTTTCCGGCATGGCACATGATTGATTGATTGATTGCTTGATTGAGACGTACAGAACCGTAAAGTATGAAGGGTCAAACAATATCAAGTAACCGGTTCTTGTATTAACGCGATCTTGAAATAATCTTAATTCCCCCCTGGAAACCCTAAAATTCCCCCTGGGGGGGGGGGGGGGGGGGGGGGGGTTTGGGGGGGGGGAACGCGAATTCCCCACCGGTTGACAACCACTGTGCTAGACGATGTCATTAACGACAATGTTGCCATTTTGATGTGTTAAACTAATTATAATTTAAAGTTGTACTTTTTATTACATCAAAAAAGATCTAACAGTTTTATTAAGATTAACTGATTCATTGCCTAGGAATAATATATCGCTAACTTTGACCACCCAATTGGATAGTAGGACGATATATTGCCATCCTGCTTCCAAATCTCCCGCAGCTGTGTTTCTAACGCGGTATGCGGGATTGCGAATTGCGTTCGTAACTTCTTTGTCGCAGTGCCGATTACACTTATCACCATCTATAAATGTTCATATCAACTATATCGCCATCTATAAATGTTCACATCAACAGTATCGCCATCTATTAATGTTCACATCAACTATATTGTCATCTATAAATATTCACATCAACTATATCACCATCTATAAATATTCACATCAACTATATCACCATCTATAAATATTCACATCAACTATATTGCCATCTACAAATATTCACATCAACTATATTGTCACCTATAAATGTTCGCATCAACTATATTGCCACCTATAAATGTTCGCATCAACTATATTGCCACCTATAAATGTTCCCTTCAACTATATTGCCACCTATAAATGTTCACATCAACTATATTGCCACCTATAAATGTTCACATCAACTATAATGCCATCTATAAGTGTTCACATCAACTATATTGCCACCTTTAAATGTTCACATCAACTATATCGCCACCTATAAATGTTCACATCAACTATATTGCCACCTATATATTCACATCAACTATATTGGCATCTATAAATATTCACAGTAACTATATCGTCATCTTTAAATATTTACATCAACTATATTGCCATCTATAAATATTCACATCAACTATATCGCCATCTATAAATATTCACATCAACTATATTGCCATCTACAAATGTTCACATAAACTATATTGCCACCTATAAATGCTCACATCAACTATATTTCCACCTATATTAACATTCAACTATATTGCCACCTATAAATGCTCACATCATCTATATTGCCACTTATAAATGTTCACATTAACTATAATGCCATCTATAAGTGTTCACATCAACTATATCGCCACCTATAAATGATCACATCAACTATATTGCCACCTATAAATGTTCACATCAACTATAATGCCATCTATAAGTGTTCACATCAACTATATCGCCACCTATAAATGTTCACATCAACTATATTGCCACCTATAAATGTTCACATCAACTATATTGCCATCTATAAATGTTCACATCAACTATATCGCCACCTATAAATGTTAACATCAACTATATCGCCACCTATAAATGTTTACATCAAATATATTGCCACCTATAAAGGTTCATATCAACTATATTGCCACCTATAAATGTTCACATCAACTATGTTGTCACCTATAAATGTTCACATCAACCATATCGCCACCTATAAATGTTCACATCAACTATATTGCCACCTATAAATGTTCACATCAACTATATTGCCATCTATAAATGTTCACATCAACTATATCGCCACCTATAAATGTTAACATCAACTATATTTCCACCTATACATGTTCACATCAACTATATTGTCATTAACATACTGTAATGGCCACCGATATGTCATCAACATAAGATGACAAATCCAATTGTGTGGCATGAACATCAAAATTTTTTACCAGTTTGTTCCCATGAACAGACGTTAAGAGCAAGTTTGTAATCATCAACAGTAATGCCAATATTATTGTGTGATATGAGTTGGGTTGGGTTTGAGTTAAGAAGCATCATTATCGCACTCGGGACAGTCCCATATGCGCTCCGTTCTTATTTTCAACAACCAGCGAAGAGTTCCAAAACTAGTGCTACCAGAAGCAATCGGATTATATGTCTGCCTGGCCTATCATAGGACAACTGAGCGCCGGCCAGATCCTCTGTAGCAGCATGTTCTCTAGACAATGATTATTAATCTTGTTCTGTCCACACTTTGCACGCTATCCCAAAAGATCCTAGATCAGCTTTATCGTTCACCATGAGCCCACCCAATGGTGCAGATGCAGCCAATCTGCATGCTTGATTGTTTCCCCATCACAACAGCATGTTCTGGGAGAGGTGGGCGGGAGGGGGGGGGGGAGCATTCCAACGGATGCTTCCTATCTTGTATTTTTCATATGGAACGTGCCACACTGCACGAAGAATGCTTGTATTAATCCTTCCCAGCATGCTGTGTGAGTCCGTTACAATGAAGACACATGTTCAGTTCCGCTTGTTATTATAGTAGAAAACAATCCGACGCTATAATTTACATTAACTAATGTATGCTGAAGTTTAGAGCGACCATCTTAAACTTAAATCATACGTTATTAATACGCTTGCAGATCGATTTTACGATTACTGAAACTTTTTATGATCAAATGTAATGCCACTTATAAACTTTCATGTCAACTATATCACCATTATCATCTGTGATGTCAAACTTAATGTCATCAGCGGACATAATTACTACTTTCCCCCCATGAATAGACGTTAAGAGCAACATTATAGGTATCAACAGCAATACAAGTATTGCAATGTAATATTTGTTTATCTAGGGGCCAACATGAGCATTTACCATGACCAGTGGCGCCGGTGATCATGTTCCAACACAATCATCATTGTTGTGTGTTTTTGGTAAGTGGCAACTCTTATCATAATCCAGACTGCTCTGTTAACCCATGCAGCATTTTCTTTGATGTTAATAATTCAGCATATTAGACTCGAAATGTCCAATATTATCCAGAGCTTGGCTTATCAAACCGTGAACATATTATGACTAGTTAACACGTAACTAGAACATGTGTAGTTTTACGGTTGTCTGATCATGGCTTGTTATACAGTGGCCAGAAAATAACTTGTTATACCGTGGCCAGATAATAACTTGTTATACCGTGGCCAAATCATATCTTGTTATACCGTGGCCAGACAATGGTGTTTTATACCATCCATCCATCCATAATGTGCCATAACGGTAAGCGTGGACGGTCATGTTTTGCCATCTCACTCGATCACCAGAGTCGTGGATCAGCTCCATGTTCCTGTCTCGACCATGCCACGAGACCAAGCCATCCAGGTATTTGCTTCTAGGTCTTCCTGTTGTCTGTTCCCTTCGATCTTACCAGTTGTCACCAAGTTCTCCAATTCCTTTCTTCTCATAACATGCCCAAAACATTTTGACTGTCTGCGTCTAATGTCTCCAATCAGTTTACGATCTTCGTTTGTTTCTTGAAGGACTTGTTCATTGGTCTTTCTGGCTGTCCATGGTATTCTTTGCATTTTCCTCAGAAACCACACTTCTACAGCCATCAGATGTTTTTCAGCTTGACTGCTCATTGTCCAAGCTTCACATCCATATAAAAGTACAGGTTCTATGTAGCACCTCAACACTCTTTTTCTCGTTTCAATTGACATCTTTTTATTGGTCAGTATGTTTTTCATCTTGCTAAAGGCTACCTTAGACATGGCGATTCTTGTTCTAATCTCTTCAAGGCATCTCCCATCAGATGTTATTACTGTTCCGAGATAATTGTACCTATTCACTTGTTGAAGAATATTCCCATTTACTTGTATATTACATTGTGGTATTTCGTTCTTCCTAGTGACGACCATAATCTGTGTCTTTTTACAATTTAATTCTAACCCTCGTTGTTCACTGTGTGTAACAACTGCATCTACTAAATGTTGCAGGTCCTGTTCATTGTCTGCAATCAAGACTGTATCGTCTGCATATCTAATGTTATTGATGCATCGTCCCCCAATGTTGATTCCTTCCATATCTTCAATATTTCTGAAAATACTTTCACTGTACAGGGAAAACAGATCTGGAGACATTACACATCCCTGTCTCACACCTCTCTTAATAGGCTGATATTGGCCTACTTCATTATCAACTCTTATGGCAGCTTGTTGTTTCCAATATATGTTTTTTACAAGTCTAAGGTCTTTTCCATCAATTTGTAGATCTTCAAGCATCCTTATCATGTCGACATGTCTCACTTTATCGAAAGCCTTTGTGTAGTCAATAAAGCAAAGGTGTAGATCTTTGTTTACTTCTATAGATCGTTCAATTACGGTTCTCAGTAAATACACAGCATTTACTGTACCCTTTCCTTCTACAAACCCACATTGTTCTTCTCCTATTTCAGGTTGTATTTTCTTCCTCACTCTTTGCATGATAATTCTTTGCAAAATCTTCGTGATGTGACTCATTATACTAATTGTTCGATGTTGATCACATTCCAAGGCTCCTGATTTCTTTGGGATTGCAATAAATGCAGAATTACATAATTCATGAGGTATATTTCCAGTATCATATATTGTATTAAGCAGACTGGTAACTTTATCTATTCCATATTCTTCTAAAGCATTAATCATTTCTGTTGTGACACTGTCTGAACCGGGGGTCTTGCCAGATTTCATATGGTTAAGAGCATTCTGAACCTCCATCTTCAAAATTGCTGGTCCTTCATTATTATTTTGAACATCGTAGTGTTCGTCTCTGTTGTCGTCATAAAGGTTTTTCACGTAATCTGACCATACATGTAAGATCTGATCTTTTTCTATTATGACTCTTCCATCTTTTGTCTTTAGGCAGCCTGCTGATGTACGTGTTCTTTGATTAGTAAGCTCCTGGATTCTTTTGTGCATTAGTTTCGCATTTTTACTGTTGTGTTGTTTTTCAATTTCTTCGCAGTTTTTCTCAAGCCATGTTTCTTTTGCCTCCCTACATAAGGTTCTGACTTTTCTGTGAATTTCTTCATATTTAGCAGGTTTATTTTTGTTCTGTCTTTTTGTTTCCATTAGTTGTAAAATTTCTTCAGTCATCCATGTCTTACGGCCCACTTTCTTTAATTTTGGAATAGTTTTTTCTGCTGCACAACTGATTGAATTCTTCAGCATTTCCCATTGATCATCTACATCTTGAAATAGGATCTCTAGATCAGACAATAAATCAAATTTGTTCTTTACTTCTATGTTAAAATTATCTTGTATTTCTTTGTCAGTTTTCAATTTGCACAAGTCATATTTAGGGTTTCCTGCTATATACTTGACTTTCTTTAACTTTACCCTCAATGTGCCTGTAATTAATCTGTGATCACTGTAACAGTCTGCATTTGGAACTGTTTTTACGACTGTTAACGCATTTCGAAACCTTCTGTTAATCAGGATGTAATCTATCTGGTTTTTAATCCTGCTGTCTGGACTCCTCCATGTCCATAATCTTCTAGGATGCTGTTTAAACCAGGTGTTTCCTACAACCATTTCTTGTTCTTTTGCCCATTCTACAAGTCTGTATCCTCTTTCATTTCTTTCTCCCAAACCATGGTTGCCTACACTGCATCCATCGCCTTGCTTTCCTATTTTTGCGTTGAAATCACCCATTATGATATTTATTTCTGATTTTTTGCAGTTCTTCAAAGCAGACTCCATGTCGTTATAAAATTCCTCTATACTTTCTTCACTGCATTCACTTGTTGGGGCATATACTTGAATGATATTTATTTTAAAAGGTCTTCCGTTTAATTTTACTAATAGAACTCTGTCTGACACAGCTCGATATCCTTTGACAGAATTTGATGTTTGTTTATCTAATATAATGGCTACACCTCTTTGGTGTTCTTCTCCCCCAGAGTAAATAATCTTATAATCATCTCCTGTCCTTATCCCTGCCCCTTTCCATCTCGTTTCCGATATTCCTAATATGTTAATCTTCTCTCTCTCCATTTCTTGTTTGATGTTTTCTAATTTTCCATCTGCATTCATTGTTCTAACATTCCAAGTTCCTACTTTCAATGATATTAATCTTTTGCACCTAGTAGCCTGTTGACGGTCTGGAGTCACCTGGTGCGCATGACTATCCCTACCGGGCGAGGCTGCTCCTATGGAGCACCCATTTACGCCGTTTCTCTGATTATCGATGAGTCCACACAACATGATTTTCTTGGCATCTTATAAAGAAGGTAATTTGCCATTGCTTTCCTTCCTAGCAGTGACCATACTGGTCAGTGACCGTAGCCATTGTCTCCTCAAAAAGAGATCCTCTGCCTACCGTCGTGAAGGTGAAGACCATAACCTACAACTATCTGTCGGCTGCTCTTCATCTTCATCCACCACCTGCACTCATGGCTTCACGTAACCCTGATCGGGGGGCTAAACGGGTACTCCACCTTGCCCAAGGGTGTCCCGTAGGCTAGCGGAGGGAAGAAGGCGCCTTACTTCTCCTTTGATAGGGGATACCCCTACCCCGCTACCCTGTTTTATACAATGGCCAGATAATATCTTGTTATACCGTGGCCTGGTTTGAAGCACACTCTGAAGAGATGCTCCCAGTCCTGGAGATAAAGAGACATGCATTCTCAATGTATAAAACATCACCTTCAGAGAAAACACTGCAGGCATTGCGAATGGCCAGAAATAGAGTACAACAGATGGCAAGAAGATGTGCGAACAGGTACTGGCTACAGCTCTCTGCTCAAATCCAAACTTGTGCAGACATTGGAAATATAAGAGGAATGTACGAGGGCATCAAGCAAGCTGTCGGTCCATCAAAAAATAAGATGGCCTCTTTACGATCAACTGAGGGGGTAATCATAAAAGATCGATTGATTGATTGATTGATTGATTGATTGATTGATTGATCTAGGAACCGACATCACAGCATTCGGGACATTCCCATAAGCGCTCCGTCCCCATCCTCAGCAACCAGCGAAGAGTTCCAACACTAATAGTTCCAGTAGCAATCTGATTATATGTCCGTCTCGTCTTTCCTCTGAGCGTCGAGCGTCGGCTCATAAAAGATCGAGCGAAACAAATGGATCGCTGGGTAGAACACTACTCAGAGCTATACTCAGTGGATAACACTGTCAGCGAAGAAGCTCTGGAAGCCATCGATCAACAGTCTGCCATGCATGCCCTGGATAACGAACATTGCCTCACAGAAATCAGCGAAGCACTAGACTCTCTCAAATCCGGCAAGGCACCTGGAAAATATAGTATTCCACCTGAAATTTTAAAATGTAGCAAAGAAACAATCATCCCAGAACTGTATGCAATATTTCAGCTCTGCTGGAGAGAAAAATCAATACCACAAGATATGAAAGACGCAAACATCGTTACCCTTTATAAAAACAAAGGGGACAGAAGCGACTGCAACAACTATCGCGGCATTTCCCTACTCAGCATTACAGGCAAGATTTTTGCCAGAGTAATCCTTAAAAGATTACACATTCTTGCTGAAAGAATCTACCCCGAATCGCAGTGTGGATTTAGACCCAACAGGTCCACCATCGATATGATTTTCTCACTCAGGCAGCTCCAAGAGAAGTGCAGAGAACAGAGGAAGCGATTATATATTGCCTTCATCGACCTCACAAAGGCATTTGACCTCGTGAGCAGAAGCGGCCTTTTCAAGGTCCTTGAAAAGGTTGGATGTCCACCCACCCTTCATAGTCTCGTGAAATCATTCCACGAAAACATGCAGGGGACCATTTTATTTAACGGCTCAACATCCCAGTCATTCAGCATCAGCAGCGGAGTAAAGCAGGGCTGCGTGCTTGCTCCTACACTCTTTGGTATCTTCTCCGCTGTTCTCTTAAGGCAGGCATTTGGGACTGCCACTGAAGGCATATACCTCAACGCAAGATCTGATGGCAAACTTTTTAACCCATCAAGACTCAAGGCAAAGACCAAAATAAGATCAAGATGTGTAAGAGAACTACTTTTTGCAGATAATGCAGCACTGACTACGCATACAGCAGAAGATCTCCAAAGGCTCATAGATCGTTTTGCAGCCGCCTGCAAAGATTTTGGGCTCACCATTCATCATCATCATCATCATCATCTTCCACTTCTGCCGTCAAGCGTCGTGGGGAGGAATAATTTGCGTTCCAGCGCCCGGTGGACAGCACTGGATAGTGTCATTCCGTGTGGTTGTACAATGTCTCTGATGTCGTCAATCCATTTTCTTCTTGGACGTCCTCGTGGTCTCGTCGCAGATGATCTTTGATGTAAGGCCAGTGATGGTAGTTGCTGATGTTGCATTCTAACAACATGGCCAAACCACTTGATCTTCTGTCTTTCAATAAATGTGGCACAAGGTGTTGATCCCACAGTCTGTCTGATAGTAACATTTCTTACTCGGTCTCGGATTGTTAAGTTGGCAGCTCTCCTCAGGCATCTCATTTCGCAGGTATTGATTTTGCGAAGGTGTAATTTGGATAAAGTCCAGGTTTGAGATTGGTAGCATAGGGTTGGTGTGAATATGCTGTTTATTATCTGTCGTTTTGCGGACATGGGTATGTTTGGATGTTTCAGTAAGGGTGACAGTTGATATGTAAGTGCACTAGCTTTTTGACATCTGATTTCAATTTCTCTGTCTAATCTGCCATCTTCTGTGATCATACTTCCAAGGTATTTGAATTCTTTAACTTGTTTCAGAGGTGTGTTATTTATCTGTATACTTAGTGGGCCTGGCGATCTGCTAACTTGCATTACTTCGGTTTTGGCTGTGTTTATACTCATATTGTATCTGCTGCAGGTTGAACTCAGATTAGTAATATGATTTTGTAGTCTGCCCTCGTCGCTGTAAAACAGGCACTGATCATCTGCAAATAGAAGTTCATTTATTCCCTGTGGGTCAGTTGTTTCATCTGGAGTAAAGAGTTCTAAATTTTCTGAATCTGGTCTGTCGAGACTTGCTTCTTTGGAGATTCTGTCCATGTAGATATTGAATAGCAGGGGAGAGAGCACACATCCCTGCCTCACTCCTGTATTGACTGTGAACATATTTGATATACCTTCCTGTGTTCTTACTGCACTTTGGCTCGAGTGGTACATGGCTATGATGTTTTCTAGCAGTTGCCCTTCTATCCCATAGTCTTCAAGGATGGTCCATAATTTGTATCTGTCTACTCTATCAAAAGCCTTTTCCTGATCTACAAACACAACATTCTGCTGGTCACTATATTCAATAGTTTTTTCACAAATTTGTCTAAGTGTAAATAATGCATCAGTGCAACTTTTACCTTTCCGAAAACCGAATTGTGCTTTGCTTAACTGTTGTTCAACTATTGGTCTAGCTCTTTGTTCCAAAAGTTTTGCATACATTTTCCCTATATGGCTTAGGAGTGATATACCTCTGTATGTTTCGCACTCTCTCATATTGCCTTTCTTTTTCCATATTGGTAATATTATTGCCTGTTGCCAATCATCTGGGACTTTTCTTTCTTCCCATGCTATATTAAAAAGTCTTGTTAGCCATTTAACTCCTGTTTCCCCACAGGCCTGAATAGCTTCTGTGGTTATTCCATCTGGACCTGGTGATTTGTTTTTAGGACTTTTCTGTATAACTGCTTTGACTTCTGCAGGTATGAAATTTGGTTCTTGCTGTCCCTGGCGTTTAGGCACAAAAGTGAGGTTTCCTATGTTATCTGTGGGGTTAAGTAGTTCTTGAAAGTATTCTGCCCACCTTGCTAGTCTTTGTTGTGGATTAAATATCGGTATACCTCTTTTGCTGTTTATGATGGTGGTTGGGTTGTAACATGCATCTCTGTTTCTCATTGTGGTGACACGTTTATAAAATTCTCTTGGGCAGTCTTTGCTAAGGGTCGCCATCTGTTCACCGTATATTCTCCAGGATTCATCTTTAGATGCTCTAATTGTTCGTTTGGCATTACGTCGTGCTATTCTATAAGTAATATAGTCCTGTTCAGATTTAGTTGTGATCCACTTTTTGAATGCTACCTTCTTTTTGAATATGCTATCTTTAACTTCGTTGTTCCACCAGGCTGTTCTTAATCTTTTGTCCTGCCCTACTTTCTTTGTTCCACATTTATTTTTCAGTGTGTCGAGCATGGCAGCCTTGAAACATGTCCATTCCTTATCTACGCTTGAGTGGTCATCAGGGATGTTCTTATGTAGGTTTTGGATTTCTTGATTGAATTCGTCTTTAACCATATTTTCCTGCAGCCTCCTATAATTGATGACATGTGTTGTTACCTTTTTGTTTCTTATTTTCCTGTGTGGTGAAATCTTCTTTATTATGACTGGCTTGTGATCAGTATCAACATCTGTATTTGGGAGTGCTCTTGAATCTAATAGTAGCCTTCTGTCATTAGCCTAAATAAAACACAGGTGATGGAACAAGACGCTGTGCCCCCCCCCCCCCCCCCCCCCCCCCCGTCAATCAAAATTGCTAATTACGGATTGAAGGTCGTCCACGATTTTGTGTATTTGGGATCGACAATATCAGATAATCTTTCATTAGAGACAGAAATCGACAGACGCATTGGAAAGGCAGCCACAACATTTTCTAGGCTAGCTAAAAGAGTTTGGGAGAATAATAGACTAACAGAGCGTACAAAAGCTCAGGTATATAAAGCTTGTGTTGTTAGCACACTACTCTATGGGTCTGAATCCTGGACCTTGAACTCAAGACAGGAAAGGAAGTTGAATTCCTTCCACATGAGATGTCTGAGACGTATCCTGGGCATAACATGGAAAGACCACATAACAAACAAACAGGTGCTTGAACGAGCAGATATTACCACAGTGCACACCCTCCTCAAGCAGAGACGCCTCCGGTGGCTGGGACACGTATCTCGAATGGAGGATGAACGTATTCCCAAAGATCTCCTTTACGGAGATCTAGCCACAGGTAAGAGGCCAACCGGAAGACCTCAAATGCGATATAGGGATGTGTGTAAACAAGATATGAAAACCATTGGAATAGATCCAGACACGTGGGAGAGAGTTGCAACAGACAGATGCTCCTGGAGAAGAGATGTACGAAACGGAATGGTGCTCTTTGAGCGCAATCTGATCCAACAAACTGAGGATAGGCGGAACAGGCTCAAAGCGCCGTCACTTACTGCCTCATCTTACAGATGCGGAAACTGTGACAGGGATTGTCACTCTCGCATTGGACTATACAGTCACCAGCGGTGCTGCCAGGCACCTCCCAATCGGCACAACTCTATAGTCCTTCAGGACTGAAAGAGGCCTACTACTATACCGTGGTCAGATAATAACTTGTTATACCATGGCCAGATAATAACTTGTTATACCGTGGCCAGACCATGGTTTGTTATACCATGGCCAGAAAATAATTTGTTATACCGTAGCCAGACCATGGTGTGCTATACCATGGCCAGATAATAACTTGTTATACCATGGCCAGATAATAATTTGTTATACCGCGGCCAGACCATGGTGTGTTATACCATGGCCAGATAATAATTTGTTATACCGTGGCCAGACCATGGTGTGTTATACCGTGGCCAGATCATGGTGTGTTATATCGTGGCTAGATAATAACTTGTTATACCGCGGCCAGACCATGGTGTGTTATGCCATGGCCAGATAATAACTTGTTATACTGTGGCCAGATCATGACTTGTTATACCATGGCCAGATAATAACTTGTTATACCGTGGCGAGATAATGGTGTGTTATACCATGACCAGATAATAACTTGTTATACCGTGGCCAGATCATGGTGTGTTATACCGTGGCCAGATCATGGTGTGTTATACCATGGCCAGATAATAATTTGTTATACCATGGCCAGATAATAACATGTTATACCATGGCCAGATAATGAATTGTTATACCGTGGCCAGATAATGCCTTGTTATACCATGGCCAGATTATGGTGTGTTATACCATGGCCAGATAATATCTTGTTATACCATGGCCAGATAATAACTTGTTATACCATGGCCAGATAATATCTTGTTATACCATGGCCAGATTATGGTGTGTTATACCATGGCCAGATAATATCTTGTTATACCATGGCCAGATAATATCTTGTTATACCATGGCCAGATAATAACTTGTTATACCATGGCCAGATAATATCTTGTTATACCATGGCGAGATAATAACTTGTTATACCGTGGCCAGACCATGGTGTGCTATACCATGGCCAGATAATAACTTGTTATACCGTAGCTAGATAATAACTTGTTATACCGCGGCCAGACCATGGTTTGTTATACCATGGCCAGATAATAATTTGTTATACCGTGGCCAGACCATGGTTTGTTATACCATGGCCAGATAATAACTTGTTATACCATGGCCAGATAATAACTTGTTATACCATGGCCAGATAATAATTTGTTATACCGTGGCCAGACCATGGTGTGCTATACCATGGCCAGATAATAACTTGTTATACCATGGCCAGATAATAACTTGTTATACCATGGCCAGATAATATCTTGTTATACCATGGCCAGATAATAACTTGTTATACCATGGCGAGATAATAACTTGTTATACCGTGGCCAGACCATGGTGTGTTATACCGTGGCCAGATCATGGTGTGTTATACCATGGCCAGATAATAACTTGTTATACCATGGCCAGATAATAACTTGTTATACCATGGCGAGATAATAACTTGTTATACCGTGGCCAGACCATGGTGTGTTATACCGTGGCCAGATCATGGTGTGTTATACCGTGGCCAAATCATGGTTTGTTATACCATGGCCAGATAATAACTTGTTATACCATGGTCAGATCATGGCTTGTTATACTGTGGCCAGACCAAGGTGTGTTATACCGTGGCCAGATCATGGTGTGTTATACCGTGGCCAGATAATAACTTGTTATACCGTGGCCAGACCGTGGTGTGTTATACCGTGGCCAGATAATAACTTGTTATATCATGGCCAGATCATGGTTTGTTATACCGTGGCCAGATCATGGTGTGTTATACCGTGGCCAGATAATAAATTGTTATACCATGGCCAGATAATAACTTATTATACCGTGGCCAGATCATGGTGTGTTATACCATGGCCAGATAATAACTTGTTATACCGTGGCCAGACCATGGCGTGTTATACCATGGCCAGATCATGGTGTGTTATACCATGGCCAGATCATGGTGTGTTATACCATGGCCAGATAATAACTTGTTATACCATGGCCAGATAATAACTTGTTATACCATGGCCAGATAATAACTTGTTATACCATGGCCAGATAATAACTTGTTATACCATGGCCAGATAATAACTTGTTATACCATGGCCAGATAATAACTTGTTATACCATGGCCAGATAATAACTTGTTATACCATGGCCAGATAATAACTTATACCGTGGCCAGACCATGGTGTGTTATACCGTGGCCAGATCATGGTGTGTTATACCGTGGCCAGATCATGGTGTGTTATACCGTGGCCAGATCATGGTGTGTTATACCATGGCCAGATAATAACTTGTTATACCGTGGCCAGATCATAACTTGTTATACCGTGGCCAGACCATAACTTATGCCGTGGCTATAAGATGGCTTGTTAAACCGTGGCCAGATCATGACTTGTTATACCGTGGCTAGATAATAACTTGTTATACCGTGGCCAGATCATGGTATGTTATACCATGGCCAGATAATAACTTGTTATACCGTTGCTAGATCATGACTTCTTATACCGTGAATAGTTTATGTCTAGTTCAACACAGTGACCAGATGATCACTTGTTCTTAAAACTGTTGTTTGTCCATCAAGAATGATGATGACCATTCATTTCATCCAGTGGGGTTGAAGGTGTGGAGCCGTGGGTTCTAAAATGGCTGATAAGGCCTATTTTGGCTCAAAATGTTCTTTGACAATGTGGACAAAGAATGCTTGACGTCTCTGGAGGAGGATTTCCTGCAGTGGTTTTTCTGTCCTGCCTTTTCTTCACAGCTCTTGCAGTCCTGGTTGCCTCACATATAACTGCACCTTTGCGCAATGATGCACGCCACGAATTTCGGTCTCTGGCTGCAGCCTCCCAGGTGTCATGATGAATTCCAAAAGCATTCAGTGAAATTTTCAGAGTGTCTTTAAAACGTTTCCTCTGGCCACCTTGGGAGCGTTTACCACAACGCAGTTCGCTGTAAAAAATTCGTTTAGGGAGCCTGTGATCTGGCATGCGAGTCAAGTGACCAGCCCAGCGAATCTGATTCTTCATCAGTAGAGTGTGGATACTGGGTATGGATGCTCTTTCTAGGACTTCAGTGTCTGGAATCTTGTCTTGCCATTTAATCTTCAGTAGCTTCCTTAGGCAGACTGTGTGGAAGTGGTTTAATTTCCTAGCGTGTCGCTGATAAACAGTCCAGGTTTCACAAGCATATAGCAGTGTGGATAATACAACTGCTTTGTAGACTTTTAGCTTTGTTTGCAGGCTTATTCCAGTTCTGTCCCATACATTCTTGTACAGTCTGCCAAAGGCTGCACTGGCCTTGGAGATTCTTGCATTCACTTCGTCATCGATTGTGGCAGCTTGTGACACGGTGCTGCCAAGATAGGTAAATTTGTCCACAACACTTAGTCTATGATCATTCACTTTGATATTCGGCACAGTGTGATTATTCCCTGGAGCTGGCTGGTACATAACTACAGTCTTCTCCAAGTTGATATTGAGCCCAAAGTTGGCACAGGCATGTGAGAAAGCTGAAACATTATGTTGCATGTCCGCCTCTGAGTTGGCGTATAGAGCGCAATCATCAGCAAACAGGAGCTCTCTGACGGTGCCACTGTTAATTTTGGTTTTAGCTTTCAGCCTTCTGAGATTGAATAACTTTCCATCCATACGGTAGTTGATGTCTATTCCAATGTCGTCGTTCTCGAAGGCATTCATCAACATGGCTGAAAACATGAGGCTGAACAGTGTTGGTGCCAGGACACATCCTTGCTTCACTCCATTGGTGACAGGAAAGGGTTCAGACAGCTCACCATTTTCCTGTACTCTTGCCTGCATGCCGTCATGAAATAGCCGCACTATTTGGACAAACTTTCGTGGACAGCCATATTTTGCCATAATCTTCCACAGTCCTTCTCTGCTGACTGTATCAAAAGCCTTGGTAAGGTCAATGAAAGTGGAGAACATTTCGCAGTTCTGTTCCTGACATTTCTCTTGCAGCTGCCTTGCAGCGAAAATCATGTCAACAGTTCCACGTTCTTTTCTGAAGCCACATTGACTCTCAGGAAGAAGACCTTGATCGAGATGGGCTGTGAGGCGATTGAGAAGAATTCTGGCGAGTATCTTCCCTGCAATTGAAAGCAAGGAGATGCCTCGGTGGTTGTCACAGGATTGGCGGTTTCCTTTACGTTTGTAAAGGTGGACTATTGACGCGTCCTTAAAATCTTGTGGCATGGTCTCGTTCATCCATATGTTTGTGAAGACTCGGTGAAGCTGCTCTGTTAGGACCGGCCCACCTGCCTTGTATATCTCTGCTGGGATGGAGTCAGGACCAGGTGCCTTGCCGCTGGAGAGTTGCTGGATGGCTTTGTTTATTTCCACTATGGTTGGCAGGTCATCAAGAGTCTCATTGGTGGGAACTTGAGGAAGGCAATTGATGGTTTCATCATCGAAGAAGGAAGTTGCATTTAAGATTTTGCTGAAATGCTCTGCCCAGCGTTGGAGGATTTCTTTCTTATCGGTGACCAATGTTCCCCCGTCTGCACTGAGGAGGGGAACTATGCCTGGTGATGAAGGACCATAGACCGCTTTCAGTGAGTCGTAGAAGTTTTTCATATCGTGTCTGTCAGCAAAGCCCTGAATTTCATCAGCTTTGCTGCTCAGCCAGGAGTCCCGCATGTGCCGAAGTTTCTGCTGCACTACTCTCTGAATGTTCTTGAAAGCATCTTTTTTTGATGTTGACTTTGGGTCATTCAAATGTGCCTTGAGGAGAAGATGTTTCTCGGCCAGCAATTGGTTGATGTCTTCGGAATTTTCATCAAACCAGTCTTTATGCTTTCGGGGGGCTGGACCCAGGATTTCCATAGCAGTGTTGTAAATCGTGTTCTTTAGGGCTCTCCATTCTGTTTCTGTATCCTGTTTTGCTTCAGCATTGGGCTTGAGGCGGTCTTCCAGCATATTTTCAAACGACTGCTGCATTTTCTTGCTGTTTAGGCGGGTGACATTTAGCTTTGTTTGCATTTTCGCCCCTTGAGGACGCCGTGGTGGCCTGATGTGGATGTTCATTTTCGAGACAATGAGACGATGGTCTGTCCAACATTCGGCACCACACATGGATTTTGTCACTCGAACGTCTTGTCTGTCACTCCTCCTGACGATTACATAGTCAATGAGGTGCCAGTGTTTCGAGCGAGGGTGCATCCACGATGTCCTATTTCTCATGGGGAGACGGAAAATTGTGTTCGTAATCAGGAGATCATGTTCGGCACATGTCTGAAGGAGGCGGAGTCCATTGGTGTTACAATTTCCGACTCCATGCTTTCCAATAATGCCACTCCAAGAGGTGGTGTCCGTGCCTACTCTGGCATTGAAATCCCCAAGGAGTATAAGTTTGTCTCCTTTGGGAACAGATGTTAATACATTGTGCAGGTCCTCATAGAACTTATTCTTGACATCATCTTCGTTGGTCATAGTTGGTGCGTAGACACTCACAATGGTTGCGTGCTTCCTTCCATTCAGCAGAGGCAACTTCATGGTCATGAGCCTGTCGTTTACAGCCTTTGGAAATCCAGCTAATTTGCCGACCAGGGCCGACTTAATGGCAAATCCCACACCGGATTGGCGTCTTTCCTCGCTTTTCCTTCCACTCCAGAAAATGTGTAGCCGGCACCAATTTCACAGATTTGGCCTTCTTCTGCAAGTCGTGTCTCGCTCAGGGCTGCAATGTCGATGTTGTACCTGCCCAGCTCTCTCCCAATCAGTGCTGTTCGTCTCTCTGGACCTGACGCGCCGTCTCTGTCAAGTAGGGTGCGTACATTCCAAGTTCCAATTGTTTAAGGGAATATGGTTTACTCTTTTAGCTTTGCTTGTTTATCTTTCTTTGTATGTCGACCGCAGTTTAGGGTACCCACCAACCGCGGCTAGCTGGTTAGGTAGTGATGACGCAGACAATGTTTAGGGCACCTTTTCTAGCCCCTTCCTCATGCTATTGAGGTGAGCAGTGTGTTCCTATAGAGGGCTGCTCAGTCGCTCAGGGGGCTGCCGAATCCCACTGCTGCTCCGGTCAGTAGAAGACGACCATATGGCCTGAGCCGCCTGTGTGCAGGTCTGCGACTACGGCTGCCAGCGTACCCACGCCCTGCCGCTTTGCCGCTCGCCCATCGCCACAGGGCTTGAAGGTGATATGTGACGTTGGATGAAGAATGACTTGCGCGATGACTTGGATTAAAGTGAGGAAGAGTTGCGCAATTCGTCGACCTCACTCTCTCGCCTGAGTCCATCTGAGTCCAGTGGCAAGACAAGTCGAGGACGATTGGAGACGAATACAGGTGCAGTGGATGACCAGGGCGCTCTACGTGCCTTGCCGTGCTCATTACGTTCCACAACGCTTTGCAGGTAAACGCCGTCTTGCCCGTTGAATCAGGAATTGATTTCTTCCGCGCAGTCTGCCGAATCCTGTCTTCACATGCTGGGTAGGCATACCCTAGTTTACCTCTTGGTTTGACACCAAATCGGATACCCATGCCTGGTTTAGCCAGCCTCTCACAGCTGTTGCCCGGGGGGTGGCCGCTGTCGCATGCTGACAGCTACTAGGAGCCACAGGCACGAGCTGGGTGTCAGACTTGGACCAGTGGGGGATGGGTCCTGAAAGGACATGAGAGCCATCCTTACCAAAGGTGCTACCAATGCCTGACACCCCGTACCCCCCAACTTAAAAACTACACTACTTCTTAAAACTACACTAAACTCAACTCACTTGTTATACCGTGGCCAAATCATGACTTGTTATATACCCTGCCGATCCCCCGCAATCTCATTCCTTACCCATATGTGGAAAGAATGAGATTGCGAGGGATCGGCAGGGGTTCTGGAAGAATCTCAAAACTGAAAGGGAAGACCAGGAGAACGTTTAATCAGATAGCGGTGGGAACTATTAGTAGTATGACTCTTCGCTGGCTGTTGAACGAGGGGACGGAGCAAGTATGGGAATGTCCTAAGTGCAGTGATGTCGGTTCTTAACTCAGCTCAACTCAACTCAACTCACTTGTTATACCGTGGCCAGATCATTTCTTGTTATACCGTGGCCAGATCATAGCTAGTTTTACCTTGGCCAGAACGTGTCTAGATTTACCGTTGTCTGATCATAGCTTATTTTACGGTAAAGAGATTTTGGCTTATCTTACAGTAAACAGATCATGGCTTGTCTTGCAATAAACAGATCATAGCTTGTTATACCGTGAATAGATTATGTCCAGTTATACCGTTTCCAGAATATGTTTTGTCATACAGTGCACATATAATTTATTATCATACCACGATCAGATCACATCTTCTTACACCGTGCTTAGATCATGGCTTTATATACCGTGAGCACGTCATGGCGACATCATACGTAAAAATAAGTCCAGTGTACTGGACAACAGCCATGCGATTGTTTTCATGCAATGGTATGGGTGCCGGTCGTTCAGAAGGTAGTGGCAACCCAGTGAACGTAAATTTGCGAAGAAATAACAGCCAAACATCATGGAGTTGATTGCGACGTCCTATAAAGGGTATTCGACTAACTTTATCTTTAGTTTGCTATTTCTCTCTGAACTGTCGACTCTCACATCTTCGAAATCAAGGCAACTGATTAGCTCTCAAATCGTCTGTGGCTGATTTTGAACTTTCAAATCGGTATACTGGGGAATTGTGAAACTGCTTTCATTAACCTTTAAGCCACAGACATCGACGCTACCAGCAAATTAAGTAAATAACACTGATAATAGTGAAGGTCGGGGGAAATGTTAAATGCATTTAACCTAGATCATGCATCTGTCACTGGCTGGGATTACAAAAGGAACCAACAATCGCAGACGATATAGAGTCTGATAGTAATGCGTCATAGACCGCTCAAAGTTCTAGAATGTGTAAATTAGAATTATGGTATGCTCCAGGAAACAAAGAATGAGTGTACTTTTAATAGACCTATGTGTGTAAGCCAGTGCTCTGAGCAAATGCTCTGGATTGTCTCAATATGGTCATCCCTGTGTGGTTTAAACATAAATCGTGTCACTTTCATTTGTGACTTTCAGTTTACTCCAGTGGCGCTTAGCTGTTAGTCTGCTTACGGTGTATGTGCTCATATTGCTGTGATTAATACTTTTTGTAAGATTGAGATTATGTTTCTTGAACAATTCATAATGATGATGATTAGGATAATGATGACGGTAATATTACGAGCGCCTTCTTTTTATAAACTAACCAGCACCCTATGGTGATATGGCCAATTTCAGGCTGGCCGTCTTTATTTCGGGCACATTCGGGTTTTAAAAGCTGACCTGGGTTTCAGGTAAACACAGCATATATTTAGGAGGCCTATATATGCCATGTATATTGCTGGTGGTTGGGTCTTATACAATCCCAATAACACAAGCACTGGGTGATTTGATCCTAAAATACGTGGTATAACCATCAACCCTACTGACCCTATTTCATAGGGAAAAGTATGAGTGAAGCCTCGTATTTGTAGACCGTACTACTCCGCATACACCATAACCACATCATAGGAACGATACCAACCTCTCTCTCTCTCTCTCTCTCTCTCTCTCCCCCCCCCACTTCTCTCTCTCTCTCTCTCTCTTTCTCTCTCTCTCTCTCTCTCTCTCTCTCTCTCTCTCTCTCTCTCTCTCTCTCTCTCTCTCTCTCTCTCTCAAAAAATTGCTTCTTTACGCCTGCCCATATGTCACATTAAAAACTTGAAGGTTTCGATCGATGAAAGAAAGTCGCGCCAAATGTCTACACACAGTCGCCAGCCGTCTTCAAGGCGGAAGCCATCCTTTGATGTGATAGACGGAATGTCTGGGCAGAG
>JACEFZ010005922.1:0-49155 GCA_014155875.1 Cepaea nemoralis | reverse complement strand
GTTGCCCTTTTCCCCAACTCTTCCTAGTTTGTAAGCAACACCAACTTATACACATATGAGATGTCAGAGGGCCGCTGATGTCTGTCCTAACACAGGCTCCTGAAGAAGACGATCTGCGTTAGACATCTCCCACGTGATGTTGTCCTTGTGTCTAACATGTGAAATGTATGAATATCTCCCACGTGATGTTGTCCCTGTGTCTAACATGTGAATGTATGAATATCTCCCACGTGATGTTGTCCTTGTGTCTAACATGTGAATGTATGAATATCTCCCACGTGATGTAGTCCTTGTGTCTAACATGTGAATGTATGAATATCTCCCACGTGATGTATGTCCTTGTGTCTAACATGTGAATGTATGAATATCTCCCACGTGATGTTGTCCTTGTGTCTAACATGTGAATGTATGAATATCTCCCACGTGATGTTAGTCCTTGTGTCTAACATGTGAATGTATGAATATCTCCCACGTGATGTTGTCCTTGTGTCTAACATGTGAATGTATGAATATCTCCCACGTGATGTTGTCCTTGTGTCTAACATGTGAATGTATGAATATCTCCCACGTGATGTTGTCCTTGTGTCTAACATGTGAATGTATGAATATCTCCCACGTGATGTTGTCCTTGTGTCTAACATGTGAATGTATGAATATCTCCCTAGTGATGTTGTCCTTGTGTCTAACATGTGAATGTATGAATATCTCCCACGTGATGTTAGTCCTTGTGTCTAACATGTGAATGTATGAATATCTCCCACGTGATGTTGTCCCTGTGTCTAATCATGTGAATGTATGAATATCTCCCTCGTGATGTAGTCCTTGTGTCTAACATGTGAATGTATGAATATCTCCCACGTGATGTTAGTCCCTTGTGTCTAACATGTGAATGTATGAATATCTCCCTAGTGATGTTGTCCTTGTGTCTAACATGTGAATGTATGAATATCTCCCACGTGATGTTGTCCTGTGTCTAACATGTGAATGTATGAATATCTCCCACGTGATGTAGTCCTTGTGTCTAACATGTGAATGTATGAATATCTCCCTAGTGATGTAGTCCTTGTGTCTAACATGTGAATGTTTGAATATCTCACACATCCCTGAGTTGAGTTGAGTTGAGTCAACAACCGACATCACTGCACTCAGGACATTCCCATACATGCTCCGTCCCCTCGTTCAACAGCCAGCGAAGAGTCATACTACTAATCGTTCCCACCGCTATCTGATTAAAAGTTCTCCTGGTCTTCCCTCTCAGTTTTGAGATTCTTCCAGAACCCCTGCCGATCCCCCGCAATCTCATTCTTTCCACATATGGGTTCTCAATCTGTTCCTCCGCCTTCTCCATCTGGTCCCACAAGCGCACGACCACCACCCCCTTGTCACACATCCTTATTAACATGAGATAGCATGCCCTGTTCAGAACCATATGCCGAGTACACCGTTAACGTTTCCCTCAACCTTCGCGAAGGTCGACCCCAGGATTCGTCATCCAAAAACCATATCTTCTATTGCTGTGCTTTCTAAACCCCCGGAGATGTTTGGTGTGACCAGCGTATTTCAGTTCTCTATTACACTCTTGCCGGCTTCCTGGCTAGCGACTTTTCTCCTTAATCTCGTATACTCTCGTAAGTAAAGTGACGACGGTGAGAATCAGCAGTGGTTCGAATCGCGTCAGTAACTTACGGGGTATGTGAGCCAGCAGCTCAGAAAGTAATGGCAAACTACTGAGCGTAATCTTGCCAAGAAATCAACAGTCAGCTGAAAGATGCTGATGTTGACAGCGATGTCCTGTAAAGTATATGCAAACAATTACACTCTTCGTGAGGCAGTTTTCAGATCTTGTAGACTGTATGCATGCTTATACTTCTCGATCAGTGAGCAAATCAGAGGCCGACGTTCACTCAGGCAGTCACTGGTGCAATCATCAAGTAAGCGAACGTTCAGTCAGGCCGTCACTGATGCAATCAGCAAGGAAGCGGATGTCCAGTCAGGCGGCCATTGCTACAATCAGCACGGAGACGCATGTTCAGTCAGGCGGCTACTGGTACAGTCTAAGCACGGATGCGGACTATTAGTCAAGCTGCCGCTGGTACAATCTACACGGAAGCGGACCCTCAGTCTGGCGGCCACTTGTGCAGTCAGGACGGATGCGGACGTTCATTCAGTCAGCCAATGGTACAACCAGCAAGGAGGCGATCGATCAGTCAAGCGGCCACTGGTACAGTCAGCAAGGAGGAGAAGGGTAAGTCAGACGGCCACTGATGCAGTCAGCAAGGGAACCCTTCATTGGCTACTGAAGGTGAGACGGAGCACGGGTGGGAATGTACCGAGAGCAATTATATTGATTCTGTATTTCCTATTTCATCGTTCTTGATCTGCGATAATCTGAAAATTTATCTTAACATATAACTTCGAAAGTCTCAACTGTCTTTCACGGATAGTATTTGTGAACTTATTAATAGAGTCTCAATGTCCATTCAGAACTGTCACAAACTTGAAGCACTGGATATTTCTGGATGGGCCTTTACAAAGAGGGTGGGGAAGTGAGGGGGGGGGGGGCACGATGCAGGCGTTTGTCTTGCGGTCACGTGACACGACGATCCCGGTAAGTAATCCAAATCTCATAGCTGCATCCAACATATTTGGCCATCTGAGATGCAGCGGCGTCTTCCACAGCCTGTAAATCCAGGGGGCAGATGGCTATTGTTTGTCCTCAGTACAGAGACAAGCTGTAGAGTTTACAATATGTGTATGGTCGTATTCATTCCACCCGGTTTAATCTCATATGGTTCGGCCAAATTCACAAATAGGGAATAATTATTTTTTGACCACATTACGACAAGACACAAGCTGGAACATTTTATGACAATCTTAAAGATTTGTGGAAAGAGGGATGGAGGACAACAACTTGTATATTAACTCAACTTGACGCAGACATAATATACTTCAAACACACAGCTGCCTGGGACACAAAGAGTTAAGGGCGGTGTGTCATTTGCTTTGGGCGATAGATCACGTTTCATTTCACACAGATATGTCTGGGTGTGCTTCAGTATACTCTTACAGTTCAGATAACAATTATCTTAGCACCGTGCACAAACTCCTAGCCAATGTGGTATAACAATCGTATGTGGGTAAGTTTCCTAATGTTGAAATTTAATTTGGACAGCGTTTACTTCGACCAGCTCTTGTCAATGTCCAACTGTCGAGAGTAGTTCCAGGTGGACATCCTGTACCCGAGTCTTCCTATTGTTTCCCCGTTGTCATAGATAGCCAGACGTCCGCTCCATTATCCCAGGATCAGAGTAAGCATTCCGCCGTTTACTTATTTTGTAAACATACACATTGCTCCCATTGTAAGATGAACTTACTCTACTGTAGTATAGATGGACTTCGAAGGCCAATGCCATTCCGCCTGCCAATAATGTATTGGAGTATCGAGTTATCAGTCAACGTTTGGTGAGTTGCTGGGTATATTTTACCTAAAAGACTTGATTCTTGGACTGACAGTGACTTGTGCTGACAATAACTACAACAACAACACACACACACACACACACACACACACACACACACACACACACGTGAGACAGCACAACTAGCGTTGCAACTACCCCAACTAGCAACGAGTAGAATATCACTGGACACAAACCCATAGATTGATATAAATTTTAATGATATCATTATATACGATGGAAATGAATATGATATACAGGAAAGTCACGTCCTCTGTAACTTAAAGATAAATGATTAAAGACTAACTTTATCATAGTTTATATATGCACTCTAGAGCAGTGGTTCTCAAACCACGGCCCGCGGGCAACTTGTGGCCCGCCAGCTGTCAGAAAGTGGCACGCGAGGTCTCCTTGTTTAATATAATAAATTTTAATAATTTCAAAAATGCACACGTAGCGCCCCGTCAGCGTGCGATAATTTGCTCTGCTCGTGGTTGTTATGCTCAGATATTATCGAATGCGCCTGTTCAGTTCGCAACGAAGCGTTATGAAGACACTGCATTTAAAGTTTTAGAATTTTGTTGACGAAAGTTAAGAAAGTTAAGAATGATATTGCACGACTGTTATGATTTTTGTAACGTTGTGGCCCGCTTAACTACTGAAAATAGTACATATGGCCCTCTGATTGAAAATCATGGGAACTACTGCTCTCGAGTGAAAGATAATCTAACAAGAAAATATATTTACATCATCTTAAAGAAGAGGAAAGAGTGACAACATCATAAGGTGTCTCTGCATCCCATGGTAGAAGAGGAACGACTGACAACAACATAATAAGTTTCTACAAAAGAGGGTAGTAGACGAATAACTAGCAACATCACCAAGTGTCTCTTACCCCCATGTAGCAGAGGAAAGACGTACAACTTCACAAGGTGGCCCGTGTCGCGGAATGCCGCCTTAACATCCCAGAATATTTTTCTCGGTCTCCAAATTTGTGAGGCCAAATTGAGAAAGAATGAATTAATCACGCTACTCCACGGCTATCTAGTCGTGAGGTAAGATTATTCACAAAAAGCCTCTAGCCATGATGTAAGCTTGCAGATGGAAAGTAAAATGGACAGTGTAATTAAAACCGACCAGGCATGACACCTGATAAGCAGAGGTAGGAAATCGCCCAGGTGTGAACAACATTGACACAGGGAGAGATAATAGCCCAGGGTTGTAAACAAGCCCCGTCCACTCTGACTGGCAGACTCAGGAATGTGTGAAAACAGATCTGATAAGGCAATTAACACTGGGCCTGTAGACTTTGTACCAGACAGAGAGGAGCAAGGTGTGATGGCCAGGTTGCAGTGATAATTGCAATTACCGTCAGTGGGAGATAAGTGTCTACTGCTAGGCTAGGTATAAAAACCCCTGCTAGACTTTTTCCCTTTAGATTAAGTCTGACTTCAGAACAGGTAGGCAGCCAGCTCAATGTTTGTAGTCATATGTATGATTCTTATGTTGCTAGATTTTACTAGGGGAATTATTTCTTAGTAACTAGTCAGTCTATATCTGACATAGGTTATTTCAATAAATATCATTGTCTAAGTATACTTTTAGGTGTCTTGGTAGATGCTTGTCATTTCTTTGTACACTATCCTAGTTGCCTTTTGGTGTGTGCATTTGTTGTACAGAATATAGTCAACTGACTATTTATTTAATTCTTACAACAGCAGTAACTAAGTGGTGATTAAACCGGGCAGATCAGCAAATATGGCTGGTCTGTGTGGTCACTTCAATTAGACTTGGGTTTTATATCTCATTTTGTAGCTATACCAAATTTGTTCTCATCAATAATGCCTGATGCTATTATGTTGAGTATCATTATATGTCTATTTTTTGAAGTAATATAAAGTTTTACGGGTATGTTGGATGTATGTATGTGTAATTTCATATGAATATACGATGCTAGGAATATGCTTCGTACATATTCTTTTTGTGTATTACTTCATTTCGTATACAACAATAAATAGTGCATTATGCTATGATGTTAAGTATCATAATAGTCTTGTTTAATCAATATGTTTATGTGTATTGGATGTTTGATATATTGATTTGTCATATGCAAACCTACCAATATGAAATGTTATGCTATTGTCTGCGCATTGGCACATTGGCCAACGATTGTGTTTGGGAAACAGAGGTGTAATTTTACAGACATTACCCACCCAATTTGGGATAGGGGATATGGTGGGTAAACTTTCTCATGTATTGTGGGCGTGCGTTCACGGTAATGCATGGGGAAACTGGCACAGCTACTGGTCCCGGGTTGTAAGCCCGAATGAACCCGGGATTATTATAAAACCTTACCGATCCTGTGAGCTGCTAAACCAATTTTGGACGGAGCGGCTGTACGACACAGAATTTCTGTATTAGCGACATGGACATGGGGCGGCAGAAAGTAATCATTACAGGCGTGTGAGACAATTGAAAACCCGTCCCACACTAAAAGACAGTAGGGAGAAGGAGGATGGTGAACGCAGAAGAGATGGAAGATAAACTTGGCCAGACTGTCATTGTAATGTTTGTGTTATATATGTTATACTTTTTATTGCGCTGATGTAGAACTAGATATAACACATTCTTGAATTTCTTACCAGCTCTCACAAGGAGCACCTATGTTACAGATCTCAAGAAAGATGAAGACTAGGTGAGCTAGGACTGGCATGAATCAGAACGGAAGCTGTTTTTTTTGAGTCTACTTGGGGAGTGGGGATCTGACCACAGATCCAGATAATCAAGTAACAAGTTAAAATTACGTAATGTTTGTCATCAATATCAATATGTATATGATTTCATCATCCTCATATTGACAATCATCCTATGTCATGTTATGATCAGCAAATAAAGTTTTTAGTATTGTAACTCATAGTTCTGTCATTTTATTTTTTCCAATTGTGCATACGTGTTTTTGTGTACATTGGTGGGGTTCACTTAGACACCCAAAGGGAAGGGCAGTCAGGGAGAAAAATCGTACTGAGATAGTCGTCTATACTCATATATTTAGACTTAAACATCTATCTTAGCTAACCTTCTCTTCCCATTCCTTGGCGAATATTCAGCACAGTTCATTTCATTTTGTAACGAGCCACTGGAGCTGTACGTTGGATATTCATGGGCTTAATCTGTAGTTCAGCCATATAGATTTGTCCCTAGTCAGTTTATGACTATTTGGGGTTGCTCGCCAGTGAATAATACTTTCATCTAGCCGGTGGGGCACCCCGACTTCTGACAGATTGGGCTTCTCGTACGGTATTTGAATTCGGACTTCTCGCTTTCAATAGACTCCGGTAATAGACGCTAGACATACGATTTTAAAAGTTAACTCTTGTAATCTTCAGTCATCAAAATAGACTATCATCAGGTGTAGATAATTTTAGTTGATGAAGTTACAGAGTATAGATATAACTTTTCAAAAGTGTATAACAGATAAGAACTTATGAGAAAACTACCTCATCTATCATTTATGGATAAGTATTTTAATTCTTATCATTTAGTGTATCATTCATCATTTAATGATAACTGATCACTTTAATCATATTTACATTGATGTGTTTGATGATTTAACTGCTTGATTGATTTGCCATTGTATACTTACTTATGCCATTTTCATTATGACATGTATGCAGTGCATTTTAATATTTATTTAGGTAAATAGTAGTGATTACTGTGTAGTATATCTCTCACACTTACTTCACTGCGGTCGCCAGAAACTACTTGAATATTACTTTCAGTTGTCTTTCATTGCTGAGGCTAAACTCTACACATTGGTTTAGATTCTGCTGTCATTGGTTCACTCTTGTCTTTCTAGCTTAGCTCTGATTTTGATAGATACATAAGAGTTTCCCTGAATATAGCCATTAGCAAATATGGACTCACCTTCCCAGGATCTAGATTATCTGAAGGCGCGAACAGATTACTTAGAGTCCACGAGAAGGTTAGGCATAATAGAGGGCTTAACAGGAGAACAATTACAAATATACATCAGAGACGAGATGAAAGAGTGGGACATGGCGGAGGAACATATGACTAAAACAATTAATGAGTTATTTGAAGCAAAAGAGCGTAGCAAAACTGAAGAAGCAGAGATTAATATGCATATGGAAGTAGTCAATGCAGAGAAGCTAACCTTTCTAGCGGAAAATAAGGTAGGAGATATGGATGCTCACCCAACCAGGAAGGAAGGGACATCTTTGCCACCCACCGCGGAATCAGAGTTAGTGGACCGGGAACTACAGGTTCTCATTCGACCCAGTCCTAAACGGAAAAGAGGGAAGAAAAAACGTGCCAATGGCACTTAAAGCAGTCACAAACGTGATAACTGTTTGCACAACGGAAATTATGGTTTAACTGTACAGGACCTTCAGGGAAACCACTTAACTTATACGAGGAATGAATCTCGAGAGAAAGAGGAACTGAAGACAACCTTTAATGAGGTCGCAGGCGGAGACCTAGCCGATTCTCACATTCCCTTCTGTTCACAGAATCACGAAGTGGAATTACATCTGACTGAAATAGGGAGGAAGGAAGAAACGGAATCCCAGGTGAATTTCATTAATGCAACGCGGGAAGAATCACTAATTATCAGTTCAGATAATTTACCTATTAACAGTTACCTAGAGGACAACTGTTTGTGCCACAAGATTAGTGGTTTAACTGGTCCGCCAGTACAAGACTCCCAGGAATCTCATTTTACTTCAACGAGAGGTGAAACTCAAGAGGAAGATGACCTGAGGACATCTTTTAAGGAGGTCGGAGATCGAGAGGTAACCGACCTTATTATTCCCTTCAGCCCAGACGAGGAAGAAGTGGGATTAAATTTGACTGACAGTGGGATGAAGGATGACCCGGAACCCCTTGTGATCTTTGAGGCTGCAGCTCAGGAAAAGACACTAAACATCAGTTCAAATGATTTACGTAATGTGATGGATTGTTTAGACACCAGCCCACCACAGGATTTACCTCAACTGGACTATAGCCCATGAAAGCACGACCAGAGAGGAACATCCAGACCAGGAAACATTTCCAGTTGTTATCTCACAGGTATACCAGTCGGAGGTCTCAGGAAACACAGGGAATTGTCATGAGCCAGAATATGGACTCTGATATTGTGCAGACAACATTGTCTGTAGTTGCTAAAGAAGAAAATTCTTTGCACAAGATGGAGGAAGAAACGCCTATCATCTCATTAGCTGAAGTTATCAGGAAATTCCAGCAACAGGGACCTGAAGCAACAGAAGTCAAGAGTGGTTTGGAATCAACACTCTTAGGACTCAATCTACCCTTCAGTCAGGTCGATTTGATAGGAGTAGATCAGATATTTGTGGATACTTTATTCAAAAGTAACACCACTTTATCGCCCTGGAGTAACTATGTTATTTCTCAAGGCAGGACAACTTGGCACACTAAATTTCCAATTTCTAGCACGGTTTGTACAAGAAACTCTAATGCAGAGAAACTCGGCCCATTAACTGAATATCAGGGGAAGAAACCGCGACACCGAGGACGGACGATTGTTACGCCCGACTTTGAAGGAGGAAAGCGTCAGTTGAATTTATATCATGGGACCATGATGTGTAACATTATTCCTTTCAAAAGGAAGATATTGAGGGATCAGTTAAAGGTCTATAACGGATGGAGGAAAATCACGGAGACAAGCTTTGCGGTGGCCAGCTTATGCAAGACTTCACTACGGGGACATCCTCGGCTGAAAGGATTAAATCACGTGAGGGAGTGGACTAAGACCGTTGCCCAGAGGCGCCGAAGAATCCCGTTGATTGTGATCTTTCCCAGAAGGGTAAAATTACAACCTCCTGACAATTACCGGATTTTACCAAGCTATTGCATGGAATCCCGGCCAAAAACCAGGTACAAGGACCTATCCAAAGTATCCTGGGAGTATGGAAATGGAACGTCTTTATGCAGATGCAGGACAACCCACTGCCACAAGGAATATTGGAAACCTTTAGGCAGATACAGAACGGAGAGTGCTTAGGCATTATTCTGGGATGTACGGCGTGCTTTGACAAAAGATTTCTTGCAGAAACTTTTTTTTAAAGGAGGAAGCTCTGTCGCGGAATGCCGCCTTAACATCCCAGAATATTTTTCTCGGTCTCCAAATTTGAGAGGCCAATATGAGAAAGAATGAATTAATCACGCTACTCCATGGCTATCTAGTCGTGAGGTAAGATTATTCACAAAAAGCCTCTAGCCATGATGTAAGCTTGCAGATGGCAAGTAAAATGGACAGTGTAATTAAAGCGACCAGGCATGACACCTGATAAGCAGAGGTAGGAAATCGCCAAGGTGTGAACAACATTGACACGGGAGAGATAATAGCCCCATGGCTGTAAACAAGCCCCGTCCACTCTGACTGGCAGACTCAGGAATGTGTGAAAACAGATCTGATAAGGCAATTAACACTGGGCCCGTAGACTTTGTACCAGACAGAGAGGAGCAAGGTGTGATGGCCAGGTTGCAGTGATAATTGCAATTACCGTCAGTGGGAGATAAGTGTCTACTGCTAGGCTAGGTATAAAAACCCCTGCTAGACTTTTTCCCTTTAGATTAAGTCTGACTTCAGAACAGGTAGGCAGCCAGCTAGATTTCACTAGGGGAATTATTTCTTAGTAACTAGTCAGTCTATATCTGACATAGGTTATTTCAATAAATATCATTGTCTAAGTATACTTTTAGGTGTCTTGGTAGATGCTTGTCATTTCTTTGTACACTATCCTAGTTGCCTTTTGGTGTGTGCATTTGTTGTACAGAATATAGTCAACTGACTATTTATTTAATTCTTACAACAGCAGTAACTAAGTGGTGATTAAACCGGGCAGATCAGCAAATATGGCTGGTCTGTGTGGTCACTTCAATTAGACTTGTTGTATATCTCATTTTATAGCTATACCATATTAGTACTCATTAATAATGCCTGATGCTATTATGTTGAGTATCATTATATGTCTATCTTGAAGTAATATAATGTTTACGGATATGTTGGATGTATGTATGTGTAATTTCATATGAATATACGATGCTAGGAATATGCTTCGTACATATTCTTTTTGTGTATATACGTCTCATTTCGTATACATACAAACTAACTAGTGCATTATGCTATGATGTTAAAGTATCATAATATGTCTTGTTTAATCAATATGTTTATGTGTATTGGATGTTTGATATATTGATTTGTCATATGCAAACCTACCAATATGAAGTGTTATGCTATTGTCTGCGCATTGGCACATTGGCCAACGATTGTGTTGGAAGCAGAGGTGTAATGGTACAGACATTACCCACAATTGGTATAGGGTATATGGTGCTAAACTTTCTCAGTGTATTGTGGGCGTGCGTTCACGGTAATGCATGGGAATCTGGCACAGCTACTGGTCCCGGCTTGTAAGCCCGGATGACCCGGCATTATTATAATACCATTACCGATCCTGTGAGCTGCTAAACCAACTTTAGACGGAGCGGCTGTACGACACAGAATTTCTGTATTAGCGACATGGACATGGGGCGGCAGAAATGTAATCATTACAGGCGTGTGAGACAATCGAAAAGCCCGTCCCACACTAAAAAGACAGTAGGGAGAAGGAGGATGGTGAACGCAGAAGAGCTGGAAGATAAACTTGGCCACACTGGTAATTGTATATGTTTGTGTTACGATATGCTATACTTTTGATTGCGCTGATGTAGAACTAGATATAACACATTCTTGACTTTCTTACCAGCTCTCACAAGGAGCACCTATGTTACAGATCTCAAGAACGAGTGAAGACTAGGTAGAGCTAGGACTGGCAGGAGTCAGAATACCGGCAAGCTGTTTCTTTTTTGGTCTACTGGAGAGTGGGGATCTGGACCACAGATCCAGATAGATCAAGTAACAAGTAAAGTTACGTAATGTTTGTCATCAATATCAATATGTATATGATTTCATCATCCTCATATTGACAATCATCCTATGTCTATTGTTATGATCAGCAAATAAATGTTGTAGTATTGTAACTCATAGTTCTGTCATTATATTTTTTCCAATTGTGCATACGTGTTGTTGTGTACATTGGAGGGGGTTCACTTAGACACCAAATAAGGGAGCAGTCAGGGAGAAAAACCTATACTGAGATAGTCGTCTATACTCATATATTTAGACTTAAACATCTATCTTAGCTAATCTTCTCTTTCCCATTCCTTGGCGAATATTCAGCACAGTTCATTTCATTTTGTAACGAGCCACTTGGAGCTGTACGTTGGATATCCATGGGCTTAATCTGTAGTTCAGCCATATAGATTTTGTCCCTAGTCAGTTTATGACTATTTGGGGTTGCTCGCCAGTGAATAATACTTTCATCTAGCCGGTGGGGCACCCCGACTTCTGACAGCCCTACACTCCAGGGCTGAGGAGAAAACATGAACAAGATCACAATGTTTACACCTAGAGGTAGGAGAGGAAACATTTGAAGAGAAAATAATATAAGCATCGCATTGTACCTCTACAGAAAAGGGCAGGCGAGGAAAAATTAATATCATCGCTAGGTGTCTGCATTCTCAAAGAAAGAAACGTAAAGACCTACCATGACTGTCAGGGAACGGTATATCCCACGGGATAAAGAAATAGCTTCAGATAGCTGTCTGTAAAATACGTGTACCTCCTAGGAATAAGAATACAGTCTGCAAGCGATAGTGTTTCCTTGAGTAAAATAGGACAGACTGACCACAGCAGTGGTTCATACTTACTTGGGAGTAAGAATTGACACGGTCAGACAAGAGGCACATCAGGAGAATGAGAGTCCTCGTTAACCAACACAGAAGCTTCACTATTAGCTCCCTGGCGCTGATGTTTATGTTGAGGCGAGAATCTGAACACCTATGGACGTGTCTGGTGTGCAAGGATGATACCCCAACAGATAACTAGCTTAGTAAAATGGAGAGACGTAGCAAGAGTGCAATATCATAACACATATCTTTAATCATGTTTAGAGGAGGACATATTAAACCAAGCGATACGGTGCCTATACATCTTGGTTTAGAACAGAAATGGAAAAATGCATGTGTAAGGTAAGAAAAACGGCAAAACACACTTGTAAGGTACTTTAGCGCACCTATACACGAGGCGATGGGCTACAAACTTGTAAGTCCGTAATAAGAAAACAGATGAGTAACATGTATGCATATTTTCATGTAGAGTTTTTCATGTAGTTGTATCAGTGTTTCAGGACTCACGACCCCCCCCCCCCCCCCCCCCAACCGTCCTACACTGCAAGGTACTATAGGTACTAAGATAAAGTATTGTGAATGATCCCTAAATGTTTTGTTAAAAATAACACCCAACAGTGCAATCAGCTCTCTATGGAGCCACATAATCCCTGTCTTTCTGTTGAACACACCCACAGTGAAGGAACTTGTCTCGTGACCTCCTGACCTCGATCTCCTTGCGGATGTCGTAGACAGATTTGCGCAGTGTGCGGATGAAGGCAATGTACATGCAGAGAAAGACCAGCAGGATGAGGAGAAAGAGCGAGCAGGTGACAGGGTTGAGGTAAACGAACGGGCCCATGTAATAACCTGGAGGGGCTGCCGGGGGGCGGGCCGGTTGGTAATCTTGGGCTTGGCCGTCACCTGGAGACAGATACATAACGTCTGCACAATCATGGAAACAGATACATAACATCTAGCATGGGAACAAACACATAACATCTACACTATCATGGTAGCAGATACATAATATCTAAAAAATCATGGGAAAAGACACATAACATCTACACAATCAAGGGAACGGATGCATAATATCTTCACAATCACGGGAGCAGTTATATAACATCTACACATTCAAGGGAACCTGGGTAAACCTGGGGCGACCATCCCCAACCTAGCACGTCCAGAGGTGGCGGATCGTGTAACGGCATCTAGATATAGAGGTTAGCTGCGAATACCCAATAAGCAGCCGCGGACCAACTGGCGATGGACACAGAGGGCGAGGCGGGATCTGAGTTCCTTAGAAAATACCTCATATGCTCGGAGACGTGCCTGCCAAGCGAGTCAGGGATGCTCTAACCCCTCCCCCGGATATGTGGAACCCGTTAGCTTGGGACAGCAGTCCATCTAGATGACGGAAAACTCCAAATATAAACCACCAAGTTCAAGGTGGACCAGCGTGCAGAGGAACTGGATGGCCATGGGCAAACTGGTCGCGAACGTTGGACGTCTGGCAGGCGTGCGGGCGGCACCAGGCGTATGGACTCATGCGGGACTTCCTCTGCCTCTTTCCTAGGAAGCAGGCAATATCCAAACATTGCTTATGGAATCTAATTAAACACAGGAATAGTCGCCGGAGCTACGGAGCACGTGCTCTGCGCTTGACACATCTTTCATAGGCTAGAGAAGAGAGAGTGAGGAGGAGAAGACGAGGAAATGGTGTTAGAAGAAGGCATAGAAATAGGAGGGCAGGCGCCAGGAGAACAAGAAGAAAAGTGGAGAGACTAGGTTTCAACTATGTAAGAGTGGGATACTGGAACTGTCGTAGTGCCAGGCAGAGAGGTCCTGTAATGGAGAGGCTAGTATATGATTTTGATGTCCTCATGCTACAGGAGCTAAATACAGACACATACCATTGCCCTGGGTACGCCAGTTATATAAACCCTACTGGGCAGAAGAGACATGGACAAGGTCTACTCGTGAAGAAAGGAGTGAAGCATGTGGTACTTGACTCTAGCCAGTGGAATCACAGTGCAAGAGAGATCCAGGGTATACAAATGGAGATTGGTGGCTTAAGTTGGAACATCATAAATGTATATGCCGAAGTGGACTGTTTTGTCAGAAAGGAACATTGGGACTGGCTTAAGGAACTGGAGGAATTACCAGGTGATAGGCTACTCATATGTGGAGACTTCAATGCAAGGAACAGAGATTGGGACACTAGTGGAGAAAACCGACAGGGAATTGCCCTTGCAGATGCCATGGTGGACGATGTGGTCTGCATAAATGATGGTAGGCCGACAAGAATGGCAATGAGGCCTGGCGATGCAGACACAGCTATTGACTTGGCACTTGTCTCCCAGTCATCAGTCCTTGATGTAAAGTGAACTGTTTTGAATGACCATGGGAGTGACCACATGCCATGCTCAGTCCTGATCTCTAAACCCAGGAAAGTTAAAGCTGGGAGAGCGCGCAAGACCTTCCGGTATGAGAGGACCGATTGCCTTCTTGGACGCCTCAGACAAGGGGCATGCAACAGGACTGTTAAAACTCCCTTTTTGCAGCCCCCATGGTGGACCCCAGAAGAAGACCATGCTTGGAAAGCAAAGAGAGCTGCAGTGAAGCAGCTAAAGAAAGTGCGACAGACACTTCAAAGCTCACGAGAGGAAGTGGACACAGAGGAAAATGTCAAGAAAGACAAGGTGGTTTTCAAGCGCTGTGCTGCAGAGGCCAAAAAGGCAAAATGGGAATGTTTCATGAAGGAGATTGGAGGTGATAAAACACTGCGAAAATTCTGGAAACTGCACAGGCAAAGGCAGAGAAAAGATCGGCCTATGACAGTAGGAACAATTTATAGAGATGAATGGTGTGCGCATGACAACGGACAAAGAGAAAGGGGAGGCATTTCTTCCAGAGATTTTTAGAGCAGACCAATCATAATGATGCGGACACCAGGGATGGAGTTAGAGAGGAGTTATCTGGCACCACGAAGAATATGCAGTATGATGACATCATACGGGTGGAAGATGTTAAACACATTTTGAAAAAGGCAAAAGACACGGCACCAGGGCCCGATGGGGTCAGGTATGGCCACATGAAGGGTTTGAGCGATGCAGACCTGGAGGAGATGACCGACTGCTTTAACCAGCGCATTAGGACAGCATCAGTACCGCAGGATTGGGTGCACAGCTATCTCATCCCTCTCCCAAAACCATTCAAGGATCAGTCAAAGCTTAGCGGTTTAGGATCATAACCCTTCAAAATACTTTTCGGAAGGTTTTAGAGAAGATAGTCGCTGTTAAGCTGCAGGATTTTTGGAAAGGGGGAAGCTGCTTCCAAGAGGCCTGGGAGCTACAGGCCAGGAAAAGATACCTGGTCAAATGCAGCCACTTTTGCCTTTGATGTTTATGTGGGGTTCCAGAGTAGACAGGAAACGATGGCGGTAGCGCTCGATCTCGAGGATGCATACAATTAGAGTTCGATATGATATTCTGATGACCGCACTGATGGAGAAGGGGGTCAATCCCTGGTTGGTGAACTGGATAGCAGCCGTCCTGCACTCTCATCGGGTTGCTCTCCGTCTGGGTGCATGGACCTCAGAGCCACATATGTTAACCCCGGGACTGCCACAGGGATCTGCAGTCTCACCGGTGCTCTTTAATGTGTATACGAGCAAGATTGCAAACCTAGAAGCACCAGGGGTTGGAAGAATACTAACATTTGCAGATGATATTCTTGCATATAGGCAGGGGAGAAATAGGGAGCAAACAGCTCAGGAGTTACAGTCGACAGTAGATAAAGTGATTGACTGGTGCACAGAAATGAGTGCTGTCATCCACCCGGAAAAGACGGCGGTTTTGTGGTGCTCTCTGGACAACAGGATTGTAAGAGCTGATGTCCCAAGCCTCGTGATAGATGGTAGAAATGTTAGCAAAGAAAACAGACTGAAGTATCTGGGGATCACATTTGACAGGAGCCTATCCTTCAAGCACCATGTGGAGACGGTTGTGACAAGATCTCAAAAGGGACTCAGTGCACTTAAAACTATGGCTGCAATGGACACAGAGCAGAGAATGCTGTTCACACTATACCATCACTTGATCCTCTCAGTAATTGACTATGGATTGGGTCTGCTCACTGTCTCAGAGAGTCAGCTGGTGAAGTTGGAGCGCATACAGAACGAAGCTATGCGGGTCATTCTGGGATGCACTAGAGACACCCCAGTAGTGTGTATGCGTTACATCCTTAGTCTGCCGACTGTTGCTGGCAGGCTCAAGGTGATGCAGGCGAAGGAATACCTCATAGTAGCTGCAGACACAGACCACCCACTGCATGAGGCGCTGGACGCAGTTAAGGGTCAGCGACTGATAAGAGGGAAATCATGGATGGCTCAGGCGGAGGATACGATCAGACAGGTGTGCCCCTTGGAGAACATTAGGCGTGGAGAGGAGTGGGTCAGAGTGCCAGTGGAGCAGTCAGGCTTGTGCAGAGTTATAATCACATTAAGCCGGGAGTGCAGTGAATGGCCAGCAGGGGCCACAGAAGTGGAAATCCAGCAACTAATTCAGGACAATGCTCACTCGGGTGATGTGATTATCTACACAGATGGTTCGGTGTCAAGAGGTGAGAGAAGTGGCTGGGGGTTCATAGCCAAAGCTAATGGTCGATGTTTGGGGCAGGAGAGCCTGGCATATGATACCACAACATCCAGCTTAAGAATGGAGGTGGAGGCAGTCACTGCAGCTCTCCGCTGGATGGAGAATACGACACACACACACATCGTGATTGTAACTAACTCAGAATGCATGCTGACGAGGGTGAGGACGGGCAGGCTTCGTGCGGAGTGGCTTACTTCGCTTCGGAGGTCACGGGTGACAAGCATCGCCTGGATCTTTCACCGGGGCATGCGGGTGTGCTGGGAAATGAACAGGCGGACAGATTGGCTGGCTCTGCAAAACTTGGTGGAGTATTGATACATGACAAGGCAGATGTGGTTGCGGCCCTGTGGGAGCATGTGTACGCCTCGGAGGAGCAAATGGATCATCGTGGTCTGGCAAGAATGAGACAGCGAGGAGTAACAAGGAGATCTGGCCGACGCTCGACGCTCAGACGAAAAGCGAGGCGGGCATATAATCAGATTGTTAATCGTACTATTGGTGTTGGTACTCTTCGCTGGCTGCTGAGGATGGGGACTGATCGCTTATGGGAATGCCCCGAATGCTGTGATGTCGGTTCCCCAATCAATCAATCAATCAATCAAGGGAACAGATATACAACATCCACGAAAACATGGAAACAAATATATAACGTCTACACAGTAATAGGAACATATGCATAACATCTACACAATCAGAGGGACGGATATATAACTTCTATAACTTCTACACAATCAGGGAACAGATATAGAATATCTAAACAATTAGGAGAGCCGATATAGAACATCTACAAAATATACATATATGTGTGTGTGTGTGTGTGTATGTGTGTGTGTGTGTGTGTGTATGTGTGTGTGTGTGTGACATAACATAATCTTTTCAGCCAGAAAGATATTGGAAAAAAAAACTAAGAAACACAGGGACAAAGTCTGTCTCTATGTTAGAGGTGAACCATTCCTGTCTTTCTATCTGTAACATTAGTGCCGCCGTGACGTTTGAAGTTTGTCAGCGGTGTAAAGTACATTTCGCCTGCATTTCTGAGAATAACATCACATGGTGACCATCTGCTGTTTTGATCATTTGGGAGGTTGACGGCGGTTTGAAGGGGACACCTCCCTCCCCCTCTCCAGTGAACATCTGCAGACTTGATTCAGGCTGGCTGGGGAGAGGACGGTTGGAGACGATTCTATGAGCACATTGTCATGGAGAATTTAGTCCCTACACCAAGGATTAGACGGGCAGTTTCCAAAAATGAACTGACGGAACAAGACGTATTGGCCAGTCGGTTGCTGTTGTTGTGATGTTGGGGTGTGTTTGTATTAAGGTCATAATGGTTTTTGGTAAGTTGAACATCATATGAATATGTTTAGAAATGGTACATCTTAATTTACAGTAGAGTTTCCTTATGAAGTATAGAGTAATCCTAGGAGAGAATATGTGATTATTTATTCGACTTAGGGAGATAGTGCCTGAACTGTATTCTTGTTCTTTTCGTACGATATATGAGAGATGAACTTCACTTCAGCTAGTCATTCATAGTTTCCATTTGTGGTTATGTTTCCATGAGGCTGTTCTATACTATCACCTGTAGTTTTTATAGATGACACTTTCCTGGGAAATCTCTTATAATTTCTTAGTCTCTATATTCGGAGGAGATTATGTTTCTTTATCTGTGTATTCATGTACGGAAAAGTAATAGTGAATGTAGTTATGAATGCCACAATGTATTTATGAATACCACAATGTAATATACAAGTAAATGGGAATATTCTTCAACAAGTGAATAGGTACAATTATCTCGGAACAGTAATAACATCTGATGGGAGATGCCTTGCAGAGATTAGAACGAGAATCGCCATGGCAAAAGTAGCCTTTAGCAAGATGAAAAACATACTGACCAATAAAAAGATGTCAATTGAAACAAGAAAAAGAGTGTTGAGAAGCTACATAGAACCTGTACTTTTATATGGATGTGAAGCTTGGACAATGAGCAGTCAGGCTGAAAAACATCTGATGGCTGTAGAAATGTGGTTTCTGGGAAAATGCAAAGAATACCATGGACAGTCAGAAAGACCAATGAACAACTCTTTCAAGAAACAAATGAAGATCGTAAACTTATTAGAGACATTAGACGTAGACAGTCACAATATTTTGGGCATGTTATGAGAAGAAATTATTTGGATAACTTGGTGACAACTGGTAAGATCGAGGGGAACAGACCAAGGGGAAGACCTAGAAGCAAGTACCTGGATGGCTTGGCCTTGTGGCATGGTCGAGACAGAAACACGGAGCTGATCCACGACTCTGGTGATCGAGTGAGATGGCAGAACATGACCGCCCACGCTTACCGACATGGCACATGATGGATGGATGGATGTAGTTATGAATGTATACATGAATATTTGGGTTGCCTATACATTTATATGGGAAACAGGAGCCCTGCCAAGTCGGATAAATGGCATCACCTTTGCTGATATTCTCGGCGCTAAAGCCTTGAAGGAACGAGAATGATTCACCTCCATAAGGCAGGAGTGAGAGAGACATATCATGTCAATATAGGGATGAGGAACTGCATCAGTTGTTGAGGTGTTGGGGCCCGATAGGGCCAGGTCTAAGTGAGCCCCTATTGTGTTATAATCACTTCACATTCTCTCCCCCCCTCTCTCTCTCTCTCTCTCTCTCTCTCTCTCTCTCTCTCTCTCTCTTTCTCTTTGTTTTTCCTTCCCTCTTCCTCGTTTTCCATTTTCTTTTTTCACTTGTTTCTGTGGGTATGGCTATATTGTTGGCACATTTTTTATTCTACAAGAAACGATAGTTTCTTCATTGGACTTGAAAGTTTCTTCATCGGGATAAAGATGGGGTATTTTAATAAATAATGATGATAAGAGGAGAGAACCTTCCCAATGCGGGAAGAGTGATTTTCCCTTAATCATTACTGGCATTTTCATTGTCCCAACATCAACCCCAGCATGATAAACGCAGCTGGACCTCTTTTATTACTGCTTCAGATTTTCCCCGTGCCCAGAGTGTGTGCCCTATGTGACGTTCGGTAGCTTTCTTGTGCTCCATTTGGCCTTCTGTGAGAACACCTAACTATCTAATCTGTCTCCACCCCTAGTGAGTCTTACTGAGCCGTTTCGGGTTGTCTTATACCAGAAGGTCTATTAGAATTGGGAAATCCATCTCCAATTTCTGTTCTACCTGCCACAATATATATATATATATATATATATATATATATATATATATATATATATATATATATATATATATATATAACATATGCAACACGTACACAATCAGGGGAATAGATATGTAATATCTACACAATCCAGGGTCTTTACAAAAACACATAATATCACGTAATCCACTATTTGAGCAAGTGACCATTATCCCTTCTTCTGAAGAAATAACAAATCACGCGTACTGCATTGCCGATGTTCCAGCTGTCATAAAGAAAACCCAACAAAATGAGTCTGAGCCAGAAGAAGGCCAATACAACGAGGAGAATACAACCTCAAGGGCCAACATCATAATGCGCGTTTCCAAAGGTCTTTGGCGTCCATGCATCTCTATATATCAGGATCTTTAGTGCTCTAAATCAGTTCTATTTATGATATACCACCATCTCGTACAGTATCATCATGTGTATCGGTCTACCTTGTCGTTTCTACAAGCCGTTCTTTCCATGCTATAATTCGAGCCCATTATTATAACTTCTCTGTCTGCATGGCCTCTTCCTCAGTCACTATTTACAGCCGCCACATGTTTTCCAACGCCACTCTTCTTCTTTAACAGACCAGAGAAGACTGACTCCTTTTTATACCTGTATGTAGTTTTCCACGACCATTAGACTTTTCCGGACACTGGTTGGTGGTTTCTCTGACAATATCAGGTGACCATACGTCGATTGCTTCCAAGTTCTTGACAAGTTGTCCATAACACGTTCCTAAACTTCCAGGACACGACAAAAATAACACGTCTTGCCTTGGGAAGCTTGCTCATCCCTTTTCATAAGAGATGTTGAATGAAAGTATGTATGAGAGGAAATAGAGAAGAAGGGCAGAATGTCAGACGGGCCTGCGTGCCCAATTCTTAACCCTTTGAAAATAAAGATTTTCGTTGGTTCGTTCGTTCTGTTACCCCAACTACTAGTGTGGATTAGCAAAATAGTCAACATGAACATGGTAGTGAACAACATATTAGAAGAAGAGACAATATTCCCATGGATGTAAACAACCGATTAGAATAAGATACACTATTTGTACAGGGCTAAACAACAGATAAGCAAGATTCTAGTATTAAGTAGGGCATATTTTAATTACCAGTTGTGGTGTTCCTGAGAAATTCACTTAAATCCAAGTCTATGTTTAACGACCGAGTGCATCAAACCAGCTTGGATTCACGTCATCTACATTACACAGACCTGGCAAACAGTACAACCGATGAGTTCACACGTGACCAGGTCCTGTTTAGCCGCATTGTTTTAACCATACAGGCGGTATTCAAACACACATGTGTCCACAAGAAGAATAACATTTATATATTCTAGTAAAGAATACCGATTATACTTCTGGTTTTTTTTGGTGATTCTTTCACAAATAACCAGAGAGCTGTAGACAATGATTTAATAAAGCGGAAGTGTTACCTTTGGCGGGAATACTTGGTAGGACACGAATTGTTCTCGTGGTGGAGTGCGACACATCGCCTGTGTCATCTTGTGTTTGTGCATCTCGTCGCTGCCTCGATTGTTGATTGCATCCCTGTGATAACACCAATAAAAAAATATCAATTGAAACGAGAAAAAGGGTTTTGAAGTGCTACATAGAACCTGTACTTTTGTATGGATGTGAAGCGTGGACAATGAGCAGTCAAGCTGAAACACATCTGATGGCTGTGGAAATGTGGTTTCTGAGGAATATGCAATGAATACCATGGACAGACAGAAAAACCAATGAACAAGTCTTTCAAGAAACAAATGAAGATCGTAAACTGATTAGAGACATTATACGTAGACAGTCAAAATTCTTTGGGCATGTTCTGAGAAGAAATGACTTGGAGAACTTGGTGACAACTGGCAAGATTGAAGGGAAGAGACCAAGGAGAAGACCGAGAAGTAACTACCTGGATGGCTTGGCCACGTGACATGGTCGAAACAGGAACACAGAGCTGATCCACGACTCTGGTGATCGAGTGAGATGGCAGAAGATGACAGCCCACGCTTATGGGCTGGCACATGAAGGATGGATGGATAACACCAGTCATATCAATGACAACAAACAACCATATCACGATCAGATCACCTTATCTAAACCATCGCGCTATAGTCACCTTAGCTGGAACATCATGTTGCCAGTAAAATCAGCTAGAATATCCAGATACAAATCGTAACATCAGGTTACAGTCAGGCCATCTAGAACATCAGCACATAACACGTCAGCTAGAATATCAAGCTATAGTCAGGCCATCTAGAACATCAGCACATAACACGTCAGCTAGAATATCAAGCTATAGTCAGGCCATCTAGAACATCAGCACATAACACGTCAGCTAGAATATCAAGCTATAGTCAGGCCATCTAGAACATCAGCACATAACACGTCAGCTAGAGTATCAAGCTATAGTCAGGCCATCTAGAACATCAGCATATAACACGTCAGCTAGAGTATCAAGCTATAGTCAGGCCATCTAGAACATCAGCACATAACACATCAGCTAGAATATCAAGCTATAGTCAGGCCATCTAGAACATCAGCACATAAGACGTCAGCTAGAATATCAAGCTATAGTCAGGCCATCTAGAACATCAGCACATAACACGTCAGCTAGAGTATCAAGCTATAGTCAGGCCATCTAGAACATCAGCACATAACACAGTCAGCTAGAGTATCAAGCTATAGTCAGGCCATCTAGAACATCTGCACATAACACATCAGCTAGAATATCAAGCTATAGTCAGGCCATCTAGAACATCAGCACATAAGACGTCAGCTAGAATATCAAGCTATAGTCAGGCCATCTAGAACATCAGCTTATAAGACGTCAGCTAGAAAATCATGCTGCAATCACGCCATCTAATACATCAACTAGATCATCATGCTACAGAGTCACGTTAGTTAGAACATCACGTTGCATATGTTCTAATGCAAAGAGTAAAATCACGTTACAGTCACGCCATCTAGACTATCAGCACATCATCATAATCATGTGCCATGGCGGTAAGTGTGGGCGTTCATGTTTTGCCGTCTCAATCGATCACTAGAGTCGTGGATCAGCTCAGCGTTCCTTTATCGACCATACAACGTGGCCACACCATCCTTGTATTTACTTCTCTGCATCCCCTTGTTCTCTTCCCCTCGATCTTGCCAGTTGTCAGTCACTAAGTTCTCCAATTTATTTATTCTCATAACGTAACCAAAGCATTGTGACTGTCCATGTCTAATTTCTCTAATCAGTTTACGGTTTTCATGTGTTTCTTGTAGGACTTATCATTGGTTTTTCTGTCTGTCCATGGTATTCTTTGCATTTTCCTAAGAAACCAAATTTCCACAGCCATCAAATGTTTTTCAGCTTGTCTGTTCATTGTCCACGTTTCACATGCTTACAAAATCACATGTACTATGCAGCACCTCAACACTTTTTCTCGTTGCAAATGACATCTTTTTATTGGTCCATATGTTTTTCATCTTGTAAAAGACTACCTTCGCCATGGCGATTCTTGTTTTAATCTCTATAAGGCATTTCCCATCCGATGTCATGACTGTTCCGAGATAATTGTACCGATTCACTTGTTTGAGCATATTCCCATTTACATGGATAATACATTGTGGTATTTCCTTCTTCTTAGTGACGACCATAATCTTTGTCTTCTTACAATCTAATTCTAACCCAAGTTGTTCACTATGTGTAACAATCGCATCTACTAAATGTTGCAGATCCTGCTAATTTATCCGCAATCAATACTGTATCATCCGCATCTCTAATGTTATTAATGTTATGTCCCCCAATGATGATACCTATCATATCGTCAAAATTTCTGAAAATAATGTCACTGTACAGGGAAAAAAGATCTGGAGACATTACACATCCCTGTCTCACACCTCTCTTAATAGGCTGATATTGACCTACTTCATTATCAGACCTTATGGCAGCTTGTTGTTTCCAATATATGTTTTTAATGAGTCTAAGTTCTCCCCCATCAATTTATAGATCTGCAAGCATCTCCATCGTGTTGACATGTCTCACTTTATCGAAAGCCTTTGTGTAGTCAATAAAACAAAGATGTAAGTGGTTGTTTACTTCTACAGAACATTCAATTAATGTTCTCAACATATACACATCATTTACTGTACCCTTGCCTTCTACAAACCCACATTGTTCTCCTATTTCGGGTTGTATTTTCTTCCTAACTCTTTGCATGATAATTCTTAGCTAGATCTTCGTGATGTGGCTCATTATTCTAATTGTTCGAAGTTGATCACATTCCAAGGCTCCTGATTTCTTCGAATTTGCAATAAATATAGAATTACATAATTCATGAGGTATATCTTCAGTATCATATATTGTGTTCATCAGTCTGGCGACTTGATCTATTCCATATTCGTATAAGGCATTGATCATACTCAGCACTTCATGATGATGCCGATGAATGCTGTAATCGTCTGCCATGATTGCTATATTACAGTCTTAGTCCAACACATAGCTAACAAAATGTTGATGTGCTATAATGCTAAAATCTTAGTCCAACAATAGCTAATTAATTGGTGAAGAAACCTACACCATTAGAAGACATACTCACAACTTTACAATCAGACGTGAAACATAGATCAAATGCACACTGGAAGGTCACAGATGGGTCGTCTTCAAAGTTGAACAGGTTGAACCATGGCGTTCTGATCTTGCCGTCTTTAAGGTTGAACGACTGGACAGGTGAATCTGATATTTGACACCTGACAAAACAAATAGAGATAATCCAGATACAAAAAAAAAAAAGAAGAGAGGTACGCTGGATATTGGTCAAACAGTGTTAGAATGGTTTCTTCGCCTTGTTAACTAGATATTGGTCAAGCAGTGATAGAGTGGTTAGTTTGCCTGGTTAACTAGATATTGGTCAAGCAGTGATAGAATGGTTAGTATACCTGGTTAACTAGATATTGGTAAAGCAGTCATAGAATGGTTAGTTCGTCTGGTTAACTAGATATTGGTCAAGCAGTGATAGAATGGTTAGTTCGTCTGGTTAACTAGATATTGGTCAAGCAGTGATAGAATGGTTAGTTCGTCTGGTTAACTAGATATTGGTCAAGCATTGATAGAATGGTTAGTTCGTTTGGTTAATTAGATATTGGTCAAACAGTGATAGAATGGTTAGTTCGCCTTGTTAACTAGATATTGGTCAAACAGTGATAGAATGGTTAGTTCGTTTGGTTAATTAGATATTGGTCAAGAAGTGATAGAATGGTTAGTTCGTCTGGTTAACTAGATATTGGTAAAGCAGTGATAGAATGGTTAGTATACCTGGTTAACTAGATATTGGTCAAGCAATGATAGTATGGTTAGTTCGTCTGGTTAACTAGATATTGGTCAAGCAGTGATAGAATGGTTAGTATACCTGGTTAACTAGATATTGGTCAAACAGTGATAGAATGGTTAGTTCGTCTGGTTAACTAGATATTGGTAAAGCAGTGATAGAATGGTTAGTTCGTCTGGTTAACTAGATATTGGTCAAGAAGTGATAGAATGGTTAGTTCGTCTGGTTAACTAGATATTGGTCAAGCAGTGATAGAATGGTTAGTTCGTCTGGTTAACTAGATATTGGTCAAGAAGTGATAGAATGGTTAGTTCGTCTGGTTAACTAGATATTGGTCAAGAAGTGATAGAATGGTTAGTTCGTCTGGTTAACTAGATATTGGTAAAGCAGTGATAGAATGGTTAGTTCGTCTGGTTAACTATTGGTCAAGAAGTGATAGAATGGTTAGTTCGTCTGGTTAACTAGATATTGGTCAAGCAGTGATAGAATGGTTAGTTCGTCTGGTTAATTAGATATTGGTCAAACAGTGATAGAATGGTTAGTTCGCCTTGTTACTAGATATTGGTCAAACAGTGATAGAATGGTTAGTTCGTCTGGTTAACTAGATATTGGTCAAGCAGTGATAGAATGGTTAGTTTCCCTGGTTAACTAGATATTGGTCAAGCAGTGATAAAATTGTTAGTTTGCCTGGTTAACTAGATATTGGTCAAGCAGTGATAGAATGGTTAGTTCGTCTGTTGTAACTAGGTAAGCGGTCCTCCTTCAGGTAATGTTTCTTTCTTTATCATCTTGACACTCGGGGGGGGGGGAGGGGAAAAAATGGGGGGGGGGGGGATTTGAATCATAACTAGTGTCTTTCCTCTGTTTGTACCCTGTTTCGAAAAGTTCGAGTCATTTTCCCCACATGTCCCACACATGCGCATTGTACCTGCTCCCAGGCCACCACTTTCGCGTGGAGGAGAACATCGTTCACCCAGTGCTTCGTACCCTTACACATATTCTAGCACATTCGGCAGTGAGAAATCAGCTTCTTCTCCGGCCGTTATCCTCTGTCGTCGCCTCCACGCTGGCGGTTCGCTATGCCCCAGTACAAGTCATTGCCATTACCTTCTGTATACCTCATTCATGACTCACGGAGCTGCACTCCTTCTCGTCCCCAGGAAGCCATCTCTTCCTCTGGATCACTTGGCTGTGGGTTTGAGATTCCCAACCCTCACCCCGTCTCTGCCGCGAAGCAGAAGAACTGCAATAGGACTACGGGAAATATGCAATAGAACAATATAGGAGAACTCTTTGTATTCTAATATTGTTAGAACAAAATAGGAGAATGCATCATATACTGGCATATTACAGAACAAAGTATGTAGTCTGTGGGGAGGGGGACGGGGTGGTAATGGAGGTAACGTAATAGTTCAACGCTTGCCTATCGGCCTGGTGGACATGTGTTCGAATCCCAATTAAGGCGAATTCTTTCAACTGACCTGCGTCTTCAGGTCAACCCGGACTAAAATTGATACCAGAAACTGTTCTGGGAAGTAAAGTTGACTGGCGTAATATTGATGACACCACCCATCGGATGTCGACTGGTACAACACACGGAGCTAGCACACTATACGTAACTTGGGTGTCGACTGGTACAACGCACGGAGCTAGCATACTATATATAACTCGGGTGTCGACTGGTACAATACACGGAGCTAGCACACTGTACATAACTGGTCTGAAAGACCACACCAGGCGATGTACTTGTGTTTACTCTTCACTCTTCGAGTGCACTGAGATTGTGTTCAAACCGCATGCCGTTGTACTAGTGTATAATAAGTTGCATATCCTTTGCTTGTGTTCGTTGGTTTGAGCTCCAACGCGAAGTCCTGTATGTAGGATGAAGACATCCTGTTGTCCAACATCAGTGTGATGTCATACAGGACCTGAGGTTTGCGTGAGTATCCGTTGTCCCATGTTTGGCTTAGTGGTGTGCAGACTGGTGGTTCCTCGCCGTACAGGCAGACACTCCGTCTTCGTAGGAATCGGCGATCCTACTGACTTTAGCCAGGACCTCGAAGGAACCTGTTGCCCAGGACGCTCGACGAGGACGCGTCAATAGGTCTTGGCCAGTATATAACCCGGCCCTGGTGCCTTGGAAACACCTCTGCGTCCCTTCGCAGTTTAGTAAAACTGAGTTTACACGCGGCATTTTGTTTCCTTTTTAATGTTTGTGATTTCTTGGCGCGTTTACATTCATTAGTTCGCCATTGCTTTCTGAACGACCCACACTCATACCATTGTATGAAAACCAACATAAGGCGGTCTACTTCCAAATCGCTCGCAGTGTTTCGAATGTGGTATGCGGGCTTGCGAATAGCGTTCCATTTGGCCACAGCGCGGGTTGCATGTGTAAGGGATGATGATGATGATATATTTGATTCGTTGTGGAATATTGTTCTACAGCTGAGCCGCGGGGTGCTCTAAGCTTGGTGTGTATAATTATATCCTAGGCTTAGGGATATGTAATATTTATTTAATCACCTGCGAAAGGTAATTTGGAGGAGTTAGTTATAAATAGTTTTATATATCAAATCCTCTAAAAGTACTGGAGAGTTTTGGTCATAGACCATAACTTTAGGAAGGGAAAATCCCAACTGCACCTCCCCGCTGGTAGAGGATGGAAACACACTACGGTGTGGCTAACACAGCTCTGGGGACCGAGTATCCACCGGAATAAGTGGACAACTCTGCAGCTGAGCAGAGCAGGGCACTCACTTGTCCTTACAGTCGGAAATGGCTGTCAAAGGCAAAGGTAAAAAGACCACCATGTGAATGTGGAAGGCAAGGGGAAACCACCACATTATCTTCCCAAGACTTCATGGCAAAACATATATCAGAGTTAGTGAACGACGTTAATGGCTGTCTTAGGACATCCTCGTCCGGTAGGGACAGTCATGAGCCACAGGTGACACCAGACCGTCATCCAGCTACTGATGGCAAAATCATAACTAAAATAAATAAATTTAGAGTAGGAACATGGAATGTTAGGACATTAAATGAGCTAGGAAAGTTGACCAATGTTCTAAGAGAGATGGATAGCATGAAAATGAATATACTAGGCGTTAGTGAGATGAGATGGAAGGGATCGGGCAAAATTATAGCTGACAATCACACAATAATTTATTCTGGAGGGGATACACATGAAAAAGGTGTAGGAATAATATTAGACGAAAAAACAGCCAAGTCAATTAATGGATACTGGTGTATTTCAGATAGAGTAGTTATGGTAAAAATCAAAGGCAAACCAATAGACATAAATATTATACAGGTATATGCACCAACAACAAGCAGTAGTGATGAAGAAATACAACACTTTTACGACGAAATAGAAATGGTGATGGCTCAAATTGGATCACAAGAAATAAAAATAATACTTGGTGATTTTAATGCAAAAGTAGGAAAGGGGAAAATGGAGGATGTAGTGGGGAATTATGGTTTAGGTACAAGAAATGAAAGAGGGGAAAAGCTAATAGAATGGGCAAATATCAATGATATGATAATTGGAAACACATGGTTTAAACACCATAAAAGACGACTGTACACATGGAAAAGCCCTGATAAGAAAATACGCAACCAAATTGACTACATACTAATTAATAAAAGATATAGAAATGCTTTAATTAATGTAAAGACAATGCCTGGTGCTGACTGTAATAGTGATCATGTACCACTATGTGGACAAATAAAAGTAAGATTAAAGAGAGGGGAAAAAATGGTTAAGAACATGAGACTTAATAAAGAGGTTCTGAAAATAGATAAAGAACTGCAAGAACAATACAGAGTGACTGTGAAAAATAGGTACAATGCGATAGCTAAAATACAGAATATAAATGAACAATGGGAAATGTTAAGGGACTCCATTCATCAAACTAGCAAAGAAGTATTACCGGAGAGAGGCAAAATAGCTAAGAAAAAATGGATGAATGAAGAAATCTTAAAACTGATGGACAAAAGAAAACAGAGTAAAAATGACAAACAAGAATACGCTAAGATAAATAAAGAAATAAAAGATAAATGTGGGAAGGCTAAAGAAAGTTGGTTAAACGAGCAATGCAAAAAAATTGAATTAAATTCCATTAATGATACAAAAATATGTACAGACAAATCAGTGAGCTTACAGGAAGAAAAATAAGAATAAATACAGGGTGTTTGAAATCAAAAACAGGAAAGATATTATTAGAGGAAGGTGCTATAATGAAGAGGTGGAATGAGTATATAAGAGAATTATATGACGGAGAAAGGGAAGAATTAACAGAAGATAGTAACTTAGAAGGTCCACCTATTCTGAAAGAAGAAGTCGCTGACGCTATGAAACGTATGAAGAAAGGAAAAACAGCTGGGCCAGATGAAATCACAATAGAAGAATTAGAAGTGTTGGGAGAATTTGGAGTAGATATATTAACCAAAATGTTGAATGATATTTACAGTAGTGGATATTTACCCAGTGATATGCTGACATCTGTATTTATAGCTATACCAAAAAGACCAGGAGCAATTGATTGTGAAGATTTTCGTACAATTAACCTCATAAACCATATCACTAAGCTTCTACTCAGAATCATAATGAGAAGAAACAAAAAGAAAATAAAAATGGAAATTAGTGAAGAACAGTATGGATTTGTGGAAGGAAAGGGCACAAACAATGCAATTTATACATTACGGACACTAATAGAAAGGTCAATAGAGAAACAGAGAGACATATATTTGTGCTTCATAGATTATACTAAGGCATTTGATAAAGTAAAACATGATGAACTGATTAAAATGTTGGAAGATATCAACATTGATGGAAAAGATTTAAGAATAATAAAGAATGTTTACTGGAACCAAGTAGCAGCAATTAAAATGGGAAATAAAGAGGGTAGTTACGAACAGATAAAGCTAGGAGTACGACAGGGGTGTGTCTTGTCACCAGATCTTTTCTCCCTGTATAGCGAAGTAATAATGAGAGAGATCAAAGAGATGCCAGGAATACTAGTTGGAGGTTATAATATAAATAATATACGCTATGCAGATGACACAGTATTGGTGGCGGATAATTCAACAGACCTACAGCAATTATTAGACGTTGTAGTAACAGAGAGTGCAAGGAAAGGACTCTCCTTGAATATCAAGAAAACAGTAACAATGGTAATATCAAAGAAAATGGTGACACCAAAATGTGACATAGAAATAGAAGGAAAAATCCTTAACCAAGTGGATAATTTTAGATACCTAGGGGCATTTATAACATCAGATGGAAGATGTACAACAGAGATTAGGAGCAGAATAGGGCAGGCAAAAGCCGCATTTCAGAAAATGAAGAGTATCTTGTGCAATAAGTCACTATCACTGAATGTAAGAAAGAGAGTGCTGAAATGCTATGTAGAACCAGTTTTGCTGTATGGCAGTGAATCTTGGAATGTAAATGAACAAAGTAAGAAGAAATTAGAAGCAACAGAGATGTGGTTCCTGAGACGAATGTTGCGAATTCCTTGGACTGCCAGAGTAACTAACGATGACTGCCTGAAACAGGCTAATGAAACTAGAACATTATATACATCAATAAGACAGAGACAAACATCTTTCTTCGGTCACGTGATGAGAAGAGAGGCATTGGAGAACATCGTAACAACTGGAAAGATCGAGGGGAAGAGAGGAAGAGACAGACCAAGAGAAATGATGCTGGATGGATTGAGACGGTGGCATGGAGGAATATCAGCAGCAGAGATGATCCAGAAAACCAAAGACCGAGATCTGTGGAGAGCCATGAACGCCTACGCTAGCTGGCACGGCACTTGATGATGATGATGATGATGAGTTATAAATAAACAGCTATACAGACAGACATAAGCCAGCCAGACAGACAGATAGACAGCCAGCCAGACAGACAGACAGACAGACAGACAGACGAATGGACACATGAAAGCTAATACGACTTACCCGTCGTCATCCAGCAACTGTTTGACATGCTCCCCATCTGGGGTGTAGGCCACACAACTGTGCGGGCGAACTCCCTTCAGCAGAGACCCTGCAACAAGGATGACCGGGTTATAGTCATCTCTACATGGGTTTATATATAACCGTGTTATAAGCATTCCTGCATGGGTTTAAATATAACCGTGTTATGGGCATCCCTACAGGGGTTAATGATAACCGTGTTACAGGTATCCCTACAGGGGTTTAAAGCTAATCGCGTTATAGGCATCCCTACAGGGGTTTACAGGTGAAATGATGTTGTTCATTGTACCGGGTGTTATCCCATTTGCCTCGGTCTCCTCCCACAGGGCGACCTGCTGAAAGCGTCGCGCAGAGCATGAATTATGTAGCTCCAGCGACGATCCCCATGCGTCTCCGAGAAAATTGCAGTCGCCATTTGAACGACGGAGTCCGCAATCACACCTACTACCTTCGGCGTGTGAGGTAGATGAGTTAACCGCTTGGGCACAGGGGTACACGACCCGTGTTTGTACCATAGTTATGTGGTCATATCGGAAGTGTTGAATGTTGTACCATAATTATGTGGCCATATGAGAAGTGTTGAATGGGTCAAACACATGGAGGACGACAAAAACAATTCATAATTAACTACAAATATTCATGCATTAGAAGGACTAAAATGACAGGAGAAAATCACTAAGGAAAAGATTATGGTGATAACTAACAGAGTCCAGAAAATCAATAGGTTAGGGTAAAACTCTGGAGCTCGATATACACAAATTGAGCTTTTACTGAGCAAACCCCTTCATGGTGAGACTAGACAGTCATGTCTCTGACATCCACAGGGAAACTTAACTAGAGGGAGATGGGCATGACAGGAGAGTTTGACGAGATTTGGCAGAGTCGCCAACCATATGGCCAACCGCCGCAGAGGGGTCTATGGCAGCCGGATCATATAACAGTTTGGTAGATGGAGACATATTACTTCTGCGTTGTCAAAGATGAACAATCTAACTCCAAGGCAAAATCAACATGTAATTATGAACTTGGTCGAACCCAACGTCGACAAGGTAACGAAGAGATGCATCTTCCATCAGGTTTTGAATTGTAGTTTATTAGTTCCAATCTCATATAGTGGTTCTGCATCGACGACCGATCATACGAACAACAGTGGTCCATCAGGTACAAGTTGCAATACAAAAAAAAAGATCATGCATCCATACAGGCGATTAGATTATGGCCATCTTAGAGTTAACAGAAGATGTTATTCATTATACTATTCCTTATTACTCCTTCCAAGTACACAATTCTATTACTTTCTACCTTCTAGATGTTATCAATTCCTCCACTTTAATAATACGTCTGCCTCATTCCCAGCTTAGATGGCTTCTCTCCCGTTTGTTTATTGTTGTCAAGTTACGTCGTATTCTTAACGTCATTTTCACTAACCCCCTTGTGCTTACCAGTGCACCGCTTGCTAATATTTGGATTGTACGGTAATTCTCTTCAATATTTAGATTTGAACCACGACCGTCGACTGTGCAATTGCTATAACAGACGTACTGTTATAGATTCCTACCCTCCTCATTTTGAGACTTTTTCAAAAAAAAACAAAGGTCTTAGAACCCAACCTTTACGCAGAAATCCTATGTCTCCATCTACCAAACTTGTATCATGGTCACGGCACCAAATCGACTACCCTCTTTGGCAGAGTCGCTAACCATTATGGCCAACCGCCGCAGAGGATTCTATGGCAGCCGGATCGTATTGATGGTTGAGAGTCTTCGCTCAACTGGGATATACGTCAAAGGTAGAAGAAGAAGAAGAAGAAGAAGAAGAAGAAGAAGAAGAAGAAGCAGCAGCAGCAGCATCAGCAGCAGTAGAAGAAGAAGAAGAAGAAGAAGAAGAAGAAGAAGAAGAAGAAGAAGAAGAAGAAGAAGAAGAAGAAGAAGAAGAAGAAGAAGAAGAAGAAGAAGAAGAAAGCAAGCAACAATGAAAGCACTGTAACAGACACACACCTTCCAGCAAGGCGAACTTCATCTCTAGTATGACAGGGGTACCCAAGACCGCCTCACTGACCGACTCTCCCGAGTAGCCATGGACCATCTGCAGAAGGACGTCATCTTTTATAGACTCCTTGGTGACCACCTTCTGTTGGTGAGGGATGGTCTCCCTGTTGGCAAGAATGCTGATGTTAGGCACGATTTTTGTTCTGTGTATCGTGTTGTTGAGGTTAAAGAAAAAGAGGAAGATGATGATGAGAACGAGAAATGAATGAACAGGAGGCAGAAGAGACAATAACAATAATTCTGCTACTGCTAATAATTATAAAAATAAAGAATAATTAGAAGAAGAATAATAAAACAAGGGGAGAAACACAATTACAATACTATTACTCATAACAAATATAATAATAATGACGCTGATATTAGTAATAATAATATTAATATTAATAATACTAATAATAATACAACTATAATAATAATAAACAGAAGAAGAGGAGAAGTAATAATAACGTCAAAAAGACTTATGACAAAGATAATAACAATGATTATGCTTATAATGATATTAATAATAACAATAACAATAATAATAATAATAAAAACATAACCATGACTATAATAATAATAATAATAATAATAATATACTGCCAGGTTCTAGGATTCATTGACTATGACCTATCGCCACCTCCAGGTGGGTTTGCCGCGGCGGCTACCTGTCTGACTACCTAAGGGAGGATTGACACTGGTTCCAATGTGGCATAGCCTAACGAGGTCTCACGTTGTGCATACAAGCAGACAGCAAGACATTCCTAGATCTTCCCAGGATGATGGTAGAAAATCTGCACCCACGTCTGTACTCCCCACTATGATGATAGTAATCAGTACCTACGTCTTGCACTCCCAGCTTGGAGTGCTAATGAACTTTAAAGATTGTGTTGTGCTGCCTACCTACCCGAGTGGAACCATTGATTGCCATCCCGCAATAATTTAAAGATGTATAAGCGAGAATATTTCGACTAGACGGGATTCCACCACCACCACAACAAAGGGAGTAACAACAACAACATGAATAACGACAACGACAACAACAACAACAACGACGACAACAATAACAGCAATAACAACATTCATAAAAGCAATGGTAAACTACTGAACGTAAACTTGTCCAGGGATCACGAACAGCCAATGTACTGGGGTTGACTGCTTAGTCCTGTGAATGATATGCAAATAAATAATAATAACGTCACTATTAGTGAAGCAGATGAGCCTGCAGTCCAGCCAGCCTGTATTCCGTGTGACACTATCCAGCAGGTAAACTATTACCCCTTAGATATGTAGGGCACATGGTGTTAAACCCACATGTGTCTACACCAGTCGTCAACTCCAGGGATGATGTTGTCAATATTAGGCCGACCACCTTCACTTCCCCAGACATCGCATGGGTACCCATTTCAACCTGGGTCGGCCTGTGAAACCTGATCAATTTTAGGAATCCGTCTGCAAGAGGATACATGCACGTGACACCAGGAACTATATTTGGCCGACGTTATTGTACCCATTTTAAACATGGCCGTTTACTTGCAATTAACGGACTCAAAATCATGACAGCAGAAATGAGATGCCTTAAAAGAGCTCCAGGAGATAACTGTTAGATATATAATTAGAAATGAGGAAATTACAAAAGAAGACTCGGGTTGAAACATAACACGCAGTTAATAACAGAACAACAGATTAAATGATTTGGCCACCATACAAGAAAATCCTGGTACCATCTACTCTACAATAAACAGCAACATTGAAGAAATGTAATGGATACAGAGACAGGCGAAGACCATGTAAAAGATGGAGTGATGGTGTCTAGAACAATGTTAGAGAAATGTATACCAGCTTATAAAACGGATTGGAAATAGCACATAAAAGACTCGTACATCTCTCATCCATGGCCCTCCCCAACACTCCGACTGGTGAAGGTAATGCTGATGATAATGGTGGTGATGACGATGATGATGGTAGTGCTGATGATGATGATGTTGATGCTAATGATGGTGATACTGATGATACTAACTGCAACATTAATAATACTACTGAGGACATTACTTACAACAAGACATACACACCTGCCTGTAGTATATTTCCCAGAACGGACCAGGCTGTCGGCGACACGAAAATCACAAGTAATATTAAACTCGGCGTCCAGCTCGTGGTTTACCCCGTCGTACTCCTTCAGTACAATGACCCACGTGAATGCGCTCCCATCCAGCTTCTGCAAGTAAATCATGTAGTTGGTGACATTACAGACATATTGGGTGTTTCATGGCTGTGGGATTTCTACTTATTCTTTCGTTCGCGTGAAATGTGTCTATATCTGCACTGTTGTCTCTTGTTACACTTCATTGTATTGTATGATTCAGCCAGTGGTGGACATTTTTCATTCGCGTGTGGCCGTGGTATCCTGATGGCTATGGTTCACCTCATGTCTGGTTGCCCCCATCTCCAGTTTCCTGTTACACTGGGACTGACTGTGGTCTTACAGGGGTTCACCTCATGTCTGGTTGCCCCTGTCTCCAGTTTCCTGTTACACTGGGACTGACTGTGGTCTTACAGGGGTTCACCTCATGTCTGGTTGCCCCCGTCTCCAGTTTCCTGTTACACTGGGACTGACTGTGGTCTTACAGGGGTTCCCTCATGTTTGGTTGCCCCCATCTCCAGTTTCCTGTTACACTGGGACTGACTGTGGTCTTACAGGGGTTCACCTCATGTTTGCTTGCCCCCATCTCCAGTTTCCTGTTACACTGGGACTGACTGTGGTCTTACAGGGGTTCACCTCATGTCTGGTTGCCCCTGTCTCCAGTTTCCTGTTACACTGGGACTGACTGTGGTCTTACAGGGGTTCCCTCATGTCTGGTTGCCCCCATCTCCAGTTTCCTGTTACACTGGGATTGACTGTGGTCTTACAGGGGTTCACCTCATGTTTGGTTGACCCCATCTCCAGTTTCCTGTTACACTGGGACTGACTGTGGTCTTACAGGGGTTCCCTCATGTTTGGTTGCCCCCATCTCCAGTTTCCTGTTACACTGGGACTGACTGTGGTCTTACAGGGTTTCACGTCATGTTTAGTTGCCCCCGTCTCCAGTTTCCTGTTACACTCGGATTGACTGTGGTCTTACAGGGGTTCACCTCATGGCTGGTTGCGCCCGTCTCCAGTTTCCTGTTACACTCGAATTGACTGTGGTCTTACAGGGGTTCATCTAGAAGGCGGCAGCTTTGTGTCTGGTTCCTGCCCCTTGACCTGTCCGACAAGGGAGGCGCCACCAATAGCTGCACTACCGTCAGCATGGCTCTTGAGGTCACAGGTGGAGACGCGGCAGAGGGGACTGTGGGGAGTAATGTGCTAGAGCTTAAACTTCCGCTGGTTCAACCCATACACTTGTCAGTTGGACTTCAACATCGTCTACTCGCTTGAAAGCTATGGCAAACTACTGAAAGTAAAATTCCATGGAAAGTAACCATGGATAGAGCCCAAAGTTCTAGAAAGGACAAGCACCGAAAACATGCACTTTGCTATTGTAGGGAACACAATGTAGCCAGTATAGACGTGACTCCAATAACATGCAATTGTCTCGAAGCAGTTTCTGGCTATGGATCTTTTATGTGAGAGGGTTATCCCAGTTAATTGGTAGGCCAAAATCAAAATGCACGGAGGAATAGGTCTTTCCCTCGCTTAGCGAGACGAACTCTGCTAACTCGCCCGCTGATTGCTATCAGGCTGAAGTCAAAATAAAATGAATGTAAACTGAGACTGTGAAGATCGACAAACGAATCAGCGAAATAGATATAGAAACGAATGTATCAACATGCAGACACGAAAATGCTTCACTGAACACAGAAGCGTCCTAATAGCACATATAGTTGTCCGAACATCACAGGGAAATAACATGATTTGTCATCCGTCTTCAGCTTAATATTCTTGCTTGCCTTATGTGTTCACTATTGTCGGTTGTTCATATATAGTTGAATCACAGCACTCTGGACATTTTTATTCGTGCTGCGTCCTGATCTTCAACAGCCTGCGAAGAGTTCCAATACTAATGATACCAGTTAATGGCTGATAATGTCCGTTTAACCTTTCCTCATAGCTGTGAGTGTCGGCCAGATCCTCTGATCAATTTCTGCCGCACCATTCTCTATAGGAAATGTAGATTTATCTAGTATTCTAAATAATACACATGCTCCCAGAGGGCACTGACCACGTCTGCACTATCGTGCACCAGCACCGCACACAACAATGTTGACCCAGCCAATATGTCCGCCTGCTCGTTTTCCAACACACGTGCATGTTGTGGGGGAAAAGATCAAAGGGATGGTCGCTGTCATTGATTGTTTAATTGAATCATCCCTCTCAGTACGAAGCATGCTTGTCCTCACCTTTCCCAGCTCCCACTGTGACAAGAGTGTATTCCTCAGAAAAGGCTAATGTGCGAGTCAGTCTTGAACAAGGAGAGCCTGGCATATGAGACTACGACCTCCAGCATGAGAATGGAGATGGAGGCAGTAACAGCGGCATTCCGGTGGCTAGAAGAGACTACTGCAACACACGTTGTGTTCATTACGGATTCAAAGAGTATGCTTAGTAAAGTGGAGAAAGGAATGTTTCGCGTGGAATGGCTCTCGTCGCTTCAGGGGTCACAGATTATGTGAATTGTATTGATATTTTGCCCTGGCCATGCGGGTTTTCGGGGGAATGAACAGGCTGATAGGCTAGCAGGGAATGCACCTCTTGGTGGTATTTTGCCTATGGATAAGGGGGAGGTGGTCGTGCGCTTGTGGGACCAGGTGGAGAAGGTGGAGGAACAGATTGAGAACCCATATGTGGAAAGAATGAGACTGCCGGGGATCGGCAGGAGTTCTGGAAGAATCTCAAAACTGAGAGGGAAGACCAGGAGAACTTTTAATCAGATAGCGGTGGGAACGATTAGTAGTATGACTCTTCGCTGGCTGTTGAACGAGGGGACTGAGAACGTATGGGAATGTCCTGAGTGCAGTGATGTCGGTTCTTATCTCAACTCAACTCAACTGAACAGCAGTTTATAATGTTGGAATCATGTTGGTGATAGAACTCCCCTTGGGGTAACCTTGCTTCATCGCCATCGTTTTGCTGGTTTGTTCTTTTTCTTCCTTCCTCTTCTTCGTTCCTCTGTCGAGGGAAGTGTATCACTCAAAGGTTAAGTCCCTCAGAAGTCGGCGTGTCCGACTTCCACAGAATTTCTTTAGGCTTAGTATAGCCCCCATTCACGTCTGTGGCACTACTCCTCTCTACCTGCTGTCATTTACAACCGAAAGTAATTTCTTGTTTTCCTTCATACCCAGTCCTGTCAGCATTTCATTTCTAACCTCTTCCATTCTCGGTGATCTCATGTTTAGGGCACTGATGGCTCTGTGATCTCATGCTCAGGGCACTGATCGCTTGGTGATCTCATGTTTAGGGCACTGATCACTGGATCATGTTTAGTCATGCTGAGTCATGTTTATGGCACTGCTCGACGATATCATGTTTATGGCACTGATCGCTCGGTGATATCATGTTTATGGCGCTGATCTCTCGGTGATATCATGTTTAGGGCACTGATCTCTCGGTGATATCATGTTTATGGCACTGGTCGCTCGGTGATCTCATGGTTGTGGCACTGATCGCTCGACGATATCATGTTTATGGCACTGATCGCTCGGTGATATCATGTTTAGGTACTGATCTCTCGGTGATATCATGTTTATGGCACTGATCTCTAGGTAATATCATGTTTATGGCACTGATATCTCGGTGATATCATGTTTAAGGCACTTATCGCTCGATGATATCATGTTTAAGGCACTTATCGCTCGACGATATCATGTTTATGGCACTGATCGCCCGGTGATCTCATGTTTATGGCACTGATCGCTCGACGATATCATGTTTATGGCACTGATCGCTCGGTGATATCATGTTTAGGGCACTGACCGCTCGGTGATCTTATGTTTAAGCCACTGATTGCTTGTTTCCTCTTCAAATTATTTCCGGTAAAACATGCTATCGTCGGATCTTCTGTTTCCGGCTACCAGCGGACGTGATTTCACAAGCTCTCCCAATGTTTATATAATTTAACAAAGTTTTGCCTATTTCAATCGAGATGCTGTGTATATCATTGTGTTTTTCTAAAACTGGATCTAATACTAATTAATATATTAAGTTCATGTGACTATTATTTAGTGAAATGCTGATTTCTTTGTGAAATGTAAGGTAAGAACGTTCAGTTTTAAAAACTACCAATTATCGATTAACGTCAACGTGTGATTTAACCATGTGGGACTAGCGCGTGGTTAGTCGCCAAGCACGCGTTACCGAAAGGCGGCGAACTTGTGTGTACTCCCGGCCTGTTGGAGCCTCATACATTACTAATATGGCGTCCAACTTACGGAACTCTACTTTATCCAAGCGCCATGAAAATACAAACAAAGACAAGATGGGGAAAAGTTTGACGAGCACGCCACCCAAACGTCGGATTTCTTCAACGCCAACTTCACACGTGTGGTCTAGTGAATCTGCAGACACTGATCCCAAGCTCAAGCTGGACGAACATCACAGTTCAGTAGCCCAATGTGATGAGACTAACACATCATCTTTAGTCACTCTTTCCTCAGCCGAACCACACAACCACAACGCCTGTCGTGAACTCATCCAGGCTTTGGAGGACAGGCTAAAAGACTTTATTTCCAACAACACAACTAATATCATTGCCGTGTTTAAAGAAGAAAACGCTCGCCTTCAAAAAGAAATCCGCCTCCTTAAAGAAGAGAAGGACACCTTTAAAACAACAATCCATGCCTTAAAACTAAAGAGTGCACAGTCATTTGACAAAAGTGCACAAACAGAAAGTATTCATAGTGCTGCAGAGGTGTGTATGACCAGTGGATATTCGTCGCAAAATGACATACAGTTAGTTTCCACATGCTGCAACACTACTAAACCTGTAGAACGCGCACCATCCATCTACCCCATTGATGTGCGTGTCAGCAATAGGTCCCAGGCCTCAAGTGTAGACTCTCCAGCAGCAGACGAGAAGTTAAAGAGCTCAGCCACTACCACTACTGAGCATCAACAACCAGCCCAAACAAGCAACGACTATAATAAACAAGAACGCATGAAAGATGACAGCGATCAGTGGCAAGAAATCAAACGGGCGCGTCAACAGCGTGAAATAACAATGGATGACAGTGCAACTCATGTCGTCATTGGAGACTCTCTGCTCAAGGGAATCTATAGTGACCGCATGTCATCTTCTGACAGCGAAACTACCTCGATCTACCCGCTACCAGGAGCTGACATTGACAGACTGACCTCTACACTGCGGAAATTCAAGGTGAATGATAGAATTAGAAGAACAACAGTCCATATCGGTGTCAACAATATTATGAACAATCACATCATAAGCACCTCACAACTCGCTACATTGGAGGTGTTGTTGCGCAAGAAATTTCCTAAAGCATCTATTTTCTTTTCATCAATCATCCCGCCATGTTATGGATTCCAGCGCCGCACTGCCGATGCTGGCAATCTGACTCTACATAAATTTTGTCAAGAAACTAACAATGCTTTCATTAATAATACCCCGTATTTCACATCGCCGTCCGGGGCTCCCAAGAAAAAACTATATAAGGATCAACTACATTGTTCAAAACTAGGAACTAGCATACTAGCGAAGAACATAAAATATCCTGAACGTACACAACAATTAGAACCAGTTTCAGTTACAGGAGTAAACCGATCTTCACCTCCGGCTGTAGCCATCTCTCAGTGTTCAGAAAACACTCAACCTCTGCCCACACCACCCTTGCCTATTCCCCAGGAGTACAAGGCTGTAAATAGCGACCCAGGCTCCAATCCCAATGTTGCTAACTATGGTGCATTGTTTCCTCCCTTGCCCATAAAACAGTCTCCACCTAGCATGTCAAAGGGGACACCGATAAACAATGTTGCGGTGCCCCCGATGCCTGCTTCCAATGTAGGCACTTCCAGTAGCTCTCATAGCAGTGGTCCCTCGTTGGACGGTAATCCACACTCTTATCAGTGGAATTGTCAACTTCAACAGCTAATGCAATACAATCCTGCAGCCCTGCACCAAGCTTTAATGATGTCACTTCATCACAGACATTTTCCTATCCCCTCTAATAGTCGTAACTACCACTAAATAAAGTTCCAAAACCTCTGAAATTTTTCTACCACAAGCGACATCATCTTTTCATTGTGTAATGTTCGCCAATCATGATCAGTGGCTCAACAAAGATGGTCTACATATAGGCCATCTCAACATATATCATTTGCTCAATAAATTACCTGAGCTTTCAGTAATACTGTGCAAACAGTTCCATGTGTTTGGAATCACAGAAAGTCGTCTCAACGACAAAATAACCGACTCTGAAATCTCTCTTAAGGGGTTTAAAGTAATTCGAAGAGACGCCAATCAAAAATTAGAGACAGGTATTGCTGTATACATTTCAAATTCTCTCAACTGTTCCCGTAGAAGTGATCTCGAGATAGAAGAGATAGAATGTGTTTGGTTAGAGGTGAAGCCAGTCAGCCAGCAACCGTTTCTCATTGGATACCTATATCGAAATCCCTGTGCTGGGTATAGTTGGTATGACTGTTTCACTACAATGATGGATAGGGTGTTTACAGCAGGTAGAGAAGTCATGATATTAGGTGACTTTAACATAGATATTACTAAATCCAACCAGACATGGGAAGATATCATTCTATCTTACAATTTCAAACAACTAATAAATCGTCCCACAAGAGTTACAGACACCTCCTCAACTATAATTGATCATATATATGTTACTTGTCCAGTTAATATTACCGAATGTTCTGTTCCTGTTAGTGCAGTTAGTGACCATTACCCAATATGTTGTACATGGTCGAAAATTGGGTTCAAAACTCCTAAAAATAAACATTTAAGCATAAAATTTAGAAACTTTAAAGCTCTCAACCAAAATTTATTTTTAGAAGACTTAAAAAATGCAGCCCTTGAACATGTTTACCAACTTCCTGATCCGGATGATGCACTAGCTTACTGGACAAAGACAGTCTACAATGTATTTGATAAACATGTGCCAGTCAAAGAAGTTCGAGTCAAGAATCAACATAAGTCCCCGTGGGTCACTAGCGAAGTTCTCGAAATCATGAGAGAACGAGATACAGCACACAAAAATAAAGATTTTATCAATTACCGCAGACTAAGAAATAAAGTTAAATATGAAATTCGTAGGATAAAGAAAGATCATTTCAAAAACTTGATTGTAGATAAATCAAATAATACAAATATATGGAAGGCTATTAACTCGCTAACCAACAAGAAACACGCTTCAGAGTCAGCAATACCAAACTCTATAACATGCGAGGATTTCAGTTACTTCTTTCAATCAGAAATAGAGAATCTAAAGTCCTCAATACCAGATTCAGTATGTAATTTAAGTTCACTGTCATCATTCTGTGAAAGGAAGTGCTCTAGAAATATTCCCCCTGAGATTCCCTTGATGTCTGTTGCAGAAGTATATAAATATCTCTCGAATCTCAAAGCAACAAATTCAGAAGGCCTAGATGGTATCAGTAATAGAATTCTTCGGTGTGCTGCACCTATTATTAGTGAGTCCTTAACGTTCATATATAACCAGTGCCTATCCAAAAACTACTTTCCATCTGCCTTTAAAGTTGCTAAAGTGTATCCTCTACTTAAAAATGGCTCAACTGATATTAGCGTCTTGGGTAATTATAGACCTATTTCCTTACTATCGTCGCTTTCAAAGCCATTAGAAAAACACATGCATAAAATAACACTACATCATTTAATTAACAACGATCTAATAATTGACAGTCAATCTGGGTTTCGACCTAAATATTCTTGCCATAGTGCCCTTACAAAAATGACCGATAACTGGCATCTTTGTATCAACAATGGCAACATTTGTGGAGCAGTATTTGTAGACTTTAAAAAGGCCTTTGATATGGTAGATCATGATATTTTAATTAGAAAATTAAAACACATGAAGACTAGCACCAATATGGTGAACCTAATTACGTCATTTTTATCAGACAGACAACAAGTAGTGTCCTTCAATAACTGTCTATCAAGACCCACACAACTTAATTTTGGGGTGCCTCAGGGCTCAATACTAGGTCCGCTGCTTTTTGCAGTGTATATTAACGATCTTCCTTTATACCTCAATACTTCGTGTGATCTATTTGCGGACGATTGCACTATTTACACAAGTCAAGAGAGCCTTTGTGACTTAGAGAGCTCTTTACAAAACGATCTTGACAACCTTAGTAGATGGAGCAATGAAAATCGCATGTTAATTAACATCGACAAAACCAAATCCATGCTAATAACGACCAGACAAAAACTACAGACCCTAGCCATAACTGGGACACCGCTCGAGCTCCACGTGGACACGTTACCTATAATTAATGTAAATGAACATAAAACATTAGGTCTTTTAATTGACAGACATTTAAACTGGAGCCCTCATGTTCACGCCCTTACCAAGAGAATAGCACAAAAAGTTTACCAACTTGCTAAAATTCAACACTTTTTGGATGAAAGCACACGTAAAATATTCTATGCATCCTATATCCAATCACCTCTCGATTATTGTTCCACAGTCTGGGATGGCTGCCCTAAATCTAATATGAAACGATTGTGTTCGCTTCAAAACCGCGCTATACGTCTAGTTTCTAGCATAAAGCACGTTGAAAGTAATAAATTATACAGCCATCTAAGACTTCTACCACTTCAAAAGCGCTTCCTTTTTAACAAAGCCAAATTAGTGAATAAAATTATATCTGAAAATACCCCAGAGTATCTTCTACCGTTAATTCAATCTAATGCAATGAACAGTAAGCGCTTAAATTTATTACAGCTTCCTAAGCCTAGATTGGACTTATACAAAACTTGTTTCGCATATTCTGGTGCTCACTTGTGGAATAGCCTTCCACCAGAACTGAAAACACCAATGAGTCCCTACACATTCAACCGAGAACTCTTTCAATACTTACTTCATACCGACTATATGCCTCCATAAGTCACCTACTAGTATCATTTTTCCACTATCATTCTTCACTGTATGTGTGTGAACGAGACAGTGGGTGAGAGAGTGAGTGAGAAAGAGTGTGAGTGGAAGAATTAGTATGAGTGAGAGTGAGAGAGTATGCATGCGCGTGTGCCTGAGTGAGTGTAAAAGTGAGTGAGTGTGTGGACATATGTGTGAGAGATTTAGTTAGAGAATGAGTGAATCTGAGAGAGTGGGTGTGTTGTGTGTCTGCCTGTCTGTGTGATAGAGTGTGAAAGTTAGTGAGTGAGTATGAGTTAGAGAGTCATCGAGTAAATGAGTGAGTAAGGGAGCGTGAGTGAGTGAGAGAGAATTTGTGGGTATGCGTGTATGTGCACGAATGAGTGAGTGTGAGAGCGAGTGAGTGTGTAAAGAGAGAGAGAGAGAGCGTGGCTGAATGAGAGAGTGCATGAGAAAGTGTGATGTATGTGTGCATGTCTGGATGGGTGTATATGTGTGTACATGTGTGTATCTGTGTGTGACTCTGTGTATATGTCTGTACGTGTGTTAAGGCGTGCGTTCATGTGTTTATATGCGTTTATATGCATGTGCGTGTGTGTATGTGTGTATGGATGAGTGTGTGTGTGTGTGTGTGTGTGTGTGTGTGTGCTCGTGTATGTATTGTATATCTTTGTATGTGTAAGTGTGCATGCATGCAGTGTATGCGAGGGAGTATATATTCGGGTGTTATGTGAGTACGTGTGAGTAAGTATATGGATGTGTGCAGGTGTGTGTATTGCGTGGGTATGATGTGTGTGGGTGTGTGTATGTACATGTGTGTGAGAGAGAAGAGAGAGAGAGAGAGAGAGAGAGAGAGAGAGAGAGAGAGAGAGAGAGAGAGAGAGAGAGAGTTGAGCGCACGCATGTCATCTAACATGCTGATCCATATGTTTTGTGTATTCTCATTTTTTTTTCATATTATAAATTTGATGCACTTGATTTTAACATGCATAAAATGAATTCATGTAAATTACTGTAAAGCAAGTGAGAGAGTTAGTGAGTGTAAGTGAGAGAGAGAGAGAGAGAGAGAGAGAGAGAGAGAGAGAGAGAGAGAGTGAATGAGTGTGAGAGTGTGTGTATGTAAAGAGAGAGAGAGAGAGAGAGAGAGAGAGAGTTGAGCCCACGCATGTCATGTAACATGCTATTCCATATTTTTTTATGTATTCTCATCTTTCATATTACGAGGTATCGTTTAATGCCACCTGATTGTCCTGTAACATGCCATTCCATATTTTTTTTTATTCTCATCTTATCATTTTGTATGCCACTTGATTTATCATGTATAATGCAACATTACTGTGATGTGAGTGAGAGAGTTAGTGAGAGATAGATAGATAGAGAGAGAGAGAGAGAGAGAGAGAGAGAGAGCAAGAGAGAGAGAGAGAGCAGAGAGAGAGAGAGCGCAAGAGAGAGAGAGAGAGAGCGAGAGAGAGGAGAGAGAGAGAGATGGAGAGAAAAAAAAAAGAGGTTGAATTGCATCACTAATTTTTACGCTACATAATGTATATGTACAATTTTTCCTCCACTTCTTGCAATTGCGAGAATTCTCACGACAATCGTCAGTGTCTCAATTGTGTGTAAAGTGGGGAGTTTGTTCTTATTAGCTTCAGTTATCATGTGAGGCATCATGTATTTGTCTAGATGTGAGGATGTATGTATGGGTGTGTATGTGAGGGATATGTGTGTGTGTGTGGGGGGGAGGGGGGAATGTGTGTGTGCCTGTGTAAGAGAAGAGAGAGAGAGAGAGAGAGAGAGAGAGAGAGAGAGAGAGAGAGAGAGAGAGAGAGAGAGAGAGAGAGAGAGAGAGAGAGAATTCAGTGCTCGCATGTCCTGTAACATGCCATTCCATAATTTTTGTGTATTTTCATCTTTCACATTATCATTTTGTATGTATGACACTTGATTTTATCATGTATAATATAACATTACTGTAATGTGAGTGAGAGCGTTAGTGAGTGAGAGAGAGAGAGAGAGAGAGAGAGAGAGAGAGAGAGAGAGAGAGAGAGAGAGAGAGAGAGAGAGAGAGAGAGAGAGAGAGAGAGAGTTGAATTGCATCACTAATTTTTAAGTTACAAAATGTATATGTACAATTTTTCTCCATTTTCTTTACAATTTTACGACAATGCTCACGACAATCGTCACTGTATGTGTGTGTAAAGTGTGGGAGTTTGATCATAATAGTAGATTGGGGGATCGGGGGATGTGTGTGTGGGTGGATTCGTGGTGTGTGTGGGTGGGCTCAGGATGTGTAGGGTGGGCGGGGTGGGTTTGTGTGGGTGGGTGGGGGATTTGTGTGTGGGTGGGTGTGGGATTTGTGTGTGGGTGCGTGCGAGATGTATGGGTGTATGGGGAGATGTGTTTTTGGGTGGGGATGTGTGTTTGTCTAGGTGGTTGTGGGTGGAGGAGGTTATGTTGGTGGATGATTGATGATGGGTTATGGGATGGGTGGGGGTATATGTGTGGGTGGGGAGATATATGGTGGGTGGCAGATGTGTGCAGGTGGGGGTGGTTGTGGGTTTGGGGATGTGTGTGTTGGTGAGGGATGTGTATGGGTGTGGGATGTTTGGGAGGATGGGTGGGGAGTGTGTGTGGGTCAGTGATGTGTGGGTGAATGTGTGTGGGGGATGTGTGTGGGTTGGGGGAGGGTGCGTGATGGGTGTGGGTGATGGATTTGGAGATGTGTGTGTGGGTGGGGATATGTCTGGCTGGGTGGGGGTGTGTGTGGCTGGATGGAGGATGTATGTGTGGGTAGTGAGGGTGATTGTAGTTGGGGGATGTGTGGATGGGTAAGAGATGTGTGGATAGATGTGTGTGTGGGTGAGGGCTGTGACTTTGGGATGTGTGTGGGTGTGGTATTGTGTGGGAGGGGAGCTGGGTGTGGATAAATGATGTTTGTGTGGGTGGGTGCAGGTGTGGTTGGGTTTGTGGGTGGGTGAAGGATGTGTGTGAGGGTGGGGGATGGGTGGTTAGGATGTGTGAGTGTGGGTGGGTAGATAGGAGATGTATGTGTTGATGAGTGGGTAAGGGATGTGTGGGTGTTAGTGGTTGAGGGATAAGTACGTGTGTCTAGGGATGTGTGAGGGGATGAATGTATGGGTTGTGTGTGCGTGGATGGGAGGTGTGTGTTTGTGAATGGGGAATGTGTTGGTGGGTGGGGATGTGTGTGAGGGATGTTTGTATGGGTGGGGAGATTGTGCGTGGGTGGGGATGTGTGTGCATATGGGTAGGGGTGTGTGGTCAAGGGATGTGTGGCTGGGGGAATGGGTGGATGGAGGATGTGTGGTTGGGTGGAGGATGTGTGGTTGGGTAGAGGATGTGTGGGTGGGTGATTGTATATGAGTAAGGGTGTGTGGTTAAGGGATGTTGGTTGGGGGATGGGTGGGTAGAGGATGTGTGGGTGGGTATAGGATATGTTGGTGGGTGAGTGTGTGCAGGTTAGGAGATGGTGGGGGATGTTTGCAGGTGTGGGCTCGGGATCTGTGAGTGGGCTGGGGGAGATGGGAGATTATGTGGGTGAGTGCTGAATTTGTGTGTGGGTAGGTGCGGAATATGTGAGTTGACGGGGAGATGTGTGTGTGGCTGAGGAATATGTGTTTGGTTGAGTGGTTGGAGGTGTGTGGGTGGAGGAGGATATTGGATGTGTGATTGTTGGTGGGAAATGGGACGGGTAGAGGATATGTGAGTGAGTGGGGAGTTGTGAGTAGGTGGGGGATGTGTGGGTTATTGAATGTATGTGTGCTTGGGGTGTGGGTGGATGAGATGTGTGGTGGGTGAGAGGTGTGTGTGGGCTGGGAGATGTGTAGGTGTAGGGATGTGGTGGATGGGTGGGGGAATGTATTGTATGTGTGTGTGGTTGGGTGGGGGAGTTGGAGTGAATGGGGGATGTGTGGGTGGGTGGTGGATGTGTCTCATAACATAGTAATATGCATTGTTTATGTTTACAAAATTCACGTGACAATGTTTTTTTCCTATGCACTGTTGATGAAAGAAAGATGAGTGATTGGAAGGGCCGAATGTAAGACGGGCCTGCGTGCCCAATTTGTTACCCTTTGAAAATAAAGTCTGTTCGTTCGTTCGTTCGTTCGTTCTTCCGGGTCGATAGATTAACATGTTAATCACACACCCTCCCTTATACATCCGTATAAACACACAGATAAACACAAATGGTTGCCTGGTTATACCCACCTGGCCAGCACATTCTCCACTGGACATTTGATCAATGCTGTTGTTGTTGACCGGAATTTTGATAGTGGTCAGGTCAGAGCTGTGACTCTCGATGATTGTAGAGTTGCACCATTCACCTCTGACCTCTTCTGACGTCAGACCGTAGATTGATCTGTGAATGAGAAATCATATAGAACTATCAGTGCCTTACAGAATACTAGCGCACGCACACACACACACACACACACACACACACACACAAACACACACACACACACACACACACACTCACACACACATGCCATGTTTCAAAATAGGAGTGGAAATAGAACATAGTTAAGTGAATAATACACACATCTTACATTGAAAGGGGTTGCCGTGGCCAAAAAAATTGGTTAAAAGCCACCTTAAACCCCTCGGGCCCGGGGGGTTCGAAAAAGGGGTTTTTTGGGTTCCCCCCAAAATTCCCCGAAAAAAAAATTTTACCCCCCCAAATT
>JACEFZ010005921.1:0-10000 GCA_014155875.1 Cepaea nemoralis | reverse complement strand
TTCTTCTTCTTCTTCTTCTTCTTCGTTCATCCGGAGTCTTTTTTAAATTTTTTTTTCGGATGTGATTGCGTTGCGACTGTTTACAGCGGAGCCGGGTTACTACGTCTTTAGGCCGACACATCCGACTTCTGCGGGCGTTTGTTGACCGGGTTAACCTTTTCGGAAATATGGGAGTAGCACCATATATCCTTTATGCCCCATGGTGTGAAATGGGGTCGTGTGTGTACTGTTTTTTTCTGTAAACATTTTGTTAAGCGGGTGACAGAAGATGAAGGAGATATCAATAAACGGGAGAATGAGAATGTGATATGATCTTGATATATGGGAAATGTATATATATATATGATCTTGATATATGTGAAATGTATATATGATTTGGTAGCGGATCGCGTCGCGTTGGCTAATTGCGGGGGGTATGTGAGCTGGGCTCTCAGAAAGCAATGGCAAACTACTGAGCGTATTCTTGCCAAGACATCAACAACAGCGGTAAAATGCTGGTGTTGACAGCGATGTCCTGTAAATAGAATATGCGAAAAAATATGATCTTGATATATGTGAAATGTAAATATGATCTTGATATATGTGAAATGTTTAGAGATCATGTGTACACTGATATTCTCCTTCGTATTTGTAGACATTTAGAACTCAACATAAATATTTAAAAAAAACAAAACAAACAAAAGGCAACAGTTAACTTATCAAATTCAGTGCCAAACAAAAAGTGGGCTTCGACCAAACAAAAACGAATGACGGACAATGCGAAGTAGAGGCTTATCACTGCTGTGAATTACAATTTGTTAATACAGTAGCATACATGTATAATAATGCAATGACAACATTTCGGAGTTATAAACTCATGGCAGATACGGGAATGTCGCTTATGACAATTAATCATTCCAAGGGACTTAATTAGTTAGGCTTGTTGGCATCTCCATAATTTGCTTTCAAATGGAGAAGGTGCGGATCAATATGTTTTTCTCTGTTCTGCATGTGTTGGCCACTCCTGCAGCAATTGTTTACCAGTTTCACATTTAATTAATCAATTTCTATTATCTTTAGTTATTAAACATGTGGTATTTCAGTTGTTTGTGTCTTGTGCGGAGTTTGAATATTATTAGTTTTCTTCTTCGGTGCAGTTTGTAATATGCATCATCTGTCTGGTTGTATGGATGCTCTTATTCGCACTTGCTTCTATAATTGCTTCTCATGAACCTCTTGGCCTTATCATTGGTTATGTCTGTATCAGACTAATATAACACATATAAACAAGGTTCCAGAATAAAAATTTTGCAACGAACAGCAAGTAAAAACCAAGTGTAATGTATGGACTACCTGAAATACAAAATGATTGTAACGTCAAACAACCAAAAGCAACACATGTGCTTATTGTCTGACGAAATCATTTCAAACAAAACTATGAAAACATTCAAAACATATTGAACATGTCAAGTAAACACATTTTGACAAAGAGCAAATAAGAACTGTGTTTACTGGCAGACACTTCAAAGACACAATTGAAAACAGAATACCACAATACATGTGTTTGCGAGTGCAGTACCGACATTCATGCTGGCCTATGTGTACATACCCATTATTATCTCGTTGCTGATTGCTAGACCACACTCGGCTCACATTGCTGGTTAGTTCAGTTAGTTGCATATTCTTTACAGGACGTAGCAGTCAACTCCAGCATTGTTTGACTGTTTATGATTCCTGCTCAAGTTTTATGTTCAGTAGTTTGCCATTGCTTCTGAACGACCAGCACTCATACCACTGTATGTAAACCAACGTAAAGCGCCTGCTTGCAAATCGAATTGCATTTGTAACCCTGTACAAGGTTCTACGTCGTCTGCTCTGTGGCGAAGAGGTACGGGCGCAGTTCGTAATCACGCATACCTTGTGTGAAACACAGCTGCGGTAGATAGGGCAGCCTTGCGTTGATGTTTATAAAATGAATGATATGATTACCGGTCGTTCAGAAAACAATGGCAAGCTACTGAACGTAAACTTGCCAAGAAATCAAAAACAGCCAACAATTTATGGGGTTGATTGCGACGGTTAGGACGTTACACTGACAATGGTATGAGCACAGTCGGATAAAGATTTGATGCCAGCTCTGGTCGTTCGCTACGGGAGAGAAAGATTGATCCTCCGTGCACTCAGGCCAACAAAATGTGGTGGTCGTAATATGTAACCTAGCTCATCTTACGTGACGTGTGTGTGTGTGTGTGTGTGTGTCTGTGTATGTGTGTGTCTGTGTGTGTGTGTGTGTATGTGTCTGTGTGTGTGTCTGTGTGTATGTGTGTATGTGTGTGTGTATGTATGTGTGTGTCTGTGTGTGTATGTGTGAGTGTGTGCGTGTGTGAGTGTGTGCGTCTGTGCATGTGTATGTGTATGTATATTTGTGTATATGTGTGTGTATGTGTGTAAGGCTATGTGGTATGCGTGTGTGTATGTGTGCTTATGTGTGTGTGTGTGTGCGCGCGCGCGTATGTGTATGTATGTGAAGAAATGCACACTCAAGGAATGTGTTGTGTTGTTCCATGGTCTGATAAGATTGTGGGCAAACGGGAACCCCCTGGTGTCTTATGTTTGACTTTTATTGAGGCCCCTAGACGTATAACATTAGAGGACAGAGGGCGCCAACCCGAGACACGTGTGTGAACTACTGACCTAGACAGAACCTGGGACTATTCCAAAAATCGCCATGTTTGCTAACTCCAGATGATTTCTAGAACATTCGATGGCTGGTATTCCATCAAAACTGTCTTTTCAAAAGACCTTGCGTGTCCGCGATCGGTGAAAATATTCTATAATGTATACACAGGAAATGCTTATGTCGTGTGTGTGGTGTGTGGTGTGTGTGTGTGTGTGTGGGGGGGGGAAATTGGAGACGAGGGATATAGCAGACGATATCAAATATCCAATTTGATGGAATTGCTTGGGAGAGAATAAACTGTACTTTTCGGGATCGAAGATTGAATGGAAGGGTCTAGTAGTTTATTATGTATTCCTTTATTGTCAGATGTACAGTAGATTTACGTTCCTGCCTGACACTCCATTACTGAAATAATAGGTGGCTGGGAATAATGATAGACTGTTTTGGAAAATTGGCAGTAGCACATTACTGGCGTATATGGGATTTTTATTTCTACTGCAGATGAATATGGGGTAAAATAGGAACGAAGCTGCCAGTGGTTAGGAAGTATAACCTCTGTATTGAATCATATCACAGCCTTACATTTCTCTACTTTGGCTGCTATTTCTACGAGAGGGCTGAAATGAAAACCATATATGTGGTTTTTTGGGGGAATATGTTCTGAAAAAGTAAACAACAAGTGTATCATTTTTCGATGTAGTGACCGCTGCATTCAATGCAAACCCATCAGCGCCGATAAAGCGTTTGGATTCCTATAAAAACGATTCTGTTGGTCGCGGGTGTAACCACTCAAGCACCACCTGCTGTACCTCTTCATCGGACCAAAAATTATGTCACAAAAGTCACGCCGTCTAGAAACTTCCTACTCCACCCATACATTTGCTGGACTGACAGGCTTGCATCGCCATACCGGACCTTCATTCGCCGATGAATTTCTTTAGGTTCACTGATAAAAAATAATGGTTGGTGCATGTCAAAAGTGGGTGTCACAGTTCTGTAATAGATAGGTAATAACAACAGTGTAAGACATGATATATGAGAGTTAATATGTACGGATGAGAAAGACGGGCACGTACTGAGAACACGACAGATAAGAGTTACACCGTCAGTTAGAGTTTTTTTTGCTTGTTTGTTCGCATATCCTTTACAGGACATCGCTGTCAACATCATCATCTTTCAGCTGATTATTGATGTCTTGGCAAGATTACACTCAGTAGTTTGCCATTGCTTTCTGAGCGACCGGCTCACATACCCCGTGAGTTACCGACGAGGAGAGAACCGCTACCGATTCTCGCGCATGTCACGTTACTCACGAGAGTACACAGGATTACGGAGAAAAGTCGTGTAACCAGGGAGACCAACGCCAGTTAGAGTAGACATCAACAATTACCGACACGGTTACTTGAGGTCAAGAACAAGGACAACGAGTAGGAGTAAACACTCACTCGTCTAGAAAACGAGTCGTGTGGGGGTGAACACGTCTCCGGGAGAATGACCCGAGACAGGTGCCCGATGTAGGGCAAAAAGGGGAAAGCGTAACCCAGCCCAGGCAGTGTGATTCAAGACAACAGACAGGATAGGGCCGGTATCCCTGGTCTAGGAGTTACACGACTTTCTCCGTAATCCCGTATACTCTCGTGAGTAACGTGACGTGCGCGAGAATCGGTAGCGGTTCTCTCCGCGTCGGTAACTTACGGGGTATGTGAACCGGTCGCTCAGAAAGCAATGGCAAACTACTGAGCGTAATCTTGCCAGAAATCAACAATCAGCTGAAAGATGCTGATGTTGACAGCGATGTCCTGTAAAGGATAAGCGAACAAAAAAAAGAAAAAAAGACAGGATAGGAGGCAGTTAGGGGTTGTACTGGATGACTTAGGAAGCTGTGAGACCGAAGCAGATAAAATAGTGACTGGACGAGTGAAAGCGAGTACGACTTAGTGACAAGACGTATGGAGCATTGATAAAGCTATAACAAGTAATACGACATTTTAGAACGCTCGGCTATAAGCGGCTAGCCGAGTGGCTAGAATGCCGGATTCTCCTTCGGGAGACCCGGGTTCGAATCCTCGGTAAGGTGTGGATTTTTTTTCTGTCGGGGGTCAAAAAAAATACCACAACCTGAACAGTTCGCGGCGACTGCACTATCCAGGCGGCTTTAATTCCTCAGGCTCAAGACCCCACTGCCATACACCGCAAGGTACTATATATGCAGTAAATGACAGCTGATAGAAGTAAAGTGAGCTTGAAAGCATTATTGCTTGTGTGACGTTTTGCTGAGAAAATGTGAGTTTGACACTGCATCTCTAGAATACCACTATAGCATTACAAATGTTCTTCATCTCCTTGTCTGTCTGTATGTATGCCTGTATGTTTTTATCTGTCTCTGTCTGTCTCTTTCTGTCTCTCTGTGTGAATCTCTTTCTGTCTCCTCTGTCAAACTCACGATGTATATCTGTCTCTCTTTATAGCCTCCAGCTGACTCTCTGTTGTCTCGCCCTGTGTCTATCTCTCTGTTTCGCTCTCTCTGTCTCTCTCTGTCTGTATCTGTTTCTCTCAATTGTCTCTGTCTTTCTGTGTCCCTCTGTTTTTCCATGTCTGTTACTGTATGTCTCTCTCGATGGCCCTCGATGTCTCTCTATGTGTGTCTATGTATATCTGTCTTTCTGTCTTTCCCATCTGTGTCTGTCTGTGTCCATGCCTGCCTGCTTGCCTGTCTGCCTGCCTGCCCGTCCGTTCGTCCGTCCGCCCGCCCGTCCGCCCGTCTGTCTGTCTGTCTGTCTGTCTGTCTGTCCGTCCGTCCGTCCGTCCGTCCGTCTGTCTGTCTGTCTGTCTGTCTGTCTGTCTGTCTGTCTGTCTGTCTCTCTCTCTCTCTCTCTCTCTCTCTCTCTCTCTCTCTCTCTCTCTCTCTCTCTCTCTCTCTCTCTCTCTCTCTCTCTCAAGCTCACTGAGGTTTCGCGATGCATGTTGAAGTTAACCTTCCCAACATTCATTATTGACAAGGAAGCGCAAGCCGGACATCGATTTACCGACCATTTCAACTAATGCGTGACGTAGGAAATGCACTCTGGACTAACTCAAAGCTTGGAATGTGTAACGAGCATGTCTGCGGGAGTTGGTTGTTTCATTATAAATGGCGCTGTGGCCCTAGCGGTGGGTGAGAGGTGTTATGTCTGCTATCAACGCGAAAAGTGTGGGTTGCAATCCATAATTGAAAAAGTCAAACGTGATAGATAATATCGGTGTGAATGCAAGACGCAATAAAGAAAACTCGAATTTATGAATGTCAGTTTTACAAGAAAGAAAGGAAAACAAATAATGAGAGAAGAAGATGCAGCGATATGTCTCGCACAACTAACAAAAAGTAGATTTGGATCAAACAAAATTGAATGATGGGATATGTTGTTGTTGTTGTTGTTTGTTTGCGCACGCTCGCTTTGAACTCAAGCGTAGTCCATACACACTATTTATAGTAGTGATGGACTGAATTTTACGTGTGGATTAGCTATCCCTATTAACAGTGCCGCTCGCCATCAGGCGAACCCACTCCGACTTCAGAGGAACTTGTAATTAACGTCCCCAAGTCAAGGACGACAGGTCAACATTTTAGTCCAGCTGTCCGGGTAGGGATTGAACCGCTAACCTCGGCATCAGCACACCGGATGTTTAAGAACACTCGTTCATACCCATTCGGCCATGTGGACTTGCAATGGAAAATGAGAAGTAAGGATGTGTTACAGTTATGGCTTAAAAGTTGGTAATATGGTAACAGACATTTCGTTATTATAACACAATGACAACATTTCGGCGATATATATACATATAACTTACTCACACCAAGAGAAACGTTTAAACAGCTTTAATATGCGATGTTTGCGAATAATACTTGGTATTAAGTGGTAAGACAAAATCACAAACACTGAAGTATTGGAGAGATCAGGTTGTGTGACGGTTTGTTCCATTCCATGCTCAATCTTCATAGACTTAGATTGATAGGACACGTTAGGAGGATGGATGATGGTAGAATACCACATTACATTATCTGTTTTGGTGAATTACAGATGGTTAAGAGATCTCGATACAAAGATGTGTGTGAGCGGGACATGATTGATACAGGCATTGATAATGCACACTGGGAGCAAGTCGCCACTTAACGTGTTGCATGGAGGGAAAATACAAGAAATGGAAGACTCTCCTTATGAGATAGTGATTACAGATAAGTCACACACTGAGCGCGTGAGACGTAAGACGGTGCGTGATGGTGAAAATGACCATGTGCTCACATGCATCCATTGTGGACGAATATTTACAGCGCGATCAGTCTGATCAGTTATATTCGCTATGAGTTGTAGTTATTATGTCTTTTTGAAGCATAATGTAACAAACTATCGTCTGTCAAGACGGCAAGGTGCCAATATAATATATATAAGACCATGGCAAATGTGGAAAGTCCCTTAAGACGATGAATCCTCTCATGGCACTTATTCAGTTAAATAATAGTATTAATCATTCCTCATCACCACTATCATCATAATCATCATCATCATCATCATCATCATCATCATCATCATCATCATCATCATATAGCAGGTCTTTTGCAGAAGGCTGCTCTCATAAAGGCCGGCCGAACAGTTTCTCGATCTCTTGACATTTCTCCTGCCTCATGCACCCTCATGTTTAAAGTGTCTGCAATGTCCAGTGTCTGTCATCGTGCTCGTCGACCCCAGCCACTTTTTCCAGATACCACGACGTCCAACTCTGTTCTTTCCAAGCTACTGTGACGTTTGATATCTCCAGCGCAATTTAGTTGCGAGATTATACCGCTTATGAGCCAGATTTCTTCAATGTTCCGATCTTATAGAATTTCAGAAGTTGTCTACTTCTTAGTCCATGAACAGAGGCAACAGAGATGTGGTTCCTGAGACGAATGTTGCGAATTCCTGGGACTGCTAGAGTAACTAACATCGACTGAATGTAACAGGCTAATGAAACTAGAACATTACATACAACAATAAGACAGAGACAAATATCTTTCTTTGGTTATGTGATGAGAAGAGAGGCATCGGAGAACATCGTGACAACTGGAAAGATCAAGGGGAAGAGAAGCAGAGGCCGACCAAGAGATATGACGCTGGATGTATTGAGACGGTGGCATGGAGCACTATCTTGTTTAATGATTGCGAAATGGTCCATGATTCACACCCAAATCTTGCCACAGGAAAATTGCATGTTCACGAATAGTGTACTTTAACTTTTTTTGCTGGTGTTGTGCCATCATCATCATCATGATCATCAAGTGCCATGCCATCTGGCGTAGGCGTTCATGTCTCTCCACAGAACTCGGTCTTTGGTGTTCTGGATCAACTCTGCTGATATTCTTCCATGCCACCGTCTCATTTCATCCAGCATCGTTTCTCTTTGTCTTTCCATGCCTCTCTTCCCCATGATCTTTCCAGTCGTCACAATGTCTTCTCTTCTTATCACATGACCAAAAAAAGCTGTTTGTCTCTTTCGTATTGTTGAATATAATGTTCTAGTTTCATTAGCCTTTTTCAGGCAATCGTTGTTACTTACTCTGGCAGTCCAAGGAGTTTGCAACATTCGTCTCAGGGACTACATCTCAGTTGCTTCCATGTTCTTCCTAATTTGTTCATTTATATTCCAAGATTCACTGCCGTACAGCAAAACAGGTTCTATGTTGCATTTTAACACTCTCTTTCTTATATTCAATGATAGTGCCTTATTGCATAAGATACCTTTATGTCATAGGTTCTTAATAATAATAATAATAATAATAATAAATAATAATAATAATAATAATAATCATCAAGTGCCGTGCCAGCTGGCGAAGGCGTTCATGGCTCTCCACAGATCTCGGTCTTTGGTTTTCTGGATCAACTCTGCTGCTGATATTCCTCCATGCCACCGTCTCAATCCATCCAGCATCATTTCTCTTGGTCTGCCTCTGCCTCTCTTCCCCTCGATCTTTCCAGTTGTTAGGATGTTCTCCAATGCCTCTCTTCTCATCACGTGACCGAAGAAAGATGTTTGTCTCTGTCTTATTGTTGTATATAATGTTCTAGTTTCATTAGCCTGTTTCAGGCAGTCATCGTTAGTTACTCTGGCAGTCCAAGGAATTCGCAACATTCGTCTCAGGAACCACATCTCTGTTGCTTCTAATTTCTTCTTAATTTGTTCATTTACATTCCAAGATTCACTGCCATACAGCAAAACTGGTTCTACATAGCATTTCAGCACTCTCTTTCTTACATTCAGTGATAGTGACTTATTGCATAAGATACTCTTCATTTTCTGAAATGCGGCTTTTGCCTGCCCTATTCTGCTCCTAATCTCTGTTGTACATCTTCCATCTGATGTTATAAATGCCCCTAGGTATCTAAAATTATCCACTTGGTTAAGGATTTTTCCTTCTATTTCTATGTCACATTTTGGTGTCACCATTTTCTTTGATATTACCATTGTTACTGTTTTCTTGATATTCAAGGAGAGTCCTTTCCTTGCACTCTCTGTTACTACAACGTCTAATAATTGTTGTAGGTCTGTTGAATTATCCGCCACCAATACTGTGTCATCTGCATAGCGTATATTATTTATATTATAACCTCCAACTAGTATTCCTGGCATCTCTTTGATCTCTCTCATTATTACTTCGCTATACAGGGAGAAAAGATCTGGTGACAAGACACACCCCTGTCGTACTCCTAGCTTTATCTGTTCGTAACTACCCTCTTTATTTCCCATTTTAATTGCTGCTACTTGATTCCAGTAAACATTCTTTATTATTCTTAAATCTTTTCCATCAATGTTGATATCTTCCAACATTTTAATCAGTTCATCATGTTTTACTTTATCAAATGCCTTAGTATAATCTATGAAGCACAAATATATGTCTCTCTGTTTCTCTATTGACCTTTCTATTAGTGTCCGTAATGTATAAATTGCATTGTTTGTGCCCTTTCCTTCCACAAATCCATACTGTTCTTCACTAATTTCCAGTTTTATTTTCTTTTTGTTTCTTCTCATTATGATTCTGAGTAGAAGCTTAGTGATATGGTTTATGAGGTTAATTGTACGAAAATCTTCACAATCAATTGCTCCTGGTCTTTTTGGTATAGCTATAAATACAGATTTCAGCATATCACTGGGTAAATATCCACTACTGTAAATATCATTCGTCATTTGGTTAATATATCTACTCCAAATTCTCCAACACTTCTAATTTCATCTATTGTGATTTCATCTGGCCCCCTGTTTTCCTTTCCTTTCCCCTACGTTTTTTTAAAAAGGGCCCGGTCAGGCCCCCCCCTTCTTTCTTTCAAAAAA
>JACEFZ010005920.1:105000-166030 GCA_014155875.1 Cepaea nemoralis | reverse complement strand
GGGGCCCCGGGAAAAAAAGGGGGGTATTCTTTTAAAAAAAAAAAAAAAAAATATTTATTCTCCTTAAAATGTGTTTTTGTTTTGGTGTGTAATTTGAAGTTTCTAGAACGAATTAATTGATTTACACTGATCATATGGAAATAGCAGTTTCGGTTGTCGTCGGTTCGGATTTAATATGTTTTCGGGGATTATCGACGAAAACCGAGGATTTACTGTACAGCCTTGCGCTGCAGGACATGGGGTCTTGATCCTGAGGGATTAAGATGCTGGATAGTGCAGTCACTGTGAACTGTGCAGGTAGTTTTTTATTTTCGTGAATTAAAAATGTCAATTTAAAAAAAATGGCGCCTTATTTCCTTAATCATGATTTAGGAAAAAAGTGCAGGGAGGGTTGAGTTGAAATTTTTCGTGCAGAACCCTGGGCCCAAGTGCTAGCGTCCCTATCTAGGCTACTTGCTCCAAGGTACATTTAATGTCCTAGGCAGCTAAGGCGGCCGGCGTGAGATTTCCCAAATCACTCACAAATTTCCATTAATTATATATAAAAAAGGATTCTACAATATTCCAATTCTCCCTCAAGCGTATAATAGACTAGATTCCTGTACCTTTTAAAACTGTATACACAATATTATCACGAGAGGTGACTATGTCTCTGTTAGTTATAAGAAAGACAAAACCTAAAAGCAAAAAAAAGCCTAAAATTGGTACCAGGAAATGTCGTGGGAAGGAAAAGAGGCCGCTATGATGCCGACCGCATCAGCCAGCGAGTGCCGTTTGGTCTATGAAAATAGGGGCTTAGCTCAACGTGTCTAATACTCCCTGGGCGTGTAAAAGGGACTTTTAATTTACTGACTTTTACCTTGATGAAACTTTTACCTTGATGAGACTTTTACCTTGATGAGACTTTTACCTTGATGAGATGTTCACCTTGATGAGACTTTTACCTTGATGAGGCTTTTACCTTGATGAGACTATTACCTTGATGAGATTTTTACCTTGATGAGACTTTTATTTGGATTGTACGTAACAGCTAGCCGGTAGGCAAGGGTAACTCAATCTCTATGATACCGAATTTGGAGCATGTTTGTATATTTTCACTTTGTTTGTTTTCTCAGATGTCAAGTAAGTTAACAAAAAGAATACAGAAATGTCAAGAGCATGACACTAACTACTACTTTTATTAAAGTGTAAGTGCTTTGGTAACGAAGAATACGAAAAAGGAGGAGGAGAAGAAATAGGAGAGGAGGAGGAAAGATAAAGAGAAAGAGGAAGACAATGATGAGGTGAAGGAGGCGAAAAGGAAGGATTGGGGGGGGTGGGGGGGGGGATGGGAGCAAAAAAAGAAGAAAAGAAAAAGTAGAAGAATATGTTTCTAAATTCCTCTATCGATGAGAGTGTGACAAAGTTACTCCATCTCTAAGCAACACACACACACACACACACACACACACACACACACACACACACAACACAACACACACACACAACACACACACACACACACACACACACACACACACACCACACACACACACACACACACACACACACACACACACACACACACACACCACACACACACACACACACACCACACACACACACACACCACACACACACACACACACACACACACACACACACACACACACACACACACACACACATACACACACACACACACACACACACACCACACACACACACACACACACACACACACACACACACACACACCACTCACACTCACACACCACTCACACACACACACACACACACATATATATATCTTTTTTCTTTTTTTGGAATAACCACTTTATCACTCCCTTTAAACCACTCCAAGCACACAAATCAATGAGTTTTCATGAATTATTTTCACAGGTGGAGCCGAAAACATGATCATCGGGGGATACCTGCTGATCGTCTTTTCCCTTAGTTTCGGTAAGAATATGGTCATTTTTGTATTTGCTGATATGCGAACTGTCATACAACTGTCAACTGTCATTTACTGCCAATATAGTATCTTGCGGTGTATGGCAGGGGGGGGGGTGTCTTGAGCCTGAGGAATTAAGGTCGCCTGGCTATTGCAGTCGCCGCAAACTGTGCAGGTTAAAGTTTTCTTTTTGCCCCCGATTAGGGGGGGGGGGGGGAAAGGGGAAGTCCACATCTTACCGAGGATTCGAAACCGGGTCTCCCGAAGGATAATACGGCATTCTAGCCACTCGGCCAGCTGCTCCTCTGACGACTAGTGTACTAAACGTGAAGACAGTGTAAAACATCATACATGCATACAAACACACACACACACACATGCACACACAGACACACACACTACACACTCACACACACACACACATATGCAAGAATATATATATATATATATATATATATATATATATATATATATATATGGAGAGAGAGAGAGAGAGAGAGAGAGAGAGAGAGAGAGAGACAGATAGATAGATAGATAGATAGATAGATAGATAGATAGATAGATAGATAGATAGATAGATAGATAGATAGATAGATAGATAGATAGATAAGACAACATTCTTATATTCTTATATATATAAGATCATCTCCCACACACATCCACCCACCCACATACTCATCCATCAACCACTCACACCCACACATCACCCACCCACCCAGCAACATATGCACCTCTCATCTACCCTCCCACACACACACACACCCAAACCACCCAGCCAAGCACACATCTCCCATCCTCACATACATCCTCCATCCACCCGCATATCCCACACCTCCCCCACCCCTCACACGATTCCCCTCTCACACAACACTTCACCCATAAACATACCCCCCCCCCCCCCCCACACACACACACACACATCCCCCACATGCATTCCCCATACAATCCCCGTCCACACATCTCTCACCCACACACACACACACACATCTCCTCACCCACACCCACATCCCCCACCTACAAACATCCTCACCACCCACACATACATCCTCCATCTACTCACATTTACCCCATCAAACTAACACATTCCCACCCAGACAGTACATATCCCATTCGCAGACACACCCCAACACCCAACCCCCACACCCTCCCCCACACCCATCACACACCAATCCCCCAACCCACAAACATCTCCCACACACTCATTCACACACCAAAATACAGATTCCCTACCCACACCCCCAATCCACTAACACCCACATACTTCCAACCATCCTAACAAATATCCCCACCCACACACACATCACTCACGCACACACATACATCCCCCACCGACCACACATCCCTTCACCTATCCATACATCAACCGTCAACCCACACACATCCCCCACACACAACCCCTCCACACATACATTCCCCCCCCCCCGCCCCCCCCCCCACACACACATCCCTCACATACACGCCCACACACACACATCCTTACACCTAGACACATACATGATGCCTCACATGACCATTGAAACTAATAAGAACAAACTCCCACACTTTACACACAGTTGGGACACTGATGATTGTCGTGAGCATTCTCGTAAAAATTGTAAGAAATGGAGAAAAAATTGTACATATACATTGTGTAGCGTAAAAATTAGTGATGCAATTCAACTATCTCTCTTTTCTCTATCTCACACATACTCTCTCTCTCTCTCTCTCTCTCTCTCTCTCTCTCTCTCTCTCTCTCTCTCTCTTTTCTCTCTCCTCTCTCTCTCTCTCTCTCTCTCTCTCTCTCTCTCTCTCACACACACTAACTCTCTCACACACATTACAGTAATGTTATATTATAATTGATAAAATCAAGTGGCATACAAAATGATAATATGACAGATGAGAATACACAAAAAATATGGAATGGCATATTACAGGACATGCGTGCGCTCAACTCTCTCTCTCTCTCTCTCTCTCTCTCTCTCTCTCTCTCTCTCTCTCTCTCTCTCTCTCTTACACAGACACAGACACACACAGACACACACACACACACGCACAGACACACTCTCACACTCATTAACTCTCGCTCTCTCTCTCTCTCTCTCTCTCTCTCTCTCTCTCTCTCATTCATACGCCCTAACTCTCTCACTCACTTTACCGTGATATACATGTGTTCATATTATAAATGATAACATCAATTGGCATTCAAAATGATAATGAGAATACACACATAATATGGAATAGCATGTTACATGATATGCGTGCGCTCAGATCTCTCTCTCTCTCTCTCTCTCTCTCTCTCTCTCTCTCTCTCTCTCTCTTCTCACCAACACACACACACAGAAACTCACAAACAATGCACACACACACACACACACACACACACACACACACTAACACATCCATTCTCCTCATTCTCCCAATGTCTCTCTCTCTCTCGTTCGCTCACTCGCACGCGCTCTCTCTCTCTCTCACTCGCAATCACTCTTTCACCCATTAAGTCACCCTCTCCATCTTTCAAACACTCTATATCACACTCTCTTTCACTCTCACTCACTCACACACAGACAGACACACACCCTCGCGCTATTAAATACACACTCCCTCGCATACACACGAAAGCATATAACATACACACACGAGCATACACACACTATACACACGCAAATACACACATATACCCACGCATACCTACACACATCCACACCCATACACACATACTTACACACACGTACACACAAGTACACACTCCCTCGCATACACTGCATGCATGCACACACACACATAAACATATGCACATACATACACAAACATACACATATATACACACGCACATACACACATATACACACGCACATACATATAAACACACGCACATGTACGCACACATAAACACACATATAAACATACTCACACACAAGCACACACAATACACACATTTACATACACTTACACATACACACCCATATACACATTCAGACATGCACATACATACACTCGCATACACACATGTAAACACTCACATACACACATATGGAAGCACTACACACACACACCCATCCACCCACACACTTATCACACATACACGCTGCCTCAGATAATCTCACCCTCTCACTCACACTCACTCATTTACTCTCTAAACCAAAATAACTCACTCTCTTACTCGCACACACAGACAAGTACACAGACACACACACACTGACCCTCTCTCTCTCTCTCTCTCTCTCTCTCTCTCTCTCATTCACTTCTCATGCACTCTCTCACTCACCCACTGTCTCTCTCTTATACACTCACTTGCTCTCACACTCACTCATACACGCACATACACACATACTGACAAATTCTCCCATTGACTCACTAACTCACTCTCCCTCACTCACTCACTCACTTTCTCACTCTCTCACACATACAGGCAGACACACAACACAACCTCTCTCTCTCTCACACTAACTCATTCTTTCACTCAACTCTCACACATACGTGCACACAGACATTCATTTACTCTTTCATTCACGCAGGCACACGCGCATACATACTCTCTCACTTTCTCTGTCATATACTCACTCTCTCACTCACACTCTTTCTCATTCACTCTCTCACCCACACTCTCACTCACACAGTGACAAATGATAGTGAAAAAATGATACCAGTAGGTGACTTATGGAGGCATATAGTCGGTATGAAGTAAGTATTGAAAAAGTTTTCGGTTGAATCTGTAAGGACTCATTGGCGTTTACAGATTTGGTGGAAGGCTATTCCACAAGTGAGCACCAGAATACGCGAAACTTGTTTTGTATAAGTCCAATCTAGGCTTTGGAACCTGTAATAAATTTAAGCGCTTACTGTTCATTGCATTAGATTGAATTAACGGTAGAAGATACTCTGGGGTATTTTCAGATATTTTATTCACTACTTTGGCTTTGTTAAAAAGGAATCGCGTTCGAAGTGGAAGAAGTCTTATATGACTATATAAGTTATTGCTTTCAACGTGCTTTATGCCAGAAACTAGACTCATAGCGCGGTTTTGAAGCGAACACAGTCGTTTCATATTAGATTTAGGGCTACCATCTCAGGGTGCAGACAGACAGACAGACAGACAGACAGACAGACAGACAGACAGACGGACGGACGGATGGATGGATGGATGGATGGATGGTTGGATATACAGATAGATAGATTGATAGATAGATAGTAGATGTGTATATATATATATATATATATATATATATATATATATATATATATATATATATATATAGAGAGAGAGAGAGAGAGATGGAGGAAAACATACTGAGAGGGGATGGAAGGGAGAAAAAGGCGGTCATGCCAGTCTTATAAATCATGTTTGCATGTTTAAGAAGAAAAACCAAATGCCTGTTCTGATTTTGTACTAGTTAGATGCGTGTCTATTATTTACAGGACGTTGCAATCAACCCCATCATCTATGTGCTGTTTTTTATTTTCTATGCAATTTTCAGCTCATTAGTTTACCATTGCTTTCTAAACGGCCGACATTCATACCATTATCAAAATCAACGCAGTGCTATCTGCTCCAAAATCGCCTGCAGCTGACATCACACCGGATATGTTTCTATTGTGAAACTGAGTTTACTCCTAAGCATCATTAATTAGCTCTCTCGGGGTCTTGATATGCCGTTTATACTGTTTAGAAATCCTGTCTCAATATTAACGATTGCCTTTTCTGGATCAGCGTTTAAAAGAAAATGAATGCTAGACTTTTTTGTGTAGAAAGTCCTTTATCAGTTGTGAATCGTTAGGGAGACTTAGCAGTAACTTCTAATTCCGATGCATTGGCGCTCATGTCTGCTGTTTCCTCAAATGAATTTCCATCCATCCGTGGAAGGTTGGTGTAGTCACTGTCCTCCCAGTTACTAGATTTATTCTCATTAACTTGGTATTTTTCCTGTAAGCTTTTAAACCGAATTGTTGTTATATGTCCACATATACACATTGTATGTCCACATTTGGTTTGCCTTCATTCACGATCAATTATTTTGAAAACTGTCTGTTGCTATCGTTATGAAATTTTTCCAGCCGTCTTATATTTACCCCCACCCAAGGAATATGTCTTTGATAGGTCCAAAAACAACTTAAATCATTGAAAGCGTCGACATTCCTTTGATGTTTTGCTCAACAACTAGTGATTTCTCGCTAACAAAGTTATTTTTACGGTAATGGGGACCTGCAAATTCTGATGACACACAAAGGCGTATCCGGATTCGTATGAGAGTGGGTGCAATGAAAGAATTAGCTTAAAATCGACAGGGTCAGCTGCATTGCGCTGGGTTTTTATCCCATATGGCTCAGTTTCTTACCGCAGTGAGGAAAGCGTCGCACAAAGCACGAACTCCGTAGCTCCAGCGACGACCCTCGGGAGTCTCCGAAAAAATGCACTCGTGAAATGAAGGACGCGGCCCGGAATCGAACATACAACCTTCGGAGCCCGAGTCAGACGGCTTGACCACTTCACCACGGAGAATCCCGAGAGGGGTGCAATGTGTAATATTAGTAAAGACAGAGAATTTACAGAGGCACGGGGTAAATAATTTGTAAATTAACAGGAAAGTAGAAGGAATATATTTCTTACCTTATTTTTCATTTCCTTCTTGTTTCTTCAGCTGATGCAGATGCTGTAATGTTTAGGGCCTGCAATTCGTCTGAATAGTTGGAGCAAAATATCCCAGTAAGTGTGTACGTAGATTAAGGTCTGCGATATGCTCAGACCGTTAATCTGTGTCGGACGATTCCAGTAGGTTGATGATTGCTCTCGGTTCATAAAATTCAATCCATCCTTTCTCCAATAGTCTTCTTCCTCTTTCAACACATGGTCCTGACGTTTTTTCCAGTAACTTTTATCAATAGTTAATAGCGCGGACAGACAGACAGACAGACAGACAGACAGAAAGGTAGGTAGGTAGGTAGGTAGGTAGGCAGGCAGGCAGAAAGGTAGTTGGGTAGGTGGGTGGATGGCTGGCTGGCTGGCTGGCTGACTGGGTGGGTGGGTGGGTCGGTCGGTCGGTCGGTCGGTCGGTCGGTGGGTCGGTCGGTCGGTCGGTGGGTGGGTGGGTGGGCGGGCCGGCCGGCCGGCCGGCAGACAGACAGACAGACAGATAGATAGATAGATAGAGATAGATAGATAGATAGATAGATAGATAGATAGATAGATAGATAGATAGATAGATATCGGTAGGTCGATCGGTCGGTGGGTGTCAACAACCTTTTTTCGTGCGAACCCTTCATTCACCCCTCGAAATCACAAAACACATCGTGTTGGTGAATGGGCATTAAAGCTTCATGTTTTATTATATATAATACACTTCGCTCTCTGAGCAAACACAAGTAATAAGCATATTCATTGGTAATCAACTATCCTAGATTAAATATAACTATGTTTCTTATAACTCTACACAATAAGGGAAAACACAGAGGTCTTGTCACACCGACTGTCAGTCTCCGCCTGACTCAATTCACAAGTCTAGTCCAGTTTCTCCTCCCCTTCCCTCGTGCGGTTAGCTGTGCGGCGTGCTGGCACACTTACCACGCTGGTCCAGTTGTCCAGTCCTCGTTCTACAGCTATACTAGAGTTCAGTCTGTTTACGGGTAATCCCCGTGCTTACGTTAGTCTGTCTTATTACGGAAGTGAATCCCGTCATGTCCTAATTATGTCCTAGCTATGACACCTGTGTGTCCTGTCTAGGCCTGGTCCTAACACTAGTTCGGAGTACTACCTCCTTCTACTGTCTCTCTCTATGTATACTCTTGTATGGAGTTCCTATCATATCCTGTCTCTGTCCTTTACTTTCAACTGGCCTTGTCCTATTTTTATCTATGTCTATACTAGTTCTATATCTGTCCCTTCCAGCACTCTGACACGCTCCAGTCCCCCGTCGCATTGCGTCACCAACCTTAACTCATGGGTGTGGCGCAATCTGTGGTAACAGTTAAAAATTAGTTTGGTCTAATTTTGTCAAGTGCTGGTAGGATTATGTCCTCATGTCCTAGGCACACTCACTAACCTCTGACTATCTGATGTCACATTGTCGTATTTATCCACTGGTTTACTAATCAGAGTACACAACTGTACTGTTGGCTAGAGTATAATACTCTTCCCATTATACATATGAGAGCTGTAACGAACCGAAGCCATTGCCTTCACGGCCTGCTTCTCACAATGCAGATTGTACTTTTTAGGGCACAATACATGAATTATAAAGTCATGCTCCCGTATAATGAACTTCCAACTATGCTACTCGTTGTGTGTGTACTGATGTTCGCCTCTCTAACTTCCGTTCGTGGCTAAATATTTAAATGTATCTCAAATTATCAGTTAGTCTGTGATGTCCCCTGTTCATGTGGTTATTTCCCTTTCCATTTAATTGCTGTATGCATTTTAATCTGTTAGTATTTCTGGTTGTTTGTGTGTTTAGTTAAGTTCAATGTATGTTTAAATCAGACGCATAGGTGTATGTATCTAATTTACTGAATGTAGTTTTTCAGGCCTCATAGATAGGTTTATGCTGTCATCAAATGATGCGTTAGTATAATTTGTGACTGCCCTGCCTATCTAGGAAACCTAAAAATGTAGCTATCTTTATCATACAAATGTAGCAACTACACACAAATCACAACACATGTGTGTTACACTGAAGACGCAGACAAATTATTATAAGAACGCCAGGGCGCGGAAAAAATCTCTCCCACTTTTCACACTCCTTGTATTTACTTCATTCATTCGTCCTTGCATTCGTCTCTTTCACTCGCATGTTAAAAGATTATGTTATGTCATTACATTATCATGACATAGAGCGATTATTGTGTGACATGAAAGTAATGTAAAAATAAAATAATGAAATTATATAAAAATAAAATAAAAAAAATAAAATATAGTGGAAAATAAATAGCGCACTGCAGTTTTGACTCAGTTTTTCTCTAAGCTGTTGAGCCGATTACGAGTGCGAAAAAAATGGCACTTTGTTTATACATACATATTTACAGGTCAAGTGGGTTATTCACCCTTATTGTAAGTATGATAACTAACTATAATTTCGTGTGCTGAGATTTACTGACCAAAGGGAGCTAACCTAATTAATTAACTAAAATGGGGAGAAGTGTGTTGGATCCCTTAATCTAATTAAATCTAGATGATACAAAAAAGTAAAATTGTAGTGATGTTATATTTCTAATTAATCTCCACTAATAAATAGAATGTTGTAACTATACTAAACTAATATATGGAACGTTAAAGGTAGTTTATAGGTTTATTTAGGTGGGAAATGGGAAAGGTGCATTTAATTTATATAAACTAAAGTTGTTGTGTTTATTTCATCTACGTATGGCAACTTGGTTGCGCTTCTAGGTGTATTTATCTAACTACCACAATGTTCTACTTTATGTAACTGCAATAAAATTGTGTATAATACATGACATTTACATACATTTATGGTTATCTCATATTTATGTATATAATAATATATACATACATTTTTATAATAATAACTAACTAAATTACACTCGGCGCACTGAAAATGTCGCGCTCTTTCCTTTTGGAATATATTTCACAAATGTATCTATATAGTTCAATGTTCCATGTGATGTTGTTGGAATTCTTATGAAATTATTACTCTGCTGGGTTACCATTCACCAAACAATGTACATCGTGGTACCCTGAGTTTACTATGTCACATCTGTGTGATCGACGTATGGTAATACTGTCACAGATGGAGTAGTGTGAACTCCTGTTAACATAGTCAATGATATCGTAGTGTCGACTTCTGGTATTCTAGGTAATGACGGAGCTGTGTCGACTTCTGTTGGTAACGTGGTTACTGATGAAGATGTGTCAACCTCTGTTGGTAGTTCAGGCACATTAAAGTCTGTTGGACTGCTTAAAACGTCAGCCAATAAGTTACTCTTGCCACTGATATGCTTGACAGTAAATGAGTAATTTTGAAGTACCAGGGACCACCTGTATATTCTGTTGTTTTTGTGGACACCTGTTTCCATGACAGTAAGCGGTGAGTTGTCAGTCTCTATGACAAAGTGTGTCCCTGCCAAGAATCGGTGGAGTTTATGGACACAGTATATAATCGATAGTGCTTCCAATTCTGAAACCCGTATCTGGCCTCCGTAGGAGTAATTTTACGACTTGCGTACATTATTGGGTGCAGGATGTCGTTGTACTTCTGGCCTAGGACGCCTGCAATGGAGACTGTGCTCGCATCAGTTCTAAGAAAGTATTGTAAGTGTGGATTAGGTAAGCGGAGTATTGGTACATTGCTGAACAAAAATTTAAGTTTTGATAAAGCATTAATTAGAGTGACATCTTTCACATCGATCTTTACAGTCTTTTCCAACAAATTAGAAAAAACACTGGTAATTTCCGCTAGATTGGGAATGAATTTGTTATAATAATTCACCAATCGGAGCAAACTCCCGACTTGTTTCTTGGTGGTTGGCACCGTAAGATTTAATATTTTTGTCACATTTTTGCTGTCTGTTTCCAAATGCCCTTTAGATATCGTATGGCCTAAGAAGTCTATTTTCTCCAGACCTAATTCAACTTTGGTGGGCTTTACTGTAAGTCCAAATACTCTTATCCTTTCGAAGACTTGTCTAAGTTTTTGCAAGTGTTTTGTCCAGTCAATTGTGTGTATACATATTTTGTTCGTATGATTTGGTTTTCTGTGTATGTTGAAAACACCAACTGGTTTTCTTTGTATGCTGTCTCTTGATGTTGGTACTTCTATTGTTGGTTCTGGTTGTCCTATAATGTTGTGTTGTGTATGATCTCGTATTGTGGTTGCACTGAATGCGTTTTCTGTTTGATTGGATGGTGCCGGTGCGTTGTGTTCGTATTCTGTCTGACTACTGTTTGATGTGGATGTATTATGTTTGTCTCCTGTCTGATAACTGGATGTAGTTCTATTATGTTGGTCTTCTGTTTGATGAATTGATGTGGTTGCATTACGTTTGTCTTTTGTCTCGTGTTGTTGTTTAGCGACCACTGTTGTTGATTGGTCTTCTGCTGTCAAGTGGTTAGATGTTCTCTTTGAGCTGTACAATAAGATACGTGATGGAGACATATAATTGATATCTCTAATAAATTTTTGCCAGTCAAAATGCGCTAATGTTCTGGCTCTGGTATAGTTATATGTTATTTGATTCGCACAGAACGACTGTATCTGTTGCTCTTCGATTGTTGGTACTGTTTGTTGCTGTTTGTGGTTGTCTCTCTTGTCATTTGTTAAGAGACTATCTTTGCATCTCTGAAAATCACATGACGGGTTTTCTGTCATGTTTGGCTTTATACATTTTACACAATGATGAGATGACTGTACAGACGCGTTGCGCCTGTATGCAAGTTTGTTTCGTGGTGTTGTTTCTTGAATTCCTTAGTATGTTAGGGTGTACATTTTTCACGTGCAAGTTATCTTGCTGATTATTTTTTCCAGATCTTTTTACCGCATTAGCCTTATAGGTTCTCTCTCCAGGCCGAATATTTAGTTTTGTGATACAGTTTTTCAACTGTGGCAAGGCATCCTAAGTATCAAATCCGTACAAGGATTCTCTAGAATGGCGCACGTAACTGTGCCGGATAGGAATGGAGTAGTTTATACGGGCTTTTGATAACGGGTATCTTTCTATTGTACCCGAGAATGTACGGCACTCTACTGAACTGCCCAGTATAATCTTCTGGCTTGGCCAATTCCTTCCTCAAGCCAATAAGGGTACTGCCGCTGTCTAGTAAACATTGACAAGGTTTGTTGTTCACCATCCCGTCATTAAATACTAGTTTGCCTCTGGAGGCGGTGACTGCGTTAGCTCTCTCTGTAGCGCATGGTACTGTGTGCCCACATTTCAGCACACCGTCTTCGTGAAATTGATGGCAAGTATCACAATTATCAAAGTTTAACACATCAATACATGCTACAATATTATCAGTATCTTGTACAAGTTTTTCACTTTCACTCTCATGCTCACTTTCACTCTCAGAAGATGTATCAACAAGTACAGCATTGCTGGTTCTCAATTTCTTACGTCCAAGACACTTAGAACTATAATATCCGTACGAACGGCAAAAGAAGCATTTGACTGCACGTCTGTACGTGTTTCTTTTGTTATCTTGCTTCGTTATCATCATCTCTAAGTGAGACGCATAACCTGGTTTCTGGTAGCACATCAAGTATTGTTCATGAAATAGACGACAATATTGACACTGAGGTGGTTTAGATTTAGGTTTGTCCCTTCTCTAAAATGGTTTTTGAGGTTTACTACTAGCAAATGCTACAATTTCAGATTCCTCACTAGGTGTTTTAAAGATGTCACGATTGGAAGAAAAATATGCCTGACCCCCGTTTTTCCAACTGTTCTATAGACTCTATATCGGCTTGCTGTAGGAACTTTGCACAAGGAGAAGGTAGAGTGGAGATGACTTTGTCCATTATCATTAGATTCTTAAGTTTATCAAAATATTTCTCTACCTTTGCTGCCGCTAGCCATCTTACTAAATACACTTTGTACATTAGAAAGGTAATCAATGAATGTTTCTGTTGATGTTGGTTTTAGTTTGGAGTGTTGTATTTGATAACCTGGGGCGTCTAATAAGAAATGTTGCATAATGCGTTGTTTAATGTAGTCATAGTTATTTCTGAGTTCTTGGGGGATAGATTCTATCACTTTTAAAGGCTCCCCTGACAAATTCTTCATATAGACCACCGCCCAGTGTATTATTGGTACATCTTGGATTTTTAATTGGAACTCTACGTTTTCAGTCAATGCAGATATGAAATCTCCTTGGCAATACGGTTTGATCAGCCCTTTGTACTTATTAAATTTGTTTTCCTCTTCTTTACTTTTCAACTTGGTGTTGGCAATCTGTGCCTGAGATTCAGTCTCCATTTCCTTTAACGCCCGTTGGGAGTGGGTGGGTGGGGGTGTGTGGGTGCGTAGTGGAGGATGTATGCGTGAGTGAGTGTGTGTTGGTGGACGGGTAGGGGATGCGTGTGTGGGTGGGGAGAGAGAGGTGTGTGGTGTGTTGGTTGGTGTTATTGTGTGGGTGAGGTGTGTGGGTGGGGGATTTTTGTGGTGTGTGAGTGGGCTGTATGTGGGGTGGATGGGTAAGGGTATCTGTGTGGGTGTGGGTGGGAATATTGTGTGGTATCTGGGTGGGGGATATGTGTGTGGTGTGTAAGTGGGGATGTGTTGGTGAGGGATATGTGTGTGTGTGGTGCGTGGGTTGGGAATAGTGCGCGGTAGGGGGTGTATGTGATGTGCGGGTGGGGGATTATGTGGTGGGGGATTAGGTTAAGGCATGTGTGGGTGGGTGGAAGTTGTATGTGTGGGTGGTGGGGTGTGTGTGTGAGTGGATTTGGGATGTATGGGTGGTTAGGGAGATGTGTGTATGTGGGGGGGGGGGGGTAGGGAGATGTCAGTTGGTGGGGATGTGTGTGTATGGTTTGGGGATGTGTGAGTGGATGTGCGATGTGTGGGTTGGCGGGGGATTGTGGGTGTGGGTGGGGAATATGTTGTCGATGGAGATGTGGCTGGGGGATGGGTGGTTTGAGGTGTGGGTGGGGAGAGGATGTGTGGGGTAGGATGTGTATGTGGATGGGCATGGGATGTGTGGGTTGGAAGGGGAATGTTTGTGGGTGGCGAGTGTGTTTTGGTTGGGGGATCAGGTGAGGGCAGTGTGTGTGGGTGGGGGATGTGCGGGAGGGGGATGGGTCGGTTGGTGGGGTATGTATGTGTCCCTTGGTGTGCGTGTGTGTCGGTAGGTGAGGATGTGTATGTGTCCCTTGGTGCACGTATGTGTGGGTAGGTGGGGGTGTTGTGTGGGTGGGGTGATATATGGATAGGTGGGAGATGGGCTTCATAACATGGTAATTAGCCTTGTTTATGTTTACAACATTCATTTCACAATGTTTATATTTCTTCCTATGTAAATGTATAATGCTCTTGATGAACGAAAGACGAGTGATTGGAAGGGCCGAATGTAAGACGGGCCTGCGCGCCCAATTTGTGACCCTAATAAAGTTGATTTGATTTGATTTGATTTTTTAACTTCATCTGTGTCTGTGATTCAATTTCTAATTGTTTTTCCTTAATTTCTAGCTCTTTTACTTTTGTGGCTTCAGCCAGTTATATTTCCTTCAATTTAGTGGCCTCAGCCAGTTCTATTTCCTTCAATTTAGTGGCCTCAGCTATTTCTTTTAGTTTGGTGGCGTCAGCTATTTCTTTTAATTTAGTGGCTTCAGCCAGTTCTTTTTCCTTTAATTTAGTGGCCCCAGACAGTTCAGCGAGGTCTTTCTGATGCTGACGTTCCTGTGCTCGCTCATCTCTTTCAGCTGCAGCTTTCTTGTCTGTATATTCTCTATATTTTTCACTTGCCCATTGCTCTAATTTATCTGCAGTAAATCCTAGATCTTTACCCGTCTGTATACATTCTCCCAATGTTGACATTTTGATAATGTTTATCCACACACTCGCATATGCAATGAAATAAACAATGAATATTATACAAGATATTAAGTATATATACAGCTCTTAATTTAAGATGTCAATCTAATTGTTTTATCAAAACACAATGTATACTCATCTGAAAGAAGATTTTAGTTGTCTTGGGCCTATGGGAAGTACTTCTGAATTTCACGTCGGACCGCTGTTTTAATTAAATCTGCATTCTGTTTTATAGAGCAGTACAAGTTAATATTTAGCACATATACTACATGCACGATGTTAACACATTCATACAATCTTATCTGTGACAGTTCACTCTGACGGGATGCTGGAATGTGAAAAAAAAATTAATTATTTATGTTAGTCTGTCGTCTGTCGTGTCAATGTCGTGTGTCTTCACCTCTGTTCGACCTCACCTGAAACGTCCTTGTGAAACATGTTAATATACATTATTTTCCATTGACAACAATGATCAACATGCATTCATTTATCAAATTGCTAAATATCATTAGCTGTGATCTTAGAATCAATTTTGTGATCTTTTGTTCACTCGTTTCATTCCTGTCACTTTTTATTTCCTCTTTTGCCGGTAAGTTCGCGGCTTTTTTCTATACCTCCTTGCGCACTTAATTCTCCTGGTGTGTTCACATTGGTTAATCAATATTTTTCCTCGTGGAATCAAAGACCACTTATAACACCAACTTCTTTCAATCTTTTTCCTGGTGGGATCAAGCCCGACCTTTTTAACATCAACTGGTGGTTTTCGATTGTTTTCTGGTGTGATCAAGACCCACTTTTTGACAATAACTGGTTGTTTTCAATTGTTTTCTGGTGGGATCAAGGCCCACTTCTGACACCAACTGGTTGTTTTCAATTATTTTCTGGTGGGACCAAGGCCCACTTCTGACACGAACTGGTTTTCGCCTGTCAACAACCTGTTTTCGTGCGAACCCTTCATTCACCCCTCGAAATCACAAAACACATCGTGTGGGTGAATGGACATTAAAGATTCATGTTTTATTATATATAATACACTTCGCTCTCTGAGCAAACACAAGTAATAAGCATATTCATTGGTAATAAACTATCCTAGAGTAAATATAACTATGTTTCTTATAACTCTACACCATAAGGGAAAACACAGAGGTCTTGTCACACCGACTGTCAGTCTCCGTCTGACTCAATTCACTTGTCGAGTCCAGTTTCTCCTCCCATTCCCTCGTGTGGTTAGCTGTGCGGCGTGGTGGCACACTTACCACGCTGGTCCAGTTGTCCAGTCCTCGTCCTACAGCTATACTAGAGTTCAGTCTGTTTACGGGTAATCCCCGTGCTTACGTTGGTCTGTCTTATTACGGGAGTGAATCCCGTCATGTCCTAATTATGTCCTAGCTATGACACCTGTGTGTCATGTCTAGACCTGGTCCTAACACTAGTTCGGAGTACTACCTCCTTCTACTGTCTCTCTCTATGTATACTCTTGTATAGAGTTCCTATCATATCCTGTCTCTGTCCTTTACTTTCGACTGGCCTTGTCCTATTTTTATCTATGTCTATACTAGTTCTATATCTGTCCCTTCCAGCACTCTGACAGTGGGTCGCTCGGTCGGTGGGTCGGTCGGTGGGTCGGTGGGTCGGTCGGTGGGTCGGTCGGTGGGTCGGTCGGTGGGTGGGTGGGCCAGCAAGCGGGCAGGCAGACAGACAGATAGATAGATAGATAGATAGATAGATAGATAGATAGATAGATAGATAGATAGATAGATCGATAGATAGATATCTATCGGTAGGTCGATCGGTCGGTGGGTCGGTGGGTCGGTCGGTCGGTGGGTGGGTCGGTCGGTGGGTGGGTGGGTGGGTGGGTGGGTGGGTGGGCCGGCAGGCAGACAGACAGATAGATTAGATAGATAGATAGATAGATATATAGATAGATAGATATTGGTCGGTCGGTCGGTCGGTCGGTGGGTGGGTGGGTGGGCCGGCTGGCAGGCAAGCAGGCAAGCAGGCAAGCAGGCAGATAGATAGATAGATAGATAGATAGATAGATAGATAGATAGATAGATAGATAGATAGATAGATAGATAGATAGATAGATAGATAGATAGATAGATAGATCTATCCCCGCCTGGAGCCGTGCCGTGCCAGTTAGTTTATTTATATAATCACGTTTCATGAACGAACCAACAGTTTGACGACACCTCTGAACTATAACACTCAGTCTGTGCAAAAACGAAAGACCGCTAGACAATTTTTAAAAATAGCGCGAATGTGTCTTGCTGGAGCTGTAATACTCTTAAAATTAAGGCATTAATGGCGGGGCCGAAAAATATATACCGTATATAAATAAACATTGAAATCTGCTGTACAATCTCCAGAACAAAAATTTTGTTGTTGTGTGGACATAATGATAAGGTTATATACTAAATCTCATCATTTTCCCTCAGTTGGTTACTGAGATATTGAATTTTATATTGAGGCAAAAAAAAAAAAAAACACACACACACACACTATACCACCCATCCGATGTTGATAGCTTATCTTACATCTGATTTCGTGTGTGAGACAGGAGGAAAATGTCATCACCAAGGTCCAGCTTTGTCAGTGTTGTCCAATGAATTCCATTTCTGGCAGTGCTCATTGTTATCTTCATAATTCAGTCTTTAGTGTGACTGTGTGCAGTATTTCAATATAAATCTTGTTCAGAAATATCCACACAATTAGCACATTAATAATTTATGTTTCTTTGCTTTTCCTCAGTATTGAGACAGTGCTATTCGCTGTGTGACTCTAAAACGCTCACAGAATGGACGGGAGTCATCGCCAGTCCAGGAGTACACACTGGAATATACGAAAACAATATGGACTGCAAATGGGAAATCAAGGTTACTCGGGGCAGCAAGGTTAAGATCACTTTTGAATTGTTTGACCTCGAAGAAGGGTGCTTGGATTATGTTAAGGTAAACTTTATTTGCATTTGTGCATTTTAGGTTTCCTACAAATCAACCAACGCGGTGTAAAACTGAGGAAACACGATACAGCTCTATATCCAAAATGTCATCACATCGAGGAAAAAAAAATAGAAACACACAGGGTTAAAATCACTTCATGTGAGATGCGATATATAAGAAATGCAGCGTGAAAAAACTAAGAAGAGGGTTGAGTTGAGTTGAGTTAAGAACCGACATCACTGCACTCAGGACATTCCCGTACGTGCTCCGTCCCTTCGTTCAACGGCCAGCGAAGAGTCATACTACTAATCGTTCCAACCGCTATCTGATTAAAAGTTCTCCTGGTCTTCCCTCTCAGTTTTGAGATTCTTCCAGAACCCTTGCCGATCCCCCGCAATCTCATTCTTTCCACATATGGGTTCTCAATCTGTTCTTCCGCCTTCTCCACCTGGTCCCACAAGCGCACGACCACCTCCTCCTTGTCCATAGGCAAAATACCACCAAGAGGTGCCCTCCCTGCTAGCCTATCAGCCTGTTCATACCCTCGTACACCCCCATGGCCAGGACAAAATATCCATACAATTCTCACGATCTGTGACTTCTGAAGCGACGAGAGCCATTCCACACGAAACATTCCTTTCTCCACCTTGCTAAGCATACTCTTTGAATCCGTAATGAATACAACGTGTGTTGCAGTAGTCTCCTCTAGCCACCGGAATGCCGCTGTTACTGCCTCCACCTCCATTCTCATGCTGGAGGTCGTAGTCTCATATGCCAGACTCTCCTTTTTCAAAACTCGCCCATTAGCCTTTGCAATAAACCCACAACCACTACGTCTGTTTCTCACCACTGATCTATCGGTGTAGATGACTATGTCACCTTGATGTGTGTTGCTCTGGATCAGCTGTTGCACTTCAAACTCTGTGCGGCCCGCTGCCCATTCTCTGCACTCACAACCTAGTGTTATGATTACATTGTGCCAGTCCATCATGTCTTCCGAAACTTCCACCCACTCTCTTTCACGATTGATGGTCTCTAGATCACACACCTGACTTATAGAAAGTTCTGCCTGTGCCATCCAGGACCTGCCTCGTCTTAGTCTCTGACCCTTAACCATATCCATTGCTGCATGCAGCGGGTGATCCCTGTCTGCGGCAACTCTCATGTACCATTTGGCCTGAAGGACCCTATGCCTATCCGTCATTGTTGGTAGCGCCAGGATATGCCCCATGCATATAATTGGTGTGTCCTTTGTGCACCCCAGGATTAACCGCATGGCAGCATTCTGTATGCGCTCCAACCTTTCAAGCTGGCTCTTTGATACTGTCAGCAGCCCCAAACCATACTCAATGACAGAAATTATTAACTGCTGAAAGAGCCTGTACAGCATCCTCTGATCTACCCCGGTTGCTGCCATAGCCCTCAATGCATTAAGTCCCCTACCAGCCTTCACCACCAAAGCCTCCACATGATCCTTAAAAGACAAACACCTGTCAAAGGTGATACCCAAGTACTTCAATTTACTCTCTCGACTAAGAGGACATCCATTCGACATAATACATGGGACATCTACCTTGACGATCCGGTTATCCAAGGAGTACCACACAACCGATGCCTTGTCTGGGTTTATAATGGCCCCTGCGTCCCTGCACCACTCCGCCACCCTGTTTACCGTCACCTGTAAGTCTTTCGCCAAACTGGCCCTGTCTCTGCACTGTCTGTACACCAGCACATCATCTGCAAATGTCAAGATTCTACCCACATCCTGATGTCTCAATAGCTGCGATCTTGCTGGTGTAGACATTAAAGAGCACTGGGGACAAGGCAGATCCCTGCGGCAACCCAGGTGTAATAGTACAGGGGTCAGAAGTCTAGGAACCCATGCGCAATGCAACCTTACGCTAATAAAGGACTGCCGCAACACATCTAACAAGGCAAGGGCAGACCTCCATGTCCAACAGTGTGTGTATTAACCGATCATAACTAACCCTGTTATACGCATCCTCCAGGTCAAGAGCTATCGCCACTGTCTCCTTTTTATCCTGGAAGCCCTCATAGACATCGAATGCAAAAGTTGCAGCATTGGCCCAGGTGTCCCTTCCCGGCCGGTAGCTCCCGAGTCCTTGGGGAAGCAAATTCCGACATTCCAAATGTTGCTGGAGCCTGCGTGCCACTTTTTTTTCGAGGACTTTGCCATACGTTTTTTGCAGGGTTATGATTCGGTATCCATTAAGTCTGGAGTGATCCCTCCCTACCTGGCTTTGGGAGGGGGACCAGGTAGCTATGCAGCCAATCGTGGGGTATTTCCGCCGTATTGATGCTTAGGTTGAAACACAGAGCCATCTCCTCCAAGTCCCCATCATTTATGTTCCTCCAGCTCACCCGTGGCCATTCAGTCCTCGGCACGTTGGCCCACCTTAACTTGGGGGTTTATAAACTAAGAAGAGAGATAGAGATAAGTGAGAAACAGAACAAATGTAGGTATACATTGATTGCTAACTTTATAGAACACCGTAGCATTAAAAAGGGACGGTCATATAGGTCGAATGTAACAATATCAACCAGATTCTCGAGCGGTCTACATGAGAACATTGAGATACAAGACTGCTATATGGCCCATGAGGAGATGGCTAGATTGAGTAAAAAGGGCAATGAAAAATTATTAAATACGGTAATAGTGCAAGAAAGAAGTTACGCGGAAAATAAGTATATTACATAACCTCCTCTCTACGACGCTTCGCGGCTAAAGTAATAAGACAGCAGAAGAAGAAGGTGAAGAAGAAGAAGAAGAAGAAGAAGAAGAAGAAGAAGAAGAAGAAGAAGAAGAAGAAGAAGAAGAAGAAGAAGACTATTCTACACTTTGGGGGACGTTGATGTCGCAAGTCCGATGCACTGTTGTTCAGCTCGTGTGAGATCTAACGTAAGGGCCTTGCATCAATCCTTTTTTTTAAAAATAGATTTCAATAAATGTATATTTTGTAGCAACATCTGATGAAGCATCAGCTACAACCTTGTTTCTTGGCCTGGTCACAGTCTCCTCATGGAAACCATTTCTGAATCTCATTAAGATAACTTTCAGGTGACCCATTCTTCCTATATCAGTTGTCTTCTTCCCTGGACCAATTATAGTGCCTAAAGCGTGGGCTTGAGGTATGCACATCTGGCACGCAGTTTACATCTGACAGAGAGCTGTGGGTCTTGTTATGCCTTATATCAAAACTGGAAGTACCCTTCGTCATCTTCTCTTGCATCAGTTGGTGTAGATACTTTTCTACCGAGCCAGTACTAAAGTACAGTCTTTGAGCATAGATTTCCTGTCGTTTTCTAAGCTCAGAAACCCGCTAGATATGCAAGACCGGTTCTGTAACTTCAGAGCATGTCATGATTTAGCATAATACAGACTTACTGGGATTAGTCCTAGGAATCTAATGCAACTTTCATGAGCTGGGGTATTTCATTATCAAAATTCTCCAATGCAATGCCAGGACGGAGTAGAAGTGCAGTTGCTGCATTGTGGTAATGTAGTTAGAGCCAGTCGCAAACGACTGGCTGCATGCATTGTCACAAGTACCAAGCATTGAGGCTATGAGTATATGGTGTAAGCCCCATATTTGTTATATATCACTTGGTACTAGGAAAAGGAAAAATGGCGGATGTAGTGGGGAATTATGGCTTAGGTACAAAAAATGAACGAGGAGAACAACTAATAGAATGGGCAAATATCAATGATATGATAATTGGAAACACCTGGTTTAAACATAATAAAAGACGACTTTACACATGGAAAAGCCTGATAAGAAAATACTCAACCAAATTGACTACATACTTATTAATGAAAGGTTTCGAAGTACGTTAATTAATGTAAAGACAATGCCGGATACTGATTGTAATAGTGATCATGTCCCACTATGTGGTATAATAAAAGAAAAACTGAATATAAGAAAAAAAGTGGTTAGGAACATGAGACTTAATAAGGTAGATAAAGAAATTCAAGAACAGTACAGAGTGATTGTGAAAAATAGGTACAATGCAATAGCTAAAATACAGAATGTAAAGGGAAAATGGGAAATGTTAAGGGATTGGATTCATCAAACGAGCAAAGAAATATTACTGGAGAGAAGCCAAAAGGCTAAGAAACAATGGATGATTGAAGAAATATTAAAGTTGATGGCCAAAAGAAAAGAGTAAAAAATATAAACATGCATATAATGAGATAAATAAAGAAATAAGAAATAATTGTGTGAGGGCAAAAGAAAGTTGGTTAAATGAACAGTGCAAGAAAATTGAATTAAATTATGTTAAAGATACACAAAATATGCACAAAAAAATCAATGAGATTACAGGAAGAAATATAAGAATAAATACAGGTTGTTTAAAATCAAAACCAGGAAATATATTATTGGAGGAAGATGCTATAATGACGAGGTGGAATGAGTATATAAGAGACTTACACGATGAAGACAGGGCAGAATTAAAAGAAGAAAGTAACTTAGAAGGTCCATCTATTCTAAAAGAAGTTGATGACGCTATCAAGCATATGAAGAAAGGAAAATCAGCTTGACCAGATGGAATCACAATAGAAGAATTAGCAGTAATGGGAGAATTTAGAGTAGATATATTAACCAAAATGTTGAATGATATTTATAACAGTGGATATATGCCAAGTGATATGTTGAAATCTGTATTTATAGCTATAACAAAAAGACCAGCAACAATTGAATGCGAAGATTTTCGTACAATTAACCTCATAAATCATGTCACTAAGCTTCTACTCAGAATTATAATGAAAAGAACAAGGAAGAAAATAAACATGGAAATTGGTGAAGAACAGTATGGATTTGTGGAAGGAAAAGGTACACACAATGCAATATACACATTACGAACACTATCAGAAAGATCAGTAGAGACAAAGAAAGACATATATTTGTGCTTCATAGATTATACTAAAGCATTTGATAAAGTACAACATGAAGACCTGATTAAAATGTTGGAAGTTATTAACATTGATGGGAAAGATCTCAGAGTAATAAAAACTATCTACTGGAACCGAACTGCAGCAATTAAAATGGGAAATAAAGAAGGAAATTATGAACGCATACAGTAGGGAGTAAGACAGGGATGTGTTTTGTCACCAGATATCTTCTCCCTCTATAGCGAAGTAATAATGAGAGAGATCAAAGAAAAGCCAGGAATAATATTTGGAGGTTATAATATAAATAATATACACTATGCAGATGACACAGTATTTATAGAGGACAATGCAACAGAACTACAACAATTGTTGGACATTGTAGTAACAGAGAGTGCAAAGAAAGGACTCTCCTTGAATATCAAGAAAACAGTAACAATGGTGGTATCAAAGAAACAGGTGACACCCACATGTGAAATAGAGATAGAAGTGAAAATTCGTCACCAAGTGGATAGTTTTAAATATCTAGGGACATTTATAACATCAGATGGAAGACGCATAACAGAGATCAAGAACAGAATAGGGCAAGCAAAGGCAGCATTTAAGAAAATGAAGAATATCTTATGCAATAAGTCGCTATCATTGAATGTAAGAAAGAGAGTGCTGAGGTGCTATATAGAACCTGTTTTGCTGTACGGCTGTGAATCTTGGAATACAAATGAACAAATTAGGAAGAGATTGGAAGCAACAGAGATGTGTTTCCTTAGACGAATGTTGCGAATTCTTTGGTCTGCCAAAGTAACTAACGACGAATGCCATAAAGAGGCTGGCGAAACTAGAACATTATATATAACAATAAGAAAGAGACAAAGAGCTTTATTTGGTCATGTGATGAGACGAGAGGAATTGGAGAACATCGTGGAAAGATCGAGGGGAAGAGAGGCAGAGGCAGACCAAGAGAAATGATGCTGGGGGGATTGAGATGGTGGCATGGAGGAATATCAGCTACAGACTTGATCCAGAAAACCAAGGACAGAGACCTGTGGAGAGTCATGAACGCCTACGCCAGTCGGCACGACACTTGATGATGATGATGACTCGATAGGTGATGTGGCTTATAGCACCCCGTACCACAATTACATCGCAGAACATGCTCTGCTACCCGCATTAGACTTTTGAAAGCTATGGCAAACTACTGAACTTGCCAAGAAATCACAAACAGCCAACGAATACTGGTATTTGACTGCTACGTCCTGGAAAGGATATAGCACTAATTAACATTAGACCTGTTCACCTGGAAAGCCGGGTCAATATGTGAAAATCCTTCGTAAAAATAAGATTCAAGCAAAGACCACCGGGTTGGCAGTCAAGTGTGCTAACTACTGAATCACCGCGACACCCAAATAAGATAGCGATGTCGGTTTTATTTGATTGATTTCAGGTTAACGATTCATCCGGGCAAATATTATATGAATGTGGAGCCCAGGTCGTGCCACCTGTAGTGATGTCTTCCAGTGAGGAGGTAGAAGTAGTTTTTCACTCTGATGAATCCGGCGCCGCAAGGGGGTTCAAGGCCGTCTATACGGGTATGATCTCACGTGATTATCATTGTAATGTTATGGATGGTTGAGACTCTCGGGTTTCACCAGAACTATCTGTCAGTTGTGTTCTTTCACGTCTGTTGTTCGAATTCTGCTTTCCTTGTTTGTTGTTAGTACGAGGACGAGTCAATACGTAAGTCACACAGTTCTGTGGGATGGCAGGTAGATGTAGTTGGTGTTTTATACATTAGGTGACAGCAACATCGAACTTTATATTCCCGTTAGTCAGGTGGCGCTTGGTGTCTCATGTGCATGTACAGCGCATAAACAAACTGGCCACTGTACTAACGGAGTGTACAACAAAAGCGCAACGTGCTGTTGTGCGTTTTTTGGGGACAAAAGGACTGCCTGCAAAGGGCATTCATAAGGAAATGCTTCCTGTATATGCTGACAAATGTTTGTCCCGTAAAGCTGGGTAGAAAAATTTTCTCAAGGACACTCTAAAATTGTTGATGAAATCCGATTTGGTCGTCCTGTTGAGATTGCAACAGAAGCATCCGTGCAGCGCGTGGAGGAGATGACTAGAGGTGACAGGCGAGTAACGATAGACTCTATAGCATCTGCAATAGGGTGCTCACATGGTTCAGTATACAGCATAATGCATGATCGATTGAAATTTAAGAAAGTGTGCTCAAGGTAGGTACCCAAACAACTGAAGGAGGAACACAAAATGAACCGATTTGGTCAGTCCGTGCATCATTTCTGTCGATACGAAGATGAAGGGGAAGACATGCTACAGGATTGTTACTGGGGACGAATCATGGGTGCATCACTACCTGCCGGAATTAAAGCGTGCTTAATGCAGTGGAAACATCCGTCTTCGCTTTGTATATAAAAATTCAAGGTTACGCCATCAGTATGGAAGGTTATGCTGACAGTGTTCTGAGATTGTCAAGGAGTACTTTTAACAAATTTCAAGAAGAAAGGTGACAATGTGAATTCTGAATCGTACTGTGAAGTTCTATTGATGCTTCATGATGCAATTCGAAGAAAACGTCCAGGACTGCTGACTAGAGGAGTGTTGCTTCTCCATGACAATGCCAGACCACATACGGCTCGATTAACTCAGGCGAAAGTTAACAAACTAAGGTGGGACGTTCTGGAACGTCCACCTTAAGTCTCGGCTTAGCCCCTAGCGATTTCCACCTTTTTGGTCCACTGAAAACACACCTTGGCGGGAGACATTTCGCGAATGACGCCGAAGTTGAATGTGAAGTGAAAACGTGGCTTAGAAAACAGAGCACGCAGTTCTATGCAGCCGGTTTGGGAGGACTGATAAAACGATGGGATAAGTTCATCAATCTTCTTCTCTTCTTCTTCTTCTTCAGCATTCCGAGCCATTGAGGTTCTTTGCTGCAAATACAATCTGTCTCCATTCGTCTCTCTGGTGGACCTTCTCTTGCCAGTCGTTGATTCCAAGTGCTTGTAGGTCTGTATGTATATTATCTCTCCACCGCCTTCTTGGTCTACCTCGGGGTCTACGGTCATTTATTTCCTGTTCATCAATGTTGGTGGAAATTATGTTGATAAAAAAAAGGGACACTGTATGTATAAAAATAAATTGGTTTCAAGTTGTTATCATATTTAGTTATCTTTCTACAGACATTTGTGACTTACTTATTGACTTCCCCTCGTAGTTTGAATCTTTCAGTGTTGTGAAATGTGTAGGTAAATATGAATTGTAAACACCTCTTATCAGCAGAGTTATCTATTGTTTGTTAATATGTATTGTAAATAGTCCTTAGTTCTATTGTCAAGAAATTATTCTCTAATATGTTGATTTGACATTCTAAATTCTTATGAAACCAGGTGTTTGTGAATTAGACATTGACGCAAACGCCGTACTGGCTACTCCGGGTTACCCAAATTCACCTCCTTTGGGCGTCAAATGTTCGTGGAATATACATGGGCGTGAGAGTCAGGTTGCAATCATCAAACCAGTGACACCAGCAAAGATGCTTGCTGGGAAATCTGACCTACCAGACTGTGGGAACTCACCTCTAAAGGTATTCACACACATTCTCTTGTTTGTGGGTTATAGTGTTGCTACCTTCCTGCTTTTATACCGTCACTATATTATGTTGTCTGTCTGTCTGTCTGTCTGTCTGTCTGTCTGCCTGCCTGCCTGCCTGCCTGCCTGCCTGCCTGCCTGCCTGCCTGTCTGTCTGTCTGTCTGTCTGTCTGTCTGTCTGTCTGTCTGTCTGTCTGTCTGTCTGTCTGTCTGTCGTTCTTTCTTTCTTTCTTTCTTTCTTTCTTTCTTTCTTTCTTTTTCTTTCTTGTTTGATTTGTTTGATTGTTTATGCCTTAAAATTTACGCTTTCATTTACTATCATTGCAAGCTTCTACCCCCTCCCTCTGCAGCCTTTCCTCTCTCTCTCTCTCTCTCTCTCTCTCTCTCTCTCTCTCTCTCTCTCTCTCTCTCTCTCTCTCTCTCTCTCTCTCTCTCTCTCTCTCTCTCTCTCTCTCTCTCTCTCTCTCTCTCTCTCTCTCTCTCTCTCAAGATGCTTTTCCCGATGTTTCTTCGCATTAATATTTATTATCCTAAACACATCAACACAAATCACTGTCTTAATTTCCCAATTCCGTTGTTTTATGTGGTAGCTAGATCATCAAATATTTAATTCTTCTAATATTTCAATTATATTCTTATGTCTGTATTTCTCATACACTATCTCATCTGATTTACTGTTGCATCTACCAGACAGCAGCCTCGTGTAAAAGTTGCCAGATAACATGCTAACTGCTGTCTGAAATGCCTCGGAAAGAAAGGCGGTGAAGCAAAAAGCTGATTGTGATTGCGTTGTGCCTGTTTGCAGCAGAGCTGCGTTCTTGCGCCGTTAGGCCGACACATCCGACTTCTGTGGGCATTTGTTGACCGGGTTAACCTTCGTGAATTCTAGTTTGTAAAGTTAAACGGGTTCCAGGTCGGCCAATGGGTACCAGTACATGACTTGGGAAGTAACGGCGTCTGGTGTGATATTTACCAAATCACCCACCGGGTGCGGTTCGTCTATTAAATATGGATCTTGCACTAAATACACAATACGGCTTCAGGCGTGTAAAAGATCCATTTACTTTCTTATTTGTTGTAGTTTTTTGTCTTCCACTTGTACCGTCAGGCGTCTTGGAGTGGGGTTATCGACCTTCCAGCGCCTTTCCCTACAATTTCTTCTATGATTCATAAGAATATTATTTATGGTATAAAGTAAATTCTCTACCGCTTTATAAGACCTGTCATAGATTCCTAACCTACTTAACCCTCTTATATTTGCTACTATACCATACTTGCTCCCTGGCGAAAGGGTTACGGACGTAGTTCATAATCCCGTAGACCGCGTTCGAAACACAGCTACGTTGGTTTTGTTTATGAAATGATATGGTAAACTATTGAACGTAAACTTGTCCAGGAATCACGAACAGCCAAATAATGCTGGGGTTGATTGCTACGTCTGTAAAGGATATGCACCTAACTTTAACTATCACCATGTCAACCATGTGACAAATGTGTTCTGCTTTTCTCATTAATTCACGTCCTGAGCAAAAATTGTTCTTAGCATCAACTAACACAAACATATACACATACATTGACAGATCCTAACTAGCGGCCCACCTGAAAGCCTCACTGAGCTATGTATGAAGGAATCAAGGCAAGCTTACACTGGAAATATAACCCTTGTCTATGACAGTTCTTCAACGAGCCGCGCAGCCTGGACGGGACAACTAGAAATCGAATTTACAGGTATTTTGTGTTTGTAATTTTTCTGAAGTAAACCAACATTATCTGGTTTCATCACTAGAAAGCGAATACTGGCGTACGTTGTGACAACTAGAAATTTGAAGGAAAAGATGGAAACCAGGAGAGAAGATGCTAGACAGCATGGCAATATGACATTGAGCAGCATCTGTATTAGAAATGATTGGCAGTGTGCGTGACAGGGGGATGTGGGCAGATGTGATGATCATCTCTATATGGCAAGGACTATAAGAAGATGTAAATCTGGCTTAACACTTTACAGTCCCATGCATTTGTTACTTGAAAACCTTCTGTCCCAAAGGTGTTGCTTAATTTTTTTACATTAGTGTAACGATTTTTAAGTGGTGTTGTTTTATGTTTACATCAGAGTAACAATCTTTGGGTGGCGTTGTTTTATTTTTATATTAGAGTAATAATCTTTCAGTGGTTTTGTTTTATTTTTAAATTACTATAACAATCTCTGAGTGGTTTTGTTTTATTTTTACAGTAGTGTAACAATATTCGAGTGGTGTTGTTTTATTTTTACATTAGAGTAACAATCTTTGAGACGGTTTATGAACCAGTTTTCATTCGATGTTCAGATCTTGTAAAATGCTAGTATATTTGTCCCTCTTGATCCATTATATAGCCAGTTTAATCACATTCCAATAAAGCGACATTTCGAGAGCTTCCGGACTCTCATCATCAGACTTTAAGAATTCTACATGAAAATAAACATATCAAACAGATTAAAGAAATCACCACACACTTCATCCCTCGTATTCAAGCCTTCATTGTTTTGATTTTCAACTTCGAGCTCTTCCGGTGACGTCACCACTATTATCAACATGCCTCGGTGCCAGTGACAATATTTGTTCACGAGTGCATTTCTCAAATATGTTGAGAAATGTCAGAGATGCTATAAACAAGGAGCTATATGATGCCCAAAATATCGGTGGTCATGACATACAAGAGATCCGATATGCTGGTGATAAAGCATTGCTATCGACAACACAGAATGGTATAGAAAACCTAATAACCTCAACCCAATAGAATAGTGGCATTCAAAACTTATATCTTAACATAGCAATAACAAAGATAATGCATACAGATAAAACTCCTATGGAGAAAGAAATATATGGTAATGACGAAAAATTGAGGGTGGTGGAAACTTTTGAATATCTTGGGTCATTGATTACCAGCAATGGTGACACAATGAAAGAAGTTAAAAGACGAATAGCTATTGCTCTTCAAAGACTAAAACAACTGAATAAATTGTGGAGTGGGACAGATAGAACTACAAACATTAGATTTTTAAGAGCATGCATCTTTCCCATTGCAACATATGCTTGTGAGACCTGGACACTTACTAAACAATCTGAATAGCGCATTAAATGCATTTGAATATAAATGTTATAAACAGGTTCTAAGAATATCTATGATAAAGAAAAAAAAAAAACAAATACATCCATAAATGACTGCATTTCCCGTGTTCGTAACATGTCGTATGACTTGATTCCATAACAAACACTGTTAAGAAATGCTTTCTTCTAAATAATGTTTATCAGACACTGTTACAACTATCTCTGTGTTGGTTTGTCCTTTTTATTTCTAATATGTCCGCAATGTTCCTCATGTTGGTGTTAGAATATCGTAGACCAAGAAGAAGAGAAATACTGAAACTCGGCCAGATTTGACAAATGGAGGGGTCGTTACCCATTAACAGTATTAGGGTGTATTTTTAATGACTGTGGGGTTTTTGAAAATATTACCGTTCAAAGTTTGGCATTCACCCTCTGTGAACTCATGCAACATAAAAGGTAAATATAAAACTTGGAACGGCAATATTTAAAAAAAAAACCCACCTTCATTAAAAATACACCATGTATCTTATCTCGGTAACTAAACTACTTTCGATGTATTTTGGAAAGAACACTGACGGGAGGGGTAGTTTCTGGAAGAAGAGGCAGGGTGGACCAAAACGAAGATGAGCACAGGGCATTGAACAAATCTTGGGCATAAGGGTGTATGAGAGCGACGTTCTGTAAAGGACCTGCTAATAATGATGATGATGATGATGATGATGTTAGGTGTTTGTTTCTGTGCGTACTATATTATGTGCGTGTGTATTCTCAAATTTTGGTTTGATGCGATGACGTAACTGAAAACGCTCAAAGGTGAAAAAAAGGAAAGAAAACGCTATGGCGATTTTCAGGTCGGGATAAAGGGTGTGAATATTTCCTTAATTATTGTTATATATTTACCTTTATATATGAGTTTAATTCTCAGAGCCCGAAGACAAGAGCCGTCAAAACTTCGCTTATTTGAATTCTTCGTTGTGATTGCACAAGCCAGCGTAGTCTTTACGTATAATTTCCTTCTTGCCTCAACAGACAACATAAACATAGCCTGTAGCAAACTCTGTGCTCACAGTTCTGGCTGCCATCCTGTGTTGAAGTTGTCCAAACTTGAGTTCAACTGTAATTGTATTGAGGGGTACGATGGCATCACCTGTGAAGAACGAAAAGATACGTGCTTTGGCAACCCTTGCTTACTAAGCAAGTGTTTAATAATTTATTTTCTAATTGTTGTTAACACATACTGTTTATTTGTTTGTCTGTCTATCTGCATATCTGTTTGTCTACTTACTTACAGGTCTGTCTGTCTAGTTATTTGCTAGCAAGAACGTCTATATGTGACCTGTCCTTTCATCGATCTTGTATATCTTCACAGTACTTGAAATGGTATTTATTTTCAAAGTGTTTGTGAAAATCATTGTATTTTTGCTTGTTTGTAATGTATTATAACCCGCAAGAGAAAACCATCATATTAGTGTCCCTAAATAAAAATGTATTGCAGTTACAACGCTATACTTTTTGTTTTTCAAAGTCGACATTGCAGACTAAATAGCTTGAAGTGGCATTTGTTAATTTAACACGCCCGGTTGGTTTCTGAGCCTGGGGAGGGGAAGGAGAGCTGTGCAATACAGAAGTCACACCTAGTTGTTTTATTAAACCACCTTACCCGTGAGGTCGAGGTAGCGTAGTGGCATGCATGATTGCTTCTATGGTCGATGGTCATGTGTTCGAATCTCAATACAGACGAATACAAAACTTGACCCTGGCTACACCGTCGATCAAGTCTAAAACAGGTACAAGGAAATATCCTCGGAAGTAAAAGTGTTCGGCTGGATATTGACCGCATCACCCATCTAGTACCGATCGATATATATAGTGATGAGAATAGAACAATATGTCCAATATACAGAGTGTATTTTTAATGACTGTGCTGTGGTTGAAAATATTGCCGGTCCAAGTTTTGTATTTACCTGTTATGTTGCATGAACTTTATAGAGGGTTAATACAAAACTTGGACAGGCAATATTTTCAAACACTGCACAGTCATTAAAAATACACCCTATACCTTAAGGCATATCAAAATGTCCTCTACTACTTTACTTTACAAAATGGCGATGTTATTGTTGCTGTTGTTCTTTGTAAATCCACTGTTAGATAATATTCTTATATGTTGAAGTCTTAAATTAATTGCATTGACGATGAAGTTGACTGAGCTCTGAAAAATGCTTCCATCTATCGGAGTCTGGTTAGTGTGAAGACTTTTCCATACCCATTATCAATGTACCACTCCCACGGGGCTTGTGGTACAGAGTTCTTTTTTCTTTCTCCAATCTAAATAAAACCAAAAACAAAACTAGCAGGGTGTGCAAAACCAATAATGTTCCGAGACTACATATCTCCGGAGAGGCATGTAAGGATGTTAGTAGGTGGTTATTTATCACAGCACTTGTAGACTGGTTGGCGCTTGTTATAAGGTGGTCACCATTTCTCTACATCTTTTCGGTATCCTATTGTCAAAAGACTCCATCCAACCCACCGCTCAGAGGGAGACATACTAGGTTGGATGACAGATAGTGCAAGAATTGATCGTCCCCTGCAGAGTGTCAACCCACATAATCCCTGTTAGTACTTTAATGCAATCTGTTTCACACATCTATTGTTTTAACATTTGATATTTAAATGTCACTTTTTTACCGTTGACATTTTAATGTCACTTTTTAACATTTGACATGACAATGTCACTTTTTAATATTTGACACAAAGTGCCTTCTATTTTCATGTAAATGTTGGCATTTGACCCAGATTGTTATTTATGCTATTGTAACTTTCAAATTTGGACCCAAAGTTTGTTTATTTTAATGTCACTTTTAACATTTGACCCAATGTGTTATTTTAATGTAACTTTTAATATTTCTCCAGATGTGTTATTTTAATGTAACTTTTCATATTTAAAATATTTAACCAAAAGTGTTATTTATTCTATAGTAACTTTTTACATTTGTGGAAATGTTTTATGTATTAAAAATGTACAAAATGGTGCTGAAAGAAATAATCATTTAAATCGTTTACTTCCTTAGATAGTTCAAACTGTGTGGAAGAAGGTGACCTGGTTCCTGGCAGTGCAATCTACTGGTCAACGACCCTTGTAAAGCATGTAGACACGAAACCTTGTCCAGGCGGAGCTATAGGTCAGATATTTCGCATATTGCATCACTTATCACTGTCAAAATATCAAATTGTTTATTTTCACATGTAGTCGATGGTAAAAGAGAAAGGGAGACAATCATAAAGACTGATGCTTCCTTCACTACGGTGCTAAGAGGTAAAGAGTAGTTCTGACTTCGTTACGGCCAAAGAATAAAAATAGTGAAAAGAGAGAGAACCTCACACCGCCTCAACCGACAAAAAAAGATGATAGTAATTAGATAAGAAGATATACGAGATCTCAGGCAGGGGCCTCAACTCTAGACTGACTGTCATATTTGAGACCCAGACATTGGATTAAGGTGTTAGATTGTGGTAGAAATAGTGACTGTAAAAAGTAAAAACTAAAAGAGACTAAACAAACAAATCAAGGACAAATAAACAAGCTCTTTATTTATTTCTTCTAACAGCACATTGCATGTCAATAACAAATACAATAGACAACTGTATGTATCAAATCACCACAGTGGGTAACCCCTAACCAATCAGCAGCGCTTAAGACAACAGGGTACACCAAGTACCACAACACAGGTGTTCCAAACAATGGCTGGTTAGACTGACACTATAAAGAACTTTGACACAAGCAACACTGCACAGACAATAAGGCTCTACAAAAACATAGGTTACACAACATAAACCCCAAGACGCGACATAAACAAGAGTTGTGACACAATTTACTATCCCACCAAGAACCCAAGCCTGCTGACACTAACTAGTCAGCCGCTCCTGTAACAATGGAAAACACAATCTATGATTATCATTGTAAAGAAGACATATTAAACACATGAAGCAATGAGCACATGAATTAACCCATAGGTCATAAATGTACCTGCATCTAATTATCTATTCTGTTATTCTGAGGTAACCCTTGATGTCTATGTCATGATCATTCTTTGCTACCCCCTTCTTCAAGGTGACTACATCTCTAATTGTTAAATACAACAATCAGTATTGCATCATCAGGTCACCCACTTTATTTTCTTCTCCAATTGTGCCACTGCTATCATGAGATTACACTTGATATTGCTAGAATGGACCATCTAATGCAACAATGTCAATCTGTTCCACCTTTTCAGTTCAATGTAACTACACCACACAGCTCCTACATACACAAGCCGTGGAAGATTGATCTCATTTGTCCAGCTGTAAACACATAGCTACAAACAACAGAGTACATACATCAGCCGTTGCAAACAGCCACAACATCTCAACACATTTGGTTAACATATAACAGACATTGCACACAAACAACATATCAGCATTGATTCAGTTAACAGGCATGAGAATGACATCTTTGTTCTGGTAAATTAGGCTGTCATTTCTACCTACCAAAGTGGCTACATTTGCCAAGGAACCCATAATCAGTTCCCTGTCTACACCTTCCAGAATATTTTATACACTAATTTGTACCAAGTCACCGGTAACACAAGACAACACAATATTCATTATAAACCACAAGTTCATGGAACACTATCAATGTTCAACCCAAGATATTGTCACAACTAAACACTACCTACTATATTCTCAGCCTAATGCTCAACAATTCCCTATCCACTGTTACGCACACCGGCAACTGTTTTGCTAACACACCGTACTCTTTTCCCTAATATAAAACATATATTGACAGGTTGAACTCCTGTGCTCCACATCTGATAGTACACTTTACTCCTATGCAACAATACACAACATTATGAACTCTGCCACCATCAGACCCTAAGTTACCTCAACATAGGGACTTCACTGGACAACTACCTCAACAATGTCCCAGTTTGCATGAAGAGTACCAGCACTAATATGATACTGTGCAAGTTACATCATCTGATTAGCATTACAAACTAACAACCAGCAAGCAAAACATGTCTAACTATGAAAAGCAACAGACATACATACAATGTGGAAACACCATATTTGTAGAATGTGACAATGTAACCTTACACATAGAAGAATCACAACATTCACAGAAAGTTAAAGATAAAGATAAACATTTATTACACAGGAACTCATTTAGGGACTCTCTGATGCCCCTAAGATAGCTCATAAAATAAACACACAATATTACTAAGTGAAAGTACACCAAATAGTGGCCAGAGTGCCTCATTCATATGAGACAGGATCCAAACACAACAATGTCCATGGCAGGATACAGAACATTAGTACTAATATAATAAACAGTGTACTATATATATTATGTCATTATTACACACTAATGACCAATAAGTGTTATTCAAGGCCCAACACAATCAGTGTAATATTATTTGTGAGTGGACAGCAAATGTACAGTTGTGAGCTGTTCCCCACCATTCTTCCTATCATACACCGGTTATAAGTTTTGCTATCTTACGCTTCATGTCGCATAGCAAGTGCATATATCTTTGCGAAAGGTGGTACGTAGCAATAAATCACATCCTTCCCCTGGTAAAACAATCACCCTGTTTTACTACACATAAAACTCCCAGTTTGATACACTAGCACAAACACTACTGCATTCTGGTAACAGATGTGACACCAGACTTCAATGCTAAATAAGAAACCCCTTTACCAATATCAGTTCCAGATGCACCTGCCTGTTCTCCCTCAATACAGCTACACTTCATTCGCAGTTACGATTGCACTATGATGGCTGATACGCACCCCGCATATTAAGATGCATTTTTTCCTACGCCTAGTAGCTATCAATCTGCATGGCGTCCCTACAATTCAACACATTATTTCCTTTACTTCTATTTATTACCTACATGTCCTAACTACATAGCTTAACCATTAACCCATCATTGCCACATATAACATGTAAGTACCCTTCCCTGCTTTACACATGTTATAAATATTACACATATATTATGGTTATTTTCCCCTACTCATGTTGCTTTGGAGTGTTCATACCCAACACTTGACCAAACATCCAATGTGATGCTCACCATAATCACAGAATAATCCTGTAAACATATCTTGCTGCTGTATACACATATGATTCTCACCACTCTGTTGTTAAGTAACCTTCATTTCTAGCAACCTCACAAGCACTTACTCCCTTCCATGCCAACATGGCCTGCATGGCACCATGTGGCATTATTTCAGTCTTTACTATAAACTAATTTATGACCCCACACATTGTATATTTTGGTGAATCTCCCACATATCTATTCAGCCAGTAACACATTAATGCCATAGGATAACCATGTAAAATAATTCCCACAAAATAATCTTGTGCCAGCATGGCTGGCATGACATGACATCAGTCTCTATGATACTTAACCACCATCAATGACCTATTCTACATATTTCACATCACCATTGTCTGACTGCTGGCATCTCTATGAATTAAATGCTATATTCCTAAAACCTCAGGGACGTTACATTGATCTGTAGAACAGCTCACTTTAGTAATACTCATCTACATTATCTATTTATATTTCTTTGTTCCTACAAGCTCACCTAACTAGCAATTATTTTCACCCACGCCTGTCCCACCATGTAAACACTTTCAAGTTGGTAAACTGGCGTGTGCTGCGATTTAACAAATATTTATTAAATTAAACATTTTAAACTTACAGCTTTTTCTTCTGACATAGTTTGTTCACTGACGAACACATGGGAAACCACACATCTCTCGTCTCAAGGCGGGCTGGCCACAAAACTACACGGGGCCCCAGCGCCGGCTGCTACAAGGAGAAATGGACCCTGGCCCCATCGTTTCAAGTGGCGTTTCCGGCAGGGCCAGGTTTTTAACTCGAGATAGACCAAACCAAAAATTCGTTGGTCTGGCGCTATCACACACATATGGATATAAGAACTAGAAGCAAACTATCTTTATTTTTCTAGAATCGAACAACGATACGCTCATATTTCCGTCTTATTAAATATGCTGTTTATATTGCTTATTACTTATTAAATAAACACAACCTAAAGACTAAATGTTATGGTAGGGTAGACCTTAAGCCTTGGTCGGCAGCTGGTCTAGGATCGAAACTCCGACAGGCGGACAATTAAAGCATTGCTTTGTTGATCCTGCAGTTTCTGCAGCTTGTCTTGTACCAGATGTAGTGGCGTTACCTTTCCTCTAGAGTAAATAGGCAGGCCGAGAGAGGGATCATGTAGTATGAGCAACACATGGTTTGTGCTATGTATATATAATGCCTTTTTTAAAATCACAATGTAACAAACTATCGTCTGTCAAGACGGTTGGTGTCAGTTAGTCAGTCAGTCAGTCAGTCAGTCAGTCAGTCAGTCAGTCACTTACTAAACAGAACCGACAACCCTTAGGACACACGGCCTCCTCATATCAGGAGCCACTCGGCGTATCCACTAACGATTCTCTTGCGCAAACAAAAAATCATTGCGTCATAAGTCCATGTCGTCATATCGTACTCTCTTTCCCTTTTGCCCCTTATCCTCCATTGGACTAGGGTCCTCAAACAAATGACGCCTAGCCGTCCTATTATTAGCTATCCCACGCAGCTCCGCCCATGTTCTCCAAATATTATCTTTTGTCAGAGGAGAAAACTGTAAGTGGACGATGTATCACAGATAGTCAAGGTGGTAATTATGAAGACAGCAACAATCTTTGCCAGAAACGGAATTCAGTTGTCTCCTCTGAAAAAACAGCTCAATGATCTGGACTTCGTTGATGACCGTATCCTCCTGTCTCACACACTTCGTCAGTTTGCATATCCTTTACAGAACATCGCTGTCAACACCAGCATCTTTCAGCTGTATGTTGATTTCTTGGCAAGATTACACTCAGTAGTTTGCCATTGCTTTCTGAACGGCCGGCTCACATACCCCTAAGTTACCGGTGCGATTCGAACCACTGCTGATTCTCACCGTCATCACGTTACCTGACGAGAGTATACGAGATTACGGAGAAAAGTCATAACCTCTAAGCCACGAAGCCGGCCTTCGTCAGATACACAGTAAAATAACAACATTGAATGGGAGGTCAGAACAATTAGGCTTACAATGTCATACAGGAAAGACACATATATTGTGAATAAATCAAGCAAATGAGAACTCGTTTTCCCTTGACACAGCTTGATGATATAACCTTGTTCTCTTTTGGATGCTTTACACACAAATTGATGTAACCTTTTTTTCCTTTGGATACTTTACACACAACTTGATGTAACTTTATTCTCCTTTGGATACTTTGCACTCAGCTTGATGTAAACTGGTTCTCCTTTGGATGCTTTACACACAGATTGATGTAACCTTGTTATTTTTTAGATGCTTAATACCCAGCTTGATGTAACTTTGATCTCCTTCATCCACAGGCGAAGCCACTCGAAACTGTGTACACGATGTAGATTCAAGCAGCGGTGGATTCTGGACACGGCCTGACCTGTCCCTGTGCGTGAGTCAACACATTCTGCAGATTCTCCATGACACCCAGAAGCTTCTGCAGAACGCGTCCAAAGCACATACTGAGCACTTGTCTAACATCACGTCCCGGCTGGCGGCGGCGACGAGGCTAGAGTTGGGTTTCAATGGGAAATGGCACGAGTTGTTTCCAGGCGACTTGTCAACCGTGGTTGATATACTGGCCATGGTGTCACAGGCTGATAACCTCGTCGATACAGAAGTCACAGATGATGTTATCCAGGTCTGAATTTAAGGCCTTCTTCTCTAGTTAATTAGTACAGTAACTCCCTGAACAGTGGTCATTTGTGTAACCCATTCTGTCCCCGGTTTAAAGTCGACGCAATGTGCCCTAGGTTAAACGTTATTTTGTCCCTTGTTTGAAATGAGCTCATTTTAACCCTTGTTCGAATCTAACATTATTTGTACTTGTAACTCCATGTACCCCAACCAACAATCATAATAACTAAGTAATACTCAGCATGCTTGCTTGTTTGTGTTCGCTGGCTGTGATCTCCAACGCGAAGTCCTTTATGGCGGATGAAGATATCATGTTGTCCAACATCAGTGTGATGTCATATATGACCTGATGTTTGCGTGAGTATCCGTTGTCCCATGTCTGGCTTATTGGTGTGAAGACTGGTGGTTCCTCGCCGTACAGGCAGACACTCTCAGGCTTCGGAGGAATCAACGATCCTACTGACTTTAGCCAGGACCTCGAAGGGACCTGTTGCCCAGGGCGCTCGGCGAGGACGTGTCAATAGGTCTTGGCCAGTATTGAACCCAGCCCTGGTGCCCTGGAAACACCTCTACATCCCAATACTTAGTATGACTTTAAGCCCTTTCTGTCCCTGCTTATAACCACAATAACTTACTAAATAACACTTTTGGTTACTGAAAACCCGGCTCTCCCAGGTAATAGTCACAATACCTGACTAAATAATAATTAATATTACATTAATCCCACATATTCCACCCAAAAGTCACAATAACACACTAAGTATGAATTGAATTGAGTCAAGAACCGATATCACCGCAAAATGAATATTCTTATACGAGTTCCGTCCTTATTTTCAACAACCAGCGAAGAGCCCTAGCACTAATGATACCAATTGCAATCTAATTAAGTACCCGTTAGGTCTGTCCTCGGAGTTCTGCATGTCGTTCAGATCTTCTGGTCATCCCCCCGCCGCACCATTGTCTCCAGGCTATGATGATTTCTCGTATTTATTTCTTCCACACTATACCTATGACCCCAAGGGGTTGCGACCAGACGTGTTAAAGCGTCCTATACTTGCTTTTGTTTTATCATCTGATCACAAAGTAATAGTGTAGCTCCCAAACTCCTCATATTCTCCGGATTTTGTTTCACCAGACGTGGAACACTCCTTAAATGATTTTGGTTTTTAAGTAAAAAGGAAATCATCTTTACCTTGGCGTAGTAATGACCCTGGATAAGTAGCTTTTTAAAATTCTTTATTTCGCTTGTTTTGAATTCAAGCGTAGTCCAAACACTTGCTACTACTTCTAGTGCAACTGACTGTTTTCGCGTGTGGATTAGCTTACCCTCTTGCCAGTATCTCTCGCCATCAGGCGAACCCACACCGACTTCAGAGGTACTTGTAATTTACGTCTCCAAGTCAAGGACGAGAAGTCAACATTTTAGTCCAGGAGATGAACCCGCTATTTCAGCATCAGCGTACCGGATGTTTAAGAAAGAGAGCTCTTACTCTTTCGGCCATGCTGACCTTGACACTGGATTGTAATAACTGGTTTAAATTAGTGCCCGTCTGTAGGATATTCTCTGGGTACTAGAGTGCCCGTCTGTGGGATATTCTCTGGGTTGTTAAGTGCCCGTCTGTGGGATATTCTCTGGGTTGTTAAGTGCCCGTCTGTAGGATATTCTCTGGGTTGTTGAGTCCCCGTCTGTAGGATATTCTCTGGGTTGTTAAGTGCCCGTCTGTGGGATATTCTCTGGGTTGTTAAGTACCCGTCTGTGGGATATTCTCTGGGTTGTTGAGTCCCCGTCTGTAGGATATTCTCTGGGTTGTTAAGTGCCCGTCTGTAGGATATTCTCTGGGTTGTTAAGTGCCCGTCTGTAGGATATTCTCTGGGTTGTTGAGTCCCCGTCTGTAGGATATTCTCTGGGTTGTTAAGTGCCCGTCTGTGGGATATTCTCTGGGTTGTTAAGTGCCCGTCTGTAGGATATTCTCTGGGTTGTTGAGTCCCCGTCTGTAGGATATTCTCTGGGGTGTAAAGAGCACGTCTGTAGGATATTCTCTGGGTTATAGAGTGCCCGTCTGTAGGATATTCTCTGGGGTGTAAAGAGCACGTCTGTAGGATATTCTCTGGGTTATAGAGTGCCCGTCTGTAGGATATTCTCTGGGGTGTAAAGAGCACGTCTGTAGGATATTCTCTGGGGTGTAAAGAGCACGTCTGTAGGATATTCTCTGGGGTGTAAAGAGCACGTCTGTAGGATATTCTCTGGGGTGTAAAGAGCACGTCTGTAGGATATTCTCTGGGTGTAAAGAGCACGTCTGTAGGATATTCTCTGGGGTGTAAAGAGCACGTCTGTAGGATATTCTCTGGGGTGTAAAGAGCACGTCTGTAGGATATTCTCTGGGGTGTAAAGAGCACGTCTGTAGGATATTCTCTGGGTACTAGATTGCCCGTCTGTAGGATATTCTCTGGGTTGTAGAGTGCCCGTCTGTAGGATATTCTATGGGTTGTAGAGTGCCCGTCTGTAGGATATTCTCTGGGTTGTAGAGTGCCCGTCTGTAGGATATTCTCTGGGTTGTAGAGTGCCCTTCTCACACGTGCCATGAGAGTTTGTGAAGCTACACAAGTCCTCGCATGCGCGGTGTCATTTACGAAGTCTAAATATGGTCACTTTTCTTCTTGACCTTGAAGGTGTAACATCTGGTCATTTGTTGTGGATTGTCATGTTTCAGCTATTCAATCTGATTTTGTATAATTTGTATGGCTTTATTGTGTGCTTCCCTGCCGGTACGTCGGTCACGCGTTCGGATCTCGACTGGAGTCTTTACAAACTTGACAAGGGCTCCCATGTCGACCCGACCAAAAATAAGTATCAGAAATTATCTGGGAAGTAAATGCGGCGGGGGGATATTGGCTGTATCATGTATTGTGTGAGGATTGGTCAATAAAATAATGATCATAGCACCATATACCCAATACGCCCCAAGACCTGCAAAGGTGTTCTTTATTACTTTACACGAGGCGTCTGTGTGTGTGTGTGTGTGGGGGGGGGGGAAGGGGGTATTGAGGATGTAAACTGGAAAGCACAGATAGCTCGAACGTCATCGCAAAAAACAAAACAAAAACACACACACATTTAAAATCGCAACCAACATTCTCAGGAGGAAGAAAAAACAAGACTAACATTTCTAACAACGGCTTGGTGTCTAATTGGTTACTGCTGATACGCAACTTTAGTATTTAGTGCATCGTGAGTGAACGAGCTAATGCATGATCACTAACCTTAAACAGAGATTAGTCTCTCTGTTAAACAAAATACAATTGTTAGTTTCGTGTCCTTTGCAGAACGCCACTATCTGATGCAGCATCAATTAGTTGTTTGTGATTAATTAGTTGCATATCCTTTACATGACGTCGCAGTCAACACCAGCATTTTTTGCTGTTGTGATCTCTTGGAAAGTTTACGTTCAGTAGTTTTCCAGTACTTTCTGAACGCCGGCACCCATACTTTTTCGTAAAAACCAACGCAAGGCGGTCTGCTGCCAAATCGTCCGCTTATGTGTATCGAACACGGGTATACCGGATTACTAACTCCATCCGTAACTTCTTCGCCACGGAGCAGGCGTTTGTTATTATCTAGACACTATTACATTTAATAGTTTGCCGTGTCTTTCTGATAGGTGACGTGCATACTATTGTGTAAACCAACGCAAAGAGATTTGCTCCCAAATCACCTAGGGATGATTCCACTCCCGGTTTGTTGGGATATAGAAACTGCGTCACCACCCTTAAGTCACAGATATCGACAGTCTTTTCTAAGCCTTGTTAGAAAATAACGTGTAGCTATGTTTAATCTAATATGTGGTCTATACATTTTCTGTAGGAATACATTGCGACAGTTGACAATATCTTGGATCCAAAGACAACAGAGACATGGAGAAATGCACTAGCGGTATGAATGTCCATATCATTTATTCTATTTGTCTTATTGTGTGACAACAGTTTCATATGAAGTTAATGATAGAACGAGCATTGGTTTGTTTTCAGCAGGGTGGTCTGCCGAAACTCTGTAGCTTCAGCGACGACTCCCCAGGTGTCTCCGAGAAAATTGCACTCGTGAACCGAACGACGTGGGCCGGAATTGCGAAGCAGGCGGAATAACCATTTCGTCACGGAGACCACACGAGAACAAGGAAATTTAAAAGCACCGAAACGACTGGCAAAAATATCAGAGGTAGAAGAAAGAGAGAAGTGATGCAGGATAGTTTACAACGGTGGCATTAAGGAATATCATCACTATATTTGATCCAGAACACCAAGGACTGAGATCTATCGAGTTATCCCGGGAAAGGTAAACCCGTCAACAAACGTCTAAGAAGTCGGATGTGTCGGCTGAAAGGCGCAAATATGGCAGCTCTGTAATTATGTCCAAAATAAACATTTCGACTGCATGTATGTCCAAAATACGTCAGGTGTGTGATCTAGAGACCATCAAAAAAAAAAAAAAAAAAAAAAAGAGTGGGTTGAAGTACCGGAAGACATGACTGACTGGCACAATGTAATAGTAACACTTGGTCGTGAGTGCAGAGAATTGCAGCGGGCTGCACAGAGTAGGAGGTGCAATAACTGATCCAGAGTAACACACATCAAGGTGACATGGTGATCTATATTGATGGGTCAGTGGTGAGAAACAGACGGAGTGGTTGGGGTTTCATTGCGAAGGCCAATAGGCGATTCCTAAAAAAAGTAGTCTGGCATATGAGGCTTCGACTTCAGCATGAGAATAGAGGTGGAAGCAGTCACTGCGGCATTCCGTTGGTTAGAGGAGACCACCGCAACACGCATTGTATTCATTACGGACTCAAGGAGTATGCTTAGTAAGGTGGAGAAACGAATGTTTCGTGTGGAATGACTTATCTCGCTTCAGAGGTCACAGATTGTGAGAATTGTATGTATATTGTTGCCCTGGCTATGCGGGAGTGCAGGGAAATGAACAGGCTGATAGACTGACAGGGAATGCACCTCTTGGTTTATGCCACAGTATTGTTCCTATGGCTCGTCTATAACAACACAAGGCAATTTGAAGACAACGTAACGTTACACTCGACAGGAAACTTTTGCGTCCTCAGTTTGAACAAAGTTTATTGCGAAACAGCATACAGCATGGCTCCCACCCGCTGCCGACCTTCAGTCGTTATCGCATACTTCGGATGAGCCGCACACACCCTGTCTTGCATCATTATTCAAGTGCCTGATCGTCAGGAAAATTACCTGTCCTAATATCTATCATCTTCTTAAACTTAATTACGTTGTCTACTCACTGCAACCTGCAACCAACAATCGCTTGTCACTGCGTGCATCGGACCGCTATTCTGGTCGATTGTGTTGTCAAACAGTGTTGAATGTCGAACTGTCACTTGCCGACGTTATCGGCCTCATCACCAGGCCTCGGCTTCAGAATGTCGATTCATTATCAACAGATTCCATAAATGGAATAGTAATTGACTTTTAAACGCAGTCTCTGATGATATTATCGCTGAATATTTTGCTCAGTCGATGTTTCTATGCCCACGTTTCGGCCTGCACTGTCTAAAAACACGTCGGCCGTCCTCAGCCAGTGCGCAGTCATGTGACCGCGCTGGCTCCGCCCACTGGCGTCGCCTGTGTTTTCTCGCTTTTTCCTGACCGTTTGTATGAGCGGTACTTATCTAGTTTCTTAGTTTGACACATATACTAGATTGCTTGAATCCATCTCATGGCAGTTTACCTATTGACAAGGGGGAGTTGGTTGGTGCGCATGTGAGACCAGGTGGATAAGGTGGGGGAACAGATTGAGAACCAGTATGTGGAAAGGATGAGATTGCGGGGGATTGTCAGTGGTTCTGGTAGAATCTCAAAACTGTGAGGGAAGACCTGGAGAACTTTCAATCAGTTAGCGGTGGTGAGAACGATTAGTAGTGTGACTCTTCGCTGGCTGTCGAACGTAGTGACGGGGTGTGTATGGGAATGTCCTGAGCGCAGGAATGTCAGTTCTTAGCTCAGCTCAACTCAACTCAAATTATGTCCAAAATGAACATTTCGGGCGAAAGAATAAGGAGAAGAAGAACAAGAACAAGAAGAAAGAACGAGAGTCTACGCCATTTGGAAAGGCACATGATGATAGTTATAAATGTAAATTAATGCAATTATGAAACTACAGATATTGTCTATGCAAATTCATGCTAATTTTATTATTATTATTATTATTATTATTATTATTATTATTATTATTATTATTATTATGTTTTTCGCAATTAGGGATTGGTGGAGGCCAAGGTCAGCAAAGTAATAGAATCCATGCAGATGTTCATCTCTAAGTTCTTGCCGACCATGCATGGATGGAGTGATCAGAGCCTGGCTGTAGGAGGTGGAGGCCAAGGGGTTGGTGGCTCCAAGACCAGGTCAATATTTGAGAAGGTCGTAAGGAATCTTGGTATGTCCATTGTAATCTGTGCCTTATAATCGTCATATAAAGATGTAATCATCTTCATGCAGTACCATCTCCACGGGGAAGGTTAGTCACAGTGGACTTCGCAATCACTGTCAAACTGTTGTTTATTACCTATTTAGTACCTTGCGGTGTATGGGCGGGGGAAGGGGGGGGGGGGTCTTTGAGCCTGAGGAATTAAAGCCGCCTGGAAAGTGCAGTCCTCGCGAACTGTGCAGAATAAGGATTTCTTTTTGCCCGCGACAGAAAAAAAAAATGCCACACGTTACTGGGGACTGGGACGTCGCAGTCAAACCGGGAAATATTTTATTGTGTGATTTCTTGGCAAAGTTTGTGTGATTTCTTGGCAAGTTTACGTTCAGTAGTTTGTCATTTCTTTCTGAACGACCGACAGTCATATCTTTGTAAGGAACCAAGGCAAAGCGGCCTGCTTCCAAACAGCCCGCAGCTGTATTTCGATATGCGGGATTACGAAATGCATTCTAAATCCCATCGCCACAGCAAGGGTAAGTTGCATAACATTTACAGTCAGCTCCAGCATTTTGTGGGTTGCTTGTGATTCCAAACCCTTCGCCACAGAGCCGACACAGGGACGGTAGGTGGCAATATCCAGCCGTGTCTGCCATGAACATGTGTTGTGCATTCTGCTGTGCTTTATTCCGACTATATCCTGACTATATCTTGGCTATATCCTGATTATATCCTGATTATATCCCGAATATATCCCGACTATATTCTGACCCTATCCCGACTATATCCTCACTATATCCTGACTATATCCAGAAGTTGTAACATTGAGCTAGACTGTATCCTGATCCCGATCTACATGTTGTCTGCTTAATTGGCTCTAAACTTGGATATAAAGTAAAACCTCGGTTTTCGTTGCCTTCGGTATTCATCGGTTTCGTTTTTCGTCGATTATTTTCCTCGAAAAATTTGTCTCGGTTTTTGTCGGTTGCCTCGGTATTCGTCGGCGGGCCCACATGACCTCGCTGCTAATTTTGCGAAAACAAAGGGACCCACGCGTTCCTCTGTTCAGCTTGGCGTTATTTTTCATTGTGTGAACATCACTTGCTAATAATAAAATACGAGAGCAGCATTAAGATTGCTGAAGTCGGTCGCATGTACGGGAAGTCGTCATCCAGGATACATTCTTCTTCTTCTTCTTCGTTCATCCGGAGTTTTTTTTTTTTTTGGACGTGATTGCGTTGTGCCTGTTTACAGCAGAGCTGCGTTCTTGCGCCGTTAGGCCGACACATCCGACTTCTGCGGGCATTTGTTGACCGGGTTAACCTTCCCAGGGATACATTCCATTGTGGCGAAAAAGGAAGAAATAAAGGCGGCTAATGCAGCTAAAGTCATGAATGTGCTAACGAAACAGATATTGTGAACAACTGAAGATGTCGAACAGTTATTATTAATTTGGATAAATCAAAACCATTTAGATGGCGATTCTGTTTCGGGGGCAATCATATGTGAAAAGACCAGACTTGTATGCCGATCTCATTTAGAAAAATCCCGGGAAGAGTGTTAGTGTACTAAGTGCTTTTAAGGTCAGCAGAGGATGGTCTGAACAATTCCAGAGGTGCACTGACATACACAGTGTTACTAGGCGCGGCGAATGTGTGAGTTCGGACAAGTCTGGGGCCGAAAAATAGTATTAAACACTATATTTATTCTCTATAAAATGTGTTTTTAATATTGTTTTGGAGTGTCTAGAGAGAATTAACCGATGTTACGCTGATTCATGTGGAAATAATTGCCTCGGTTTTCGTCGGTTTCGGATGTTGTCGATTGTTTTTGGACGGATTATCGACAAAAACCGACGTTTTACTGTATATCAAACAAAAGATTGAAAGATTCATTGCCTGGCATATTTCTATGCATCTCATCAGATATTTACTGTAGAAATCACACAACATAAACTAAAGTAATGAGATAAGGCCTTCAAGATGAAATATACAGCACACATGTTCATCAATATATATTTTGTATATTTCAGCCCGAAAGATTTATCACATTACTTTAGTTTATGTTGTGTGAATTTTACGTTATGTACCAGACAAGATGCATTGAAATATGCCAGGCAATGAATCTATCTTGCAGTCTATTGTTTGTGTTTTCGTTATTTAAATTTACAACGGGAAAACATTGTTTTGAATATAACAAATAATCCAAGAAGAAAATAACCGCTGTTGAAAAAGAGCATTAACAATTCACTGGACTGAAAAGGGAAGAAACAGATCTGTCCAGCAAGAGATTAATTAATACCGGAGACAATTGGCTATCAAGACAAACAAGAACGAGGAAATAAAATACTTCTGGACTTGTAAAAGACACGAAAATCTAAAAAAGATAATTATCGGAAGCAGTGTGCCGTAGTGGAGAACATCAGAAATACCACACAGTAGATAGGTGATGATGATGTCTTTCTAATTATATCTTCGACATCTTCCATTTTTTTTCCTGCTGCGTCTGTTTTCCTCTGTCTTGGTTTGGAATGCTTTGTTATATTGCTTTGATGCCACCATCCTACCCAGTCTTTCTCATTTACAAGTATATTCTTTATTTGTCTTTTATTTCAGCTCTTTCGGTCTCAGAACATATTGTTGTTTGTCCATCAAGAATGATGATGACCATTCATTTCATCCAGTGGTGTTGAAATTTTGGAGCCGTGAGTTCTAAGATGGCTGATAAGGCCTATTTTGGCTCGAAATGTTCTTTGACAATGCGGGCAAAGAATGCTTGACGTTCCAGGAGGAGGATCTCCTGCAGTGGTTTTTCTGTCCAGCCTTTTCTTCACAGCTCTTGCAGTCCAGATTGCTTCACAAGTGACTGCACCCTTATGTAATGATGTACGCCATGAATTACGGTCTTTAGCAGCAGTCTCCCAGGTGTCAGGTGACTTCGAAAAGCTTTCAGTGAGACTTTCAGAGTGTCTTTAAAGCGTTTCCTCTGGCCGCCTTGGGAGCGTTAACCACAATGCAGCTCTCCGTAAAAAAATTTGTTTAGGGAGCCTGTGATCTGGCATACGAGTTAAGTGACAAGCCCAACGAATCTGATGTTTCATTAGTAGAGTGTGGATACTGGGCATGGATGCTCTTTCTAGAACTTCAGTGTCTAGGATCTTGTCTTGCCATTTAATCCTCAATAGCTTCCTAAGGCAGACTGTGTGGAAGTGGTTTAATTTCCTAGCATGTCGCTGGTAAACGTCCATGTTTCACAAGCATATAGCAGAGTGGATAATACAACTGCTTTGTAGACTTTTAGCTTTGTTTGCAGGCTTATTCCATTTCTGTCTCATACATTCTTGTACAGTCTGCCAAAGGCCGAGCTGGCCTTGGAGATTCTTGCATTCACTTCGTCATCAATTGTGGCAGTTTGTGACATGGTGCTGCCAAGATAGGTGAATTTGTCCACAACACTTAGTCTATGACCGTTCACCTTGATATTCGGCACGGTGTGATTATTTCCTGGAGCTGGCTGGTACATAACTACTAGTCTTCTCCAAGTTGATATTGAGCCCAAAATTTGCACAGGCATATGAGAAAGCTGAAACATTGTGTTGAATGTCTGCCTCTGCGTTGGCATATAGAGCGCAATCATCAGCAAACAGCAGTTCTCTGACGGTGTCGCTGTTAGTTTTGGTTTTGGCTTTCAGTCTTCTGAGATTGAACAACTTTCCATCCATGCGGTAGTTGATGTCTATTCCAATATCACTGTTCTCGAAGGCATTCGTCAGCATAGCTGAAAACATAAGGCTGAACAGTGTTGGTGCCAGGACACATCCTTGCTTCACTCCATTGGTGACAGGAAAGGGCTCAGACAGTTCACCATTTTCCTGTACTCTTGCCTGCATACCATCATGAAATAGCCGCACTATTTGGACAAACTTTTGTGGACAGCCATATTTCGCCATAATCTTCCACAGTCCTTCTCTGCTGACTGTATCAAAAGCCTTGGTAAGGTCAATGAAAGTGGAGAACATTTCAGAGTTCTGTTCCTGACATTTCTCTTGCAGCTGCCTTGCAGCGAAAATCATGTCAACAGTTCCTCGTTCTTTTCTGAAGCTACACTGACTCTCAGGAAGAAGACCTTGATCGAGATGGGCCGTGAGGCGATTGAGAAGAATTCTGGCGAGTATCTTCCCTGCGATTGAGAGCAAGGAGATGCCTCGGTGGTTGTCACAGGATTGGCGGTTTCCTTTACGTTTGTAAAGGTGGACTATTGACGCGTCCTTGAAATCTTGTGGCATGGTCTTGTTCATCCACATGTTTGTAAAGACTTGGTGAAGCTGCTCTATTAGGACCGGCCCACCTGCCTTGTATATCTCTGCTGGGATGGAGTCAGGACCAGGCGCCTTTCTTCTTGAAAGCTGCTGGATGGCTTTGCTTACTTCCACTATGGTTGGCAGGTCATCAAGAGTATCATTAGTGGGAACTTGAGGAAGGCAGTTGATGGTTTCATCATCGAAGAAAGAAGTTGCATTTAAGATGTTGCTGAAATGCTCTGCCCAGCGTTGAAGGATTTCTTTCTTATCCGGGACCAATGTTCCCCCATCTGCACTGAGGAGGGGAACTATGCCTGGTGATGGAGGACCGTAGACCGCTTTCAGTGAGTCGTAGAAGTTTTTCATGTCATGTCTGTCAGCAAAGCCTTGAACTTCATCAGCTTTGTTGCTCAGCCAAGAGTCCCGCATGTGCCGAAGTTTCTGCTGCACTTCTCTCCGAATGTTATTGAAGGCATCTTATTTGGATGTTGACTTCGGGTCATTCAAATGTGCCTTGAGGAGAAGATGTTTCTCGGCTAGAAATTGGTTGATGTCTTCAGAATTTTCATCAAACCAGTCTTTATGCTTTGGGGGGGGGGGGGGGGGAGGGGGGGGGGGCGCCAGCATTTCCATAGCAGTGTTGTAAACTATGTCCTTTAGGGCTCTCCATTCTGTTTCTGTATCCTGTTTAGCTTCAGCATTGGGCTTGAGGCGGTCTTCCAGCATGTTTTCAAACGACAGCTGTATTTTATTGCTGTTTAGGCGGGTGACATTTAGTTTTCTTTGCTTTTTTGCCCCTTGAGGAAGCCGTGGTGTTTTGATGTGTATGATTATTTTCGAGATAATGAGACGATGGTCTGTCCACCATTCGGCACCACACATGGAGTTTGTCACCCGAACGTCTTGTCTGTAACTCCTCCTGACGATGACATAGTCAATGAGGTGCCAGTGTTTCGAGATTACATCCATGATGTCCTATTTCTCGTGGGAAGACGGAAAATTGTGTCGGTGATCAGGAGATCGTGTTCAGCAAAGGTCTGAAGGAGGAGGAGGCCATTGCTGTTACAATTTCCGACTCCGTACTTTCGATGATGCCATTCCAAGAGGCGGTGTCCTTGCCTACTCTGGCATTGAAGTCACCAAGGAGTTTGTCTCCTTTGGGAACAGATATTAATACATTGTGCAGGTCCTCATAGAACTTGTTTTTGACGTCATCTTCATTTGTCATGGTTGGTGTGTAGACACTCACGATGGTTGCATGCTTCTTTCCTTTCAGCAGTGGTAACTTAATAGTCATAAACCTGTCATTTATAGCCTTCGGAAATTCAGCTAGATTGTCAACCAGGGCCGACTTAATGGCAAATCCCACACCGGATTGGCGTCTTTCCTCACTTTTCCTTCCACTCCAGCAAAAATGTGTAGCCGGCACCTACTTGGCAGATTTGGCCTTCATAAGCAAGTCGTGTCTCGCTCAAGGCTGCAATGTCGATGTTGTACCTGCCCAGCTCTCGCCCAATCAGTGCTGTTCGTCTCTCTGGGCCCGACGCGCCGTCTCTATCAGGTAGGGTGCGTACATTCCAAGTTCCGATTGTCAAGGGAATATGGCTTGCTCTTTTAGCTTTGCTGGTTTTACTTTGTTTGTATGTCGACCGCAGTATAGGGTACCCACCAACCGCGGCTAGCTGATTAGGAAATGATGGAGCAGACAATGTTTAGGGCACCTTTTCTAGCCCCTTCCTCATGCTATGGAGGTGAGCAGTGCTTTCATATAGAGGGCTGCTCAGTCACTCAGGGCGCTGGCGAATCCCACTGCTACTCCGGTCAGTAGAAGACAATCATATGGCCTGAGCCGCCTGTTTGCAGGTCTGCGACTACGACTGCCAGCTTCGCCGCTCGCCCATCGTCACAGGGCTTGAAGGTGATATATGAAGTTGGATGAAGAATGACTTGCGCGATGAATTAGATTAAAGTGAGGAAGAGTTGCCCAATTCGTCGACCTCACTCTCTCTTGCCTAAGCCCATCTGAGTCCATTGGCAAGACAAGTCAAGACGACTGGAGACGAACACGGGTGCAGTGGATGACCAGGGCGCTCTACGTGCCTTGTCTTGCTCATTACGTTCCACAACGCTTTGCAGGTAAACGCCGTCTTTCCCGTTGAATCATCAGTGATTTCATCCGCGCAGTCTGCCGAATCCTGTCTTCGCATGCTGGGTAGGCATACCCTAGTTTACCGCTTGGTTTGACACCAAATCGGCTACCCACGCCTGGTTTAGCCAGCCTCTGACAGATGTTGCCCGGGGGTGGCCGCTGTAGCATGCTGACAGCTAATAGTAGCCACAGGCGTGAGCTGGATGTCAGGCTTGGACCAGTGGGGGATGGGTCCTGAAAAGGACATGAGAGTCATCCTTACCAAAGGTACTATCAATGCCTGACACCCCCTTCCCCCTCCCCCTCCCCCCTCCCCCGAACATATTATTTTGCACTAGATATAGATTGTTAATATTTAATAATTTCATTTGCCGAGTACTGGAAGAATTAGGCAATTAGAAAAAGTCTTTTCACTGTCTCTATCTGCTGATGGGAATTAGTCGCTTTTGTCGTTGTAAGGTATACATGTCGTCACTGGGAACTTGAAGGACGGGTTGTATGGAGGCTTTCAAAATATCGCTGCCACAAGTTCTGTCTTGTTTCCTGGCCTGATATTGAACTCTTCTGACTCGACCTTGGCAGGTAAGGAAAGTACCGGTGTTCACTCACTAGACGATCGTAATTATCGTTATTATGATCATTTTACCACAATATGCATCATTACCACCATCATCATTACCACCATCATCATTACCACCATCATCATTACCACCATCATCATTACCACCATCATCATTACCACCATCATATCACCACCAACATCATTAACACTATCATATGGCCACCATCATCATTACCGCCATCATCATTACCACCATCATCAAGTTTTGAGAACTGAGATGTTATGCAAGTTTTGAGTATTGAGTTGATATACAAGTTTTGAGAATTTAGTTGATACACAAGTTGTGAGAATTAGTTTGTATGCAAGTTTTGAGAACTGAGTTGATATACAAGATTTGAGAATTGAAATGGTGTGCAACCATCTGATCTTCTGCACGATAAGAAGTAATAATGACAAATGTATTTTTCGCCTTTTTTCCAGATGTTCCACTGATCATTTATGTGGCCAGATTTTCAACAGTGTCACCTCTGCTTTCAATGAGAGAAAGTAGATACCATAAGTAAGGTTGGCTTTAGCTTGATAAATTCTTGTTTTGATTTTTAGGATTCGATTATTAATCTATTAACTGAATACTATGGTCTCAACGCTTCCAAGAAAAATATCCCGACTGCTACCCTACACGGTAGAGGATGGGGAGAATACCACAGTGTGGTAAACACAGCACTGTGGACCGAATATCCAATGGGATAAGTGGAGACCTCTGTGGTGCTTTTTTCTGTTAGCGAGAATACATTTTCCCCTTTCAATCTGACCAAAACTCGATCTTATATGGCCATATATTCCTGTACTGTCTTTGCTTTTTCTAGGTCCAAGATTATACTCACACACCTTTCATGTTTATGCACTCTTGAGTACATTATTTCTTTACACGACCGAGTACATTTATCCAGCTCCCGATTTGTCTCACATAACCCCAAGATGTTAACATTCGTTCTTTTCACCTCTCGCTTGATGTTATAAACTTTACCAGATTATATCAGTGTTATCACATTCTATGTACCTATGACCAAAGAGATACCTCTTGATATGCATACAACCGCTCAATGTTGGTCTTGTATCACCTGTATAATATGCTGTTCTCTACCTGACGAGGCCGTTCTTGAACTCCAATTAACACAGTTCAATTTTAATATATTGAGTACAGACATGGTATACCAGGTATGTGTAAAGAAGGTAGTTTGCCATCGCTTTTCTTTCTGAGCAATCACCATACTGGTCGGTGACGGTAGCCATTGTCTCCATACAGAGATCCTCTTCCTACCGTCGCAAAACTTGAGGCCATAGCCAGCAACTGTCTATCGGCTGCTCCCAGCTCCATCCACCACCTGCTCAATGGGTCAAGTTACCATGGTCGGGAAGCTAAGCAGATACGTCACCTTTCCCAAGGGTGTCTCATGCTAGCAGAGTGAAGGAGACACCTTAGGTCTCCTTTGTTAGGGATACACCTATTCCGCCACCTGACAGTTTAATCAGTTGATAACAGATGAGAACGCAGTCCATAGCTCTGCTGGTGTGGAAAGCAAGGATAACCTACCACATAACGGGTCCCCAGAAACTTAATATGGCCACCGAAAGAAACACAAAGATGTGATGGTGAGACCACTAGGCCACGTAAATCGTGTATGCGAACTAGGAAAGAGAACGATGACAGAGCGATACAAAGTTACGAACATTCAGTCTGAAGACTAGTACGAAAAACATGCTACACCTCGATTCTAGATTGATGCCCTGCTTGCAAATTTGCAGTCAAGCTGAAGAACATCTAATGGCTGCAGAAATGTGGTTTCTGAGGAAAATGCAAGGAATACTATGGACAGACAGAAAAACCAATGACCAAGTACTACAGGAGACAAATGAAAATCGTAAATTGATTAGAGAAATTAGACGTAGACAGTCAACATTGTTTGGACATGTTATGAGAAGAAATGAATTGGAGAACTTTGTAACAACTGGCAAGATCGAAGGAAACAGACAAAGGGGAAGACCGAGAAGTAAATACTTGGATGGCTTGGCCACATGGCATGGTCGAGACAGGAACACTGAGCTGATCCACGGCTCTGGTGATCAAGTGAAATAGCGAGTCATGACTGTCCACTCTTTCCGGCACGGCACATGATTGATTGATTGATTGCAAATTTAAGTTTTGGAGAGAATGCGGTGGTATTCTTTTGGTTTGTTTACAATTTCAATTATTAGCAGATGCCTTGCCGACTGGCGTGGGAGATTATGTTTCCGACATCTTGTTATTTCCAAATGTATATATCAATCCGTGTGCTTACATATGTATATGCCTGATTAAAGGTACCCATGAAGTATAATATCTTGCTCTATGTTGTTCTTATGTGCCACACATTCATTTTTTACATTCACCAATTTTCCGGTTTCTATAATGTGGCCAACAATTACGACTCCCGTCTTCTGATGGTTATGATAAGTTGTCCTTTGACCTTTGCCTCTCACAAAATATTTAGATGACTCATGTAAGCTACCAATGAAATTGTCTGCATTTTTTGTAAAAGCACATCTATGAGGCCTCCATTGATTTCTGTGCGTGTTTACTAATTGTGCAGATACTGACAGCCATATATGAAAGCTGGCGCTGTGTAACATGCAAGATGGCCTATTTTATCTTCAAGTGATGCAGATTTATTACATCACATATTCTTCATGTACAAAATGTAGTTTACTCTTGCCTTATTTAGTAGGTTTCACTGATTCGGATTTTAAAAATTGACCTGAGATCCCAGGTCGACCCAGTTTGACATGAGTACCACGTAATTTCTTAGGAACGGCGGCTGGCGATGTACTTGCCACAGCACACACCATGTGCTGATTGGTTGATGAAAATATGAGTCTATCAGGTATGCCAGTTGCGACCCAAGGCGTGATAAGTGTTCTTTTCTTAAGGGAGTCCTCGTGGCGAAGTGATTATGCCGCCAATAGTATACCAGGTTAATTTCTAGTAGATTTTTTGGCTTGAGTCACGTCGTTTATTTTCCTTATGAACGGTCATGCGACATCATAAAACGTCACAAATGGGATCATAACAATTCGCATTTCCCGATGTAAGGGAAATAACTCACAAAATCAATTATCTCACAAATTACAAATATAAGCAAATTTAAAAATAAAATATGGCGGTTATTATTGGTTGTAGTGGGAATGGCTTATTGTTATAAGAGGTCTAGGAACTTCATAATACACTGATTTAGGGGTATGGGTTATGGTTACAGGTTAGGGATAATGATCAAGGACTAGAGTCTTTTATGTAATATGTATGTTAATAAAATACATAACAGTAAAAATTAAAAATTTATCATCTAAAAATTTTAAAAATTAAATATCAAAGATGGTGGTTATTATTGGATATAGTTGGTATGGCTTAGTGTTAAAGGCACTGTAGGGACATCATAACCGTACACGAGTTTAGGGGTATGGGTTGGGGTTAGGATTTTTTGGTTGTATATAATATATATGTTAATATAATTTATAATATTAAAAAATATGGTGTAAAAAATTAAAACATTTGAAAACACAAGATGGTGTTTTAATTGGTTTTAGTGAGTATGGTTTAGTGTCATAAGCGTTCTAGGAATATCATAATCATGCACATGTATAGCGGTACGGAAGCAGTAAACTACATTGTTTCCGATCATAATTTGTGGCTCGAGCCATATTGTTTTCCTTATACGAGGTCATGTGAAGTCATCATAAAACGCAACGAACTGGATGTTCAAAACTAAAATGTCCCATCTAAGGGGGATAACACTAAAATCCATAAATAAATATTAAAAATACAAAAAAATAAACAATAAAATATGTTGGTTATTATTGTATTTAGTGGACGTGGCTATGTTTTTAGACATCAACATCATTCCCTTAGGGTCGTATGTAGGATATGCAGCCACATATATACAAATTTCAAGATTCAAGAATTTTGAAATTTGTATAAGTGTGTATAAGCAATCTACATACGACCCTAAGAATATGATGTTGCTTCTAAACACTAAGCCACGACCAATACTGGCAATAATAACCGCCATCTTTTATGTTAAATTTTTAATTTTTAATTTTGTATTTGTTTTAATGTGTTAATTAAAATTTGTTTAGAGCTTTCTCCCTTAGCGAATGAAATTTGAATTTTATGGTCCAGTTTGTGACGTTTATTATGACATCTCATAACCACGTGTAAGGAAAACAATGTGGATCGAGCCGCAAAATCTACTCGTAAACACCGTGGTATACTACTGCCGCCTTTCTCTCTCTCCGAAGGTTGTGGGTTCGATTTCGGCCTGTGTCCTTCGGTACAGAATCGGAATTTTCTCGGAGACTCCTGGTGTTCATCGCTGGAGCTACGGAGTTTGTACTTTGTGTAACGCTTTTGAGAGGCTGAGCTGTGGAATGAGACCTATCCATATGGGATAAAACACAGCACCATGAAGTCGATCCTTTTGTCTTTTACACCCTGTTTAAACCTACCATCTAATATGTTGTCATTTCTCTGATAACTTGAATAAATATATTAATTAAACAAACTTTAAACAGTCAACCAGATATCTACTGTATAAAGATAGCTAACGTGTATGGACAACAATGATCGGTCTACGCCGATCAGCGTATGGCATAATGATGATGATAAAGTACTTATATTGTCTTTGTCACTCGATGTAATGAAAAGAGTTATTGGGGGATATACTGAACAAATTCTAATCTACGGAAGCGAATCTAGTTAGAAATTATGTGGTACCTTGGAGGCTTGGTTTTATAGAAGAATTATGACAACACTGTTGCTTGATAGAAAGACCAATGAAAATACATTGAAAGAAGTTAACTATAAAAGAGAACTGGGTACTCGCGTCAGAACAAAAAGAGTCCATATGTTTTAGCCTGGCACGAGGAGGGAAAAGCTAGAGTATGTCGTCACAACGGGAAAGCTGACGGGAAAGAGAAGCATAGGGGGATCAAGAGATAAGAACCTAAACAGTTTGACATCATTGACATACAGGAACATCAGTATAAGAAATTATTGGTAGCACAAGACACATACGTTTTTAGACAAACATTATCGCCAACGCCAGGCGGCAGTTATACCATGAAGAATGTTCTTGGAATAGCAACTGTATGTGATAAAAATAAATACTATTCAATGTTGTTGTCTTTTATTTGTTTTGCGTTCGCTCGCTTTGAACTCAAGCGTAGTCGACAAATAACTACTATGTTTAGTGCACTGAACGGATTTTTTGCGTTTGGATTAGCTTACCCTATTACCAGTGTCCCTCGCCATTAGGTGAACCCACTCCAACTTCAGAGGAACTTGTAATTTACGCCCGCAAGTCAAGGGCGAGAAGTCAACATTTTAGTCCAACTGACCAATGTAGGGGTTGGACCTTATCTCAGCGTCAGCACACCGGGTGTTTAAGAATGAGCAGTCTTATCCATTCAGTGCCAATGTCTGGCCTGTTTAAGTCTATACTTTATTTTCACGATAATTGTGAGGAGCTCTATTCTCCAGGGATCTCCAGAATGACTCCAACCTCATTAATTCTGATGTGCTCTCGGTAGAAGTATTGAACATATCAAAAATATACGTCCAACATTTAAGGGAGCCAGTAATTTTAACGTTTTCTCTGCAGGTAAGTGTATCATATAGTTGTTCAACACACACACACACACACACACACACACACACACACACACACGCACGCACGCACGCACGCACGCACGCACACAAACACACACACAGAGTCAGTTATTCATTCCAACCTCATGGCGTAGCGTCACCCCATAATGCTCAGTTCATGTGCCAGTGAATATAACACAAAATGCTCCTCACTGCCCTATGTGAAAAGTAGAAGACAGGAGTCTTGACAAAGCAACAGCCCGCACAGGTATGCTATATGCCATGTCATTGTAATTGTTGTACGACCCCTGTTGATCGATTTGTTCTCTCTTATGCGGCATGAAGTATTGTTGCAGTTCTGAATGACCATGCTTCATGATAGGCCAGTAACACATTTCCATGATACAAAGAAGGTCTACATTCGTGAGTGTAAGTCTTATGTGCTAAATATCTGCTTTTAACATTATGTTTAGCAGAAATACTTATTACAGATACTTACTGAATATACCAAGATCATAGAATGTATTCATCTAATTGTTACCCCGATAGAAATATTTCGCAGTGTCTCTGCGATTATCGTTGGTTTATGATTGCTCCACATTCGAATAGTATCAATTACTATATGTGTTCGGCATTTAATCCATAATATGATTCATATACTCACTTCATATGATAAAATTAGGCACCAACGAGAGGCAGCTAATACGCCAGGCAATACGTTGTGCAACCTTTACTTTCGGAGACATTTCCTGATACCAATTTTACACAGTGAAGACCCTGGATCTAATCAATAAAATGATTCCGCCTGGATAAGGATTCGACCTCTTGATAACAGGTTAGCTAGGCCAACATTTAGCCACTATGCTAACATTGCTCCTTTAGTAAAATATAAGAGATATTAAATGTCTTCCAGATATAGAATATGACTACTGTAATGAATATAGCTGAGCGCGATTTGCTAGCAGACAGCGTTGCGTTGGTTTTTTTACGAAATGGTATGGGTGCCGGTCGTCCAGAAAGCAATGGCAAACTACTGAACGTAAAACTTGCCAAGACATCAATAACAGCAAAAAATGCTGGTATTGACTGCAAACGTCCTGTAAAGGATATGCAACTAACATTTTCTAAAATGTAATGAATGAATTTCTTAACTATTGTCAAGGAAACTGAAAACAGTTAGGTATGTGAGACGTCTGCGAAAAAGTGAGAGATAATAAATACAGCCATAGTGTACATACTTGCAACACAATTTTAAAAGTGAGAGATAGTAAACTAAGACACAGTGTACATACCTTGCAAAATATGCTAAAAACAGGGAGAGTTAAAAAACACGGACACAGTGTGCAAACCTTGCCAGGTATGTTTAAAAAGTGAGAGATAAAAAACACGGACACGGTGTGCAAACTTGGCAAGAAATATTTAAACCGGTTTAAAAGACTTTAAAAGGTAAGAGTATCGACTTCATTGCACCGGGTTTTATCCTATATGGCTCTGTCTCTTTACGCAGGGCGTCCTGTCGAAAGCGTCGCACAAAGCACGAACTCCGTAGCTCCAGCGACGATCTCGTGATGTCTCCGTGAAAACCTCACTCGTCAACCGATCGATGTGGTCTGGAATGAAAGCCAAAACCTTCGGAGCGTGAGCTATGTGGCGTTACCACTCCGCCACGGAGACTCCCACAATATACTTACAGTGTGTCTGTGTATATTATCTGTCACCTTTTCGTAGGGGTTACACATACCTACGTGTTTTCATGACGTTTTGTTATATTCCACGGCAGCCGCTACTCCCCCTTTGTATTATGTTTTCCAGGATCCGAGTTTGAGAAGACACCACGTGGGCAAATGTGCCTTCATGAATATGTCTGCCAAGTAAGTATCTTGAAACGTTAAAATCAGTATTTTATCTTCTCTTATGTAGAGGTCTGACCAGTCGTCGCTGTGACGAAGGAGTTATGAAAGCCATTCGCAATCCCGCATATCGAGTTCGAACCACAGCTGCTGCCGATTTGGAAGCAGACCGCCGTGTGCTATTTTCTTACAATCGTGTTAGCATCGGTAGTTTAGAAAGCAATGACAAACTACTGAACGTAACGTTGCCTAGTAAATCACAGACAGCATACACACAAATGCGTGGCCGCGTGTTTTAATACACTTGCGCATTTACTTCCTTTGCGCTGATTCCCTACACCGGTCAGTTGGACTTCAGCACTGACTTGTTATTTATTTAAAAAAATGGCAAAGTAGTAGATAAAATTGACTAGTAAATAAACCTGGCTTTGAGCCTGATCGCAACGCCTGCAAAGAATATGCATCGTTTATTCATTTATTATTTAAGTACCAGGAATTCTTTTTCAGGGGGAATTTTTTAAAATATTATTTTATTTTATTTCTTTTTTATTTATCTGATCTCTTCCACGAGAATCTGAACCCATTACTATCGTGCAGGAGGTGCTTGCCTGTACCCAACATGCTCCCACTATTGTCAATAACAATAAATAATATTGAATTTATTTCTAATTCATGTTTTTGATGCAAAAAACAAAACAAAACAAATGATAGTAAGTAAGTAGTCAATTAAAGAACGTTTTAAAAACGATTTATGTGGGCTATTGTGCAAATCATACTTTGCCCCATATTTGTCTTGACCGATCAGCGTCTTTAAATCGAACGCTTACGTAATTTTATGCAACACTTAATATGATTGTCAGTTAGTTAGATTTGATGTTCATAAATGTGAAATTATCATGGGGTATAATAGATGTTCCACATTCTAATAACACCCGTGACTGTGTGTTTTAATTCTGTGAGCGTACTATTCATGTATTAACTTCATATGATAAATAAATCTGCAGTATGTACCTGACGAGGTGCAGCGAAATATGCCAGACAATAAATCGTGTAACATATTTTTTGTGACTTCTGTGTTTTAAAATCTGATTCTCATATTTATTGCAACTGTATGAGTTGTTTGTTGTTTTAGTAATGCTGATTATGTTAGTAAACGCAACTGTGATGACTGGTGAAGCTTATCTGAATGTTCAGTAAGGTCTGCTGTGATGGTTAGTGTTTGAAGTCGTGGTAAAGTTGGCTATGAAGTTTAGTGAAGCTTATCTGAATGTTCAGTAAAGTTTACTGTGATGTTTAGTGTTTCAGTTCGTGGTAGAATTTGCTATG
>JACEFZ010005920.1:0-100000 GCA_014155875.1 Cepaea nemoralis | reverse complement strand
ACATCAACATTGGAACATACAGTTAATCAGGCATTAAATCAAGATCTGATTAGACATATATACGTGTAATGGCCACACTGAATTTCCAGAACAGGCATTGGATGATATGCAATATCATAAATACATTAAAATGTGATAACCCCATTGTCCCCAAAATCAATGCTCTTACACTCAAAACAACAATCATTATTTGGTTCTACCACCAGTGAGCCAGCTTCCTGGTCTAGATGTTAGCGACTTTTCTCCGTAATCTCGTATACTCTAGTATGTAACGTGACGACGGTGAGAATCAGCAGTGGTTCGAATCGCGTCGGTAACTTACGGGGTATGTGAGCAAGCGGCTCAGAAAGCAATGGAAAACTACTGAGCGTAATCTTGCCAAGAAATCAACAATCAGCTGAAAGATGCTGATGTTGACAGCGATGTCATGTAAAGGATATGCAGAACATTTAACTACCATTGAAAAATTTACAGATGTAAAAATACAATGGTCTGAGTTCAGAAAAACAAACCTATGAAAACATTTGTTTCCCACACCATTTACAATTCTTTAATTAAAAAAATTAATGAGATGGTGTCAGAATACTCAACCAAGAATATTCATTCCCTACATAATACTAACATAATCATTTATAATTATGTTGTCCTTTACTGTCCTCTTCATTATTAATCTCCAATGTATTGTAGATAACATTCCCATTATCTGGGAAACCCAAATAAATGCGCTCAGTTGTGTCCACACATTTATGTTCACTGGTAATTGGCTGGTGACTATCATACTCCATAATCAAAGAATAGAAATCACATAATCCCCCATCTCCAGGGGCTGGATGCATGAATACTCTGTTGCAAGTAGGCTCTGTGTCCTTGTGAAATTGAGGCCTCGGTTAGTCAAACTTTCAGGAATTCCACTTAAGCTTTGGCAGAAGGTACTTCCCTCTATCACCATATACGATGAAAAGTTGACAACTGTCCAGCTTCTCTGCTTCTTATATCAGAATCTCAATTATGTACACGAGGGTTATCCACACACCCTGTCACCAGTCTAGAGGCCATCCCACACTTGATGATGGGCAATCAGGCCGACATGGGACTAGCAAAGAGTCATTCGTTACTATCCAGTCCAGTGTAGGAACATACAGTGTTGAGAGTCACTCATTGGTATCATCTGTGACTATGTCCAGGATTGATCTGCACATACATGTATCAGAAGAAGAACATTTCCAGCACACAAACTGGGAGTCGCAGACAGTAGGATGATGCTTTCTTCTGTGTATGCATACACATTGACTCAACTAGTTTCTTTCAGTGTCTTTGAGTTGGTATTTCTTCTTCTTCTTCTTCTTCTTCTTCTTCTTCTTCTTCTTCTTCTTCTTCTTCTTCTTCTTCTTCTTCTTCTTCTTCTTCTTCTTCTTCTTCTTCTTCTTCTTCTTCTTCTTCTTCTTCTTCTTCTTCTTCTTCTTCTCTCTTCTTCTTCTTCTTCTTCTTCTTCTTCTTCTTCTTCTTCTTCTTCTTCTTCTTCTTCTTCTTCTTCTTCTTCTTCTTCTTCTTCTTCTTCTTCTTCTTCTTCTTCTTCTTCTTCTTCTTCTTCTTCTTCTTCTTCTTCTTCTTCTTCTTCTTCTTCTTCTTCTTCTTCTTCTTCTTCTTCTTCTTCTTCTTCTTCTTCTTCTTCTTCTTCTTCTTCTTCTTCTTCTTCTTCTTCTTCTTCTTCTTCTTCTTCTTCTTCTTCTTCTTCTTCTTCTTCTTCTTCTTCTGCGTTCATCCGGATTTTTTTTCCGGATGTGACTGCGTTGTGCCTGTTTACAGCAGAGCTGTCGCAGACAGTAGGATGATGCTTTCTTCTGTGTATGCATACACATTGACTCAACTAGTTTCTTTCAGTGTCTTTGAGTTGGTATTATTTCTTCTTCTTCTTCTTCTTCTTCTTCTTCTTCTTCTTCTTCTTCTTCTTCTTCTTCTTCTTCTTCTTCTTCTTCTTCTTCTTCTTCTTCTTCTTCTTCTTCTTCTTCTTCTTCTTCTTTCTTCTTCTTCTGCGTTCATCAGGATTTTTTTTCGGATGTGACTGCGTTGTGCCTGTTTACAGCAGAGCTGCGTTCTTGCGCCGTTAGGCCGACACATCCGACTTCTGCGGGCATTTGTTGACCGGGTTAACTTTCCCGGGGGAGTTGGTATTTGAGCTGGTAGTCAAGTCTGGGACCTTGTGTTGAAGACGGTCTTTCAGTTGGTGTTTCGGTCTCGGACCTTGATTGTACTTTGCTTATTTCATAATCTTTCAGTGTCTTCCCATTGGTGCTCATATTTAGGACCCGGTGTTGAGTTTGCTGCTGTATGACTAGTTGAAAGAGAATACTTTTGAGTATTCTTTGAACTTGGGGATCCAACAGGCAATTGAGGAGTTCTTACTGCTGTTAGTTTTGTTAAAACTTGGATTGTCCCGTAGTTTCATTGACCTTGCTGATTGAGGGTGCTTCAGGCGGTACCTCCCAGAAGTAAAGCAGACGATACTCTGGTGTCGATTACTCTGTATATCTGTTTATCTTAATAGACATTTAGATACGGAAGTCCGTCCTGGATATTCCTACCTAAGTAGGACTTGTCAATCACGCTGTAATTCATCTTCGACCTGTCTTTCCTTGCTATGGCAGCTAATAAGTGCAGCAGGCAACATTCTGTTGTTAACCCAGATTATACGTAGGACAGGGTGCCATTTATCACTTCGTACCGGCTGTTGATCCAGGATCCGGTTTGGTGATAATGTCCAAAAACCACAATCTGCCTTTCCAGAGCGAGGCTGCGGAGATTGATATATTTCGGGCATTTTGCCCTCCCCCGTGGGGACGGCTACCTGTGCGGTCTTTGTTCTTTGACTGAATGGCTACTACTCCCTTTGTTCAATATAGTACCCGTCTTGGCCAGGTAGTTGACCAATCTCGGTGCTTGGATTTTAAACTAGGGCCGCATAAATTTGGCTGTCCTACGGGTCAGTCTAGCGCTGTTTTTCTTCCTCAAAAGTAAGGTACTTAAACAGTAAATATTAGGGATTTGTATTTTTAAAGCGTCAATACTAGGGGATTTGTAGAGACGTTTTAATATACTACAACGAGGTGAGGTAGCAGCTTCCTTTCATAGCCTCATTTCCTTATCAGATAATTACCAGAATATTCTGAAAATTGATTAGTGCCCATTTTCATGAGCCTGGGTGGAACACAGAGCATCACTGGTCGGAAAAAAAATAACCGTCACTCTGCCTAGGCATGGAAGATGGACCATTGTCTTGGCAGGCAATGATGATCATACATGTTTAGTTTATAAACTTAATCCGTGTTCCTAAATATTTGTCTAAATTATGAACCAGGTTCATTATGTATATATCGTGACGATGTTTATCATCATCACCATCACTAGCACATTTTAAATTAAAATCTTAATCAGCACAATAATCTTCAGCGCCATCATTTTTGTCGTCGTCGTCGTCGTCGTCGTCGTCGTCGTCGTCTCGTCGTCGTCGTCGTCGTTATCATCATCATCATCATCATCATCATCATCATCATCATCATCATCATCATCATCACCATCATCACCATCACCACCATCACCATCATCATCATCACCATCATCACCATCATCATCATCATCATCATCATCATCATCATCATCATCATCATCATCATCACCATCATCACCATCACCACCATCACCATCATCACCATCACCACCATCACCATCATCACCATCATCATCATCATCATCATCATCATCATCATCATCATCATCATCATCATCATCATCATCATCACCATCACCACCATCACCATCACCACCATCACCATCATCACCATCATCACCATCATCATCATCATCATCATCATCATCATCATCATCATCATCATCATCATCATCATCATCATCATCATCATCATCATCATCATCATCATCATCACCATCACCACCATCACCATCATCATCATCATCATCATCATCATCATCATCATCATCATCATCATCATCATCATCATCATCATCATCATCATCATCATCATCATCATCATCACCATCACCACCATCACCATCATCATCACCACCATCACCATCATCACCATCATCATCATCATCATCATCATCATCATCATCATCATGATCATCATCATCATCATCATCATCATCATCATCATCATCATCACCATCACCACCATCACCATCATCATCATCACCATCATCACCATCATCATCATCATCATCATCATCATCATCATCATCATCATCATCATCATCATCATCATCATCACCATCACCACCATCATCATCATCATCATCACCATCACCACCATCACCATCATCATCATCATCATCATCATCATCATCATCATCATCATCATCATCATCATCATCATCATCATCACCATCACCACCATCACCATCATCATCATCACCATCATCACCATCATCATCATCATCACCATCATCATCATCACCATCATCATCATCATCATCATCATCATCATCATCATCATCATCATCATCATCATCATCATCATCACTGCCAACACAAGAACACGATTTACTTACTTTTATGTTTCCACGAATTTAAATTCTGCTACAGTTTGTACTCCGTTTTGGAGTTGCCAGACATGTTTATAATAAAAAATAATTAATACAAATTCAACATATTAAAAGTTGCATATGTATACACAACTATGATAACAACCATGTGATTAATTACATCATTCTATCATCTATGGGCTGATCTATTCCTCTGTCTATTCATCGCTCATATACTTTACGCTTTTTCTTGATACAAAGCCCAACCATCCAAATGTGATTGTATAAACACAGACACAAATGATCTAACAATACATCCATCTAACTATCACTACTACAGGGTGCATTTTTAATGACTGTGCAGTGTTTGAAAATATTGCCGGTCCAATTTGTGTATTTGCCTATTATGTTGCATGAACTTTACATAGGGTGAATACAAAACTTGGACCGGCAATATTTTCAAACACCGCACAGTCATTCAAAATACACCCTATACTAGTATCAGAATTACTGTAATGAATACCATCTTCAGTAGCGCCATTGTCAAATCCTTTACTGAAATGCATCATCATAAGTGGAAGTTAGCATGGCCGAATGAATAATAACGCTGGTTCTTAAACATCCGATGTGCTGATGCCGAGGTAGCGGGTTCAACCCCTACACCGGTCAGTTGAACTAAAACGTCGACTTCTCATCCTTAACCTGGGGACGTAAATTACAAGTAATTCTGAATTCAGAGTGGGGTCGCCTGATGGCGAGGGACACTGGTAATAGGGAGTGCTAATCTACAAGCAAAAATCAATACAGTGCTTTAGAAATAGTAGAACTCGGATGGACTAGGCTTCTGTTCACAGCCAGGGAACGCAAACAATAAATGTCATTTGTATTACCACTATTACCACTACAAACAACCACACGACTTCTGTCATCATTATGATCATCATTACCATCACCAGAAGCTCCGTGTCATTAGAAAATGCTAAACATGTGTCTACATTTTATTCTATATTCAGACTTGAGAGTGACCGAATTCGCATCCACCAACAGCTGGGTCTGTCCGTCATATTCGTACAGATCTTGTTCATTTGTGTGGGCAAGACGGGCAAGGAGTTCGGAACGCCACTGGTAGGCTGATTGGGGGATTCGGGTGGGAAGTATGGACAGGCGGTGGGTTGGATGGTTGATTGGGAGGCTGAGCTGAATGGTTGGTTGATTGGGTAGATGTTTGGTCTATTGTATAGATGACTTGGTAGTTGGCTGGATGATTGGTTGGGGGGGGGGGGTGATGTGGAGTTGTGGACTGGATTGATTGTTGGTTCGTTGATTGGGAGGGGTGTTGAATGGTTGGTTGATTGATTGGATAAATGGTGTGTAGAATGGTTCGTTGGTTGGGTAGATGGTTTTGTAGTTGGTTGGGCTGTTGATTGAGTGAGAGATGACTCTGAGGTGGGAGTTGTGGTCTGGTGTGATAGTTGGTTGAATGGTTGCGAGAAGTGTTGAATGGTTGATTGATTGGATGAATGTTTCATTGAATGGTTAGTTGGTTGGGTAGATGGTTTTGTAGTTGGTTGGATGGTTAATTGGGTGAGAGATGAACTGAGGTGGGAGTTTTGGCCTGGTGTGATAGTTGGTTGAATGGTTAAGAGAAGTGTTGAATGCTTGATTGATTGGATGAATGGTTTGTGGAATGGTTAGTTAGTGAATGGTTAGTGAATATAGACTCTGAGGTGGGAGTTGTGGTCTGGTGTGATAGTTGGTTGAATGGTTGCGAGAAGTGTTGAATGGTTGATTGATTGGATGAATGTTTCATTGAATGGTTAGTTGGTTGGGTAGATGGTTTTGTAGTTGGTTGGATGGTTAATTGGGTGAGAGATGAACTGAGGTGGGAGTTTTGGCCTGGTGTGATAGTTGGTTGAATGGTTGAGAGAAGTGTTGAATGGTTGATTGATTGGATGAATGGTTTGTGGAATGGTTAGTTGGTTGGGTAGATGGTTTTGTAGTTGGTTGGATGGTTGATTGGGTGAGATATGACCAGGGGTGGGAGTTGTGGCCTGGTGTGATAGTTGGTTGAATGGTTGCGAGAAGTGGTGAATGGTTGATTGATTGAATGAATGGTTCGTTGAATGGTTAGTTGGTTGGGTAGATGGTTTTTGTAGTTGGTTGAATGGTTGATTGGATAAGAGATGAACTGAGGTTTGAGTTGTGGCCTGGTGTGATAGTTGGTTGAATGGTTGCGAGAAATGTTGAATGGTTGATTGATTGGGTGAATGGTTCGTTGAATGGTTAGTTGGTTGGGTAGATGATTTTGTAGTTGGTTGGATGATTGATTGGGTGAGAGATGACCTGAGGTGGGAGTTATAGCCTGGTGTGATAGATGGTTGAATGGTTGTGAGAAGTGTTGAACAGTTGATTGATGGATGAATGGTTCGTTGAATAGTTAGTTGGTTGGCTAGATGTTTGGTATTTGGCTGGATAGTTGATGGAAAGATAGTGGGGTGGTTTGATGGTTGTGTGTTTGACAAGATACAGCGAAGTATGCCAGGCAAGAAATAGTGTAATATTTTATTTATGGCGTCTGTTTTTAAATGTCTATCACATCTTAAATCACCCTACCTTGTGGTTTTCTTCATCTCTGCATCACCGGGACACCTCCCTCTAGTGTTATCTTTACCAGGCATTCATGTCTTTTCAACATGCCTAAGATATGTTTGGATTATTTCCAGATAGGCTGTCGCATTTTGGCAACACTGCTTCACTATTGTTTGACGGCTTTGTTTTGCTGGATGCTGGTGGAGGGTACTCATCTCTATATAGTCCTGGTTCGAGTCTTCAAGAGAGGATTTCATTTTAAGAAATATCTTCTAGTTGGCTGGGGTAAGAAATATTTATCTGTTTCACATAATCATTATTAGTAATTATAATAATATACTGGCACGTGTGAGAAAAATAACCGGTACAGAAGGAAACCCTCTATCAAAGTGGAGGTCAAGCATCTCTGGTCACCACACCTCTTGTGACCATAAACTCGGAAATGTCCTGCCAGTTCGTTTCAGACCTGTGATCACCATTTACCCGTGGTGCTCTGCGAGGATATATGGCAGAAACCTTTCACGGGTCTCCATACAACCAGAACAGAGCCTACTGGAGGCCGATGTTCAGCATAGGGTATCCCTTTATACAAAGAACTGTTGACTTAACGTTTCCCCGAGTCTCTGACATAAATTACCACAACCCATTTCATCACTCTACTTAGTGGAACTGACGTATATCTTGGCATAGATCAAACCAGTAAGGACATCTGATTCAAATAAGGATAAAGTAGTCGCGTGACAGCTACTGCAGTTGAGGTATTTAGTGTTAATAAGTACCATATTCTGTGAAAATATAAAGTATAGTCCCCTTTCACACCATGATATTTGATGCTCCAGTTTGTCTAAGGAACACCTTAGGGCAAGGTGGGGTACCCGCTTAGACCACAAAGAAGATAACGTAACACATGAGCAGATGGTGGAGCGAGCAGGAGAGCAGTCGACAGATAGTTGTTGGTTATGGTCTCAGGTTCGAGATAGTACGCTGTAGATCTTTTTATAGAAGCAATGGTTATGTCTCAAGCTCGCAATGGTAGGTAGTAGATCTATTTATAGAAACAATGGTTATGTTAGAAGTTCGCTATGGTAGGCAGTGGATCTATTTATAGACACAATGGTTATATCTCAAGTTCGCAATGGTAGGGAAAAGATCTATTTATAGATACAATGGTTATATCTCAAGTTCGCAATGGTAGGCGGTGGATCTATTTATAGACACAGTGGTCACTTTCATCAACCAGTATGGTGACTGCAAAGAAGGACAGTAATTTCAGAACGCTCTCTATACAGATGCATAACAAGCTACAGATGTGCTAAAGCAATTTTGTTTGGGAAAGGCTGATATTTGGACAATATTCTGCAGAGAAGAAGTCACTGAGTGATGATTGGAAAGAAATAAGAAAGAGAATAGGAATGACCAAAATAACATTCAACAAACTATACAGATGTCGCATGTGAGATAACATTTACAGTTAAGTGTGATAAAATGTTACATGGCGCAGACATATGGACAGTTAATAAACAATACGAAAGTTAAACTGAAGTTTCCAGAATGTTGTTATATAGACGCATTGGGGAAGTATGATGGCAGGAGATGAGAGCAAACACAGACGTTTTAGAACAAAAATGGAGTGAAGAAAACATCGCTTCATGAGTTTATGGCCAGCAAATACAGTTGCTTCGGCCAATAGAATGTAAACAATTTTATGTTAAGTGATATATCCAAGTAAGGGTGCTTCGGTCAATAAAAGGCACACGGTTCCATATTAAGTAATGAATCTAATTAAAGGTGCTTCAGCATATAAAAGACACGCTGTTCTATGTTAGGTGACGCATCCAAGTAAGGGAGCTTCGGCCAATAAAAGGCACGGGGCTCCATATAAAGTGATGCATCCAAGTAAGGGTGCTTCAGTCAATAACAGGTGTACAGCTCCATGTTAAGTGATGCATCCAAGTAAGGGTGCTTCATTCAATAACAGGTGTACAGCTCCATGTTAAGTGATGCACCCAAGTAAGGGTGCTTCAGTCAATAACAGATGCACAGCTCCATGTTAAGTGATGCATCCAAGTAAAGGTGCTTCAGTCAATAACAGATGCACAGCTCCATGTTAAGTGATGCATCCAAGTAAGGGTGCTTCAGACATGGTCATAATATAATCACGGGAAATAAACGTTTTCTTAAAGACAAGGTTGTATTTGTTAATACCGGTTAGTGCCCTTATGTTAGTTTAGTCGACGGATCAACATCACGGCACACGGGTGTAACCCATAAGTGCTCCGTTGTACTCCTAACTCGAGCCTGACTCCGGAGAATCTCAGCTCAGTGCACGAACTCATAGCACCGGCGACGATCCTGAAATTCTTTGGGTACATTTTTAACTCGAAATTTTGCCCAGGCAGCGCCGTTAGGCTATTCTTTTTCGATTTCCAACTGCCAACGGATTTTTTACGTGCACAACAATACACACGGGCGTCCGATCTCATTATCCAGAGACCAGGGGAAATTGTTTTACTAGAAGTCCACGTGACAAAATCCCGGTCCTCACCGGGGCTTGAACATGAGACCTCCAGCACTCGAGGCGGACACCATACCTCGAGACCACTCAGCCCCCTGACATAAAGAACCCATATCTGTGCCCTTAGTGCCCTTACACTAAAGCCTCAACTAAATGTCTCCTAGCTGAATGTCAGTGTAGCGGCTAGACCCGGTGGATTTTTTAACATTGGCTTGGTTCCCCCATGTCAATCCAGCCTAAAATGGGTACTAGACATGTCTTGGGAAGTAAAGGAGACTCCCGTGAAACTAAATCACCCACCGAGTGCCGATTATTCGATCACTATATGCCCTATATGAGAGAAGCGGCTGGTCGAGTGGCTTCAACGCCGGACTCTCCTTCGGGAGATTCGGGTTCCATCCCTCGGTAAGGTGTGGGATTTTTTTCTGTCTGGGGCAAAAAGAAAATCCTAACCTGCACAGTTCGCGGCGACTGCACTAGCCAGGTGGGCTTAATTCCTCAGGCTCAAAGACCCCTCTGCCATACACCGCAAGGTACTATATTGGCAGTAAATGACAGTTATATGCCCAATGCTGCTTTAGGCTGTAAGAGGGTCCTTTATTTATTCTACTAGAGTCATGATTTAGTTCTTTCTGTATGATGGACCCCGCCCGGTAGCTTAATTGCCGTTTTTGCCTTTATAAGTCAGCGGAAGGAATAATAACGACGGAGAGAGATACACATCATTATAAGAGTTATTACTGTAGAAAATATACATCATTATTTCATTAAGTGTTTTAGAAATGTACATCATTATAACAGTTAGTGCAGTAGAAAATATGGGTTACTATTACATTACATGTTGTAGAAAATAGATATAATTAATAACATTAAGTGTTATGGAAATATACATCATTGTAACAGTTAGCACTAAAGAAAATATAGATTAATATTACATTACTAGTTAGTAGTTAGTCGCGGTTCCAACTTCACTGCAAATGGTCACCCCATAATGCTCAGTTCCTGTGCCAGTTAATGTAACACAAAATGCTCCTCACCACCCCATGTGAACCGTGGAACAGACAGGAGTCTCGACAAACAAACAGCGGTTACATTAAGTTTTGTAGAAAATATACATCTTTAATACCATTAATTGTTGTAAATATATGCATGATTATTAACAGTATGTTTTTTTAAAGAAAGTATTGAGTTATTGGTGTATTGAAAATTGCTCTTATTACATTGAATATAAAACTGATTGTGTTGCAGGCATACCATTGCTGGTAGTTGGGATATCGCTTGGAGCTTTTCACGATAAATATGGTGTAGGAAATGTGTAAGTTAAACATATAATAATTCACTTTCACCTCTTATGGATATTCGACATAGACAATTAGTTTACCCCTATTATCATTGTATTCCTAGTTAAGTTGTAAAGAATCGTGATGTAGTAACGGTTAGTACGCTTTGGTTACCAAAGAAAGAACCGATTAAATACCAAGTCACGTTATTATTTGTTGTCATTTGCGATACGCCTTGTAGTCAATCGGTCAAGTCTCTTACACGTATATTGGACACTTTTCAGAAGTCAATATCCAATATAACTGGGGCGTGGTAGAGTCCCTGTTTAATAGAGCCAGAAAGATTTGCTTCGATGACACACTAAAAGATGAACTGGACACCCTTAAAAATCTAATGGATATCGATCCGACTTCATCAAGCGTCACTGCCAGCCACCCGCACTCACGCCCATAGAAGCATCGGTTCCCAGACTTCAGGTCTTTTTTCAGCTCCTTTGGAGGAAACGACGTTATGAAACGAATACAATTTCGACTTAAAACAACAGAAGGCCAAACATTCTTTGTTGCTTAACCAATGATTAGATACAAAACCACCCTGATTGCTATTCCATCTGTAACAGAAATATTGTCTCCGCGCACAAAATAAAGCTGCAGGTGTTAGAATTGTTCGCCAATTGGCTGTGATGAAAAGGCTGCCAGGATGGACCTTGCTACCCAACCTCATGCCGTGGCCTAGGAAATAAAAAAGTCGCTGCTGCGTAGTGGCTAGAATGCTTGCCAACTTTCTCAGCGGCCACGTGTTCGAATTCTCATGGTGTGATGGGATATTTCTTTCATTGACATAATCTCCCATGTCAACCCGGGCTATAATGTTTACCATGAAATTTAATGGGAAGTAAAAGCGACCTTTGTGAGAATGATTACATATTCATTCAAATGCTGATTGGTCTAAAGATAGGGGGCTACCATCATATACAGAAAATATATCACGATGTAACACTTCCATAGTGGCCTGTGACATGCATGTTAAGTTACAGTGTTCTTAGCACATCAATTTTCGTTAATTATTTCTTGATACATCGATAATGTTATTTTGTTGTCTTCAGTATCCCATCTCTATTTCCATTTCTTCTACTTGTATGTATATTTTATTTATAATGCGTGCGTATGTTACTATTTCATATACATCGATATATGTTTTCTTTTTATGGTTGTTCCTACACTATCAGGCTTGTCCATGGGGCATATTTTTCTGTCCCATCCCATCCCATCCCATAATAATTTATGCCTACCTCATCCCATCCTATCCCATTGGACCTTTCCCGTGGGATTCCCATGGGAATAACATTCCCATGGCCAAGCCTGTATATTGTTATTGTAATTATTGTACATTACGATTCCACTAGCGCATAACATTTTAACTGTTAGTCAACTCCTAGTCAACTTTATGTCGGCAACAGATTTAATTACATGGAAATATCACATTGTGTTTGTATTTTTTATATTGTAATATCAATGACAAACCTGCTACGTGGCGGCCCTGATAGCGAAGTTGATAGTGAATTGCGTTGGTAATGTCATGATCACAGTTGGAAGCGAGTTCGATGCCTGGGCTCGTCGCTTGTCAAAGGAAGGAAAGACAGCCACCTTTCCTCTTTGCTCTCAAACCTAAAAACAAAACGGCTTAGCACTATCATATTATAGACCCATAACAATAAACTGTTTCGGGAGAATTCGTTTTTATTTATTTTTTCCCACCTCCGGGCGATCTTTTTTTTTTCTGATTTCCTAGCAGTATATAATGTTAACATTAGCTCCGATGTTATTCTGTCCGTAGATATCATAAATATACTCAATATCTCCTATCACGAATGATACAAACAATAATACAAAATATCAAGTCTATCCTGTCCCCAAATGATACAAACAGTAATATGAAACACCCAGTTTCTCATATCCCCACATGATGCTAACAGTAATATAAAATACTGAGCTTCTCCTATCCCTAAATGACACAAACAATAACATAAAATACTTAGTTTCTTCTACAACCAAATGATACAAACAGTAATATGAAATACTGAGTTTCTCATATCCCCGAATGACACAAACAGTAACATGAAATACTGAGCTTCTCCTATCACGAATGACACAAACAGTAACATAAAAAACTGTTTCTCCTATCCCCAAATGACACAAACAGTACAAGGAAATACTGAGTGTCTCCTATCTCAGAATGACACAAACAGTAACATGATAAACCCAGTTTCTTCTATCCCCGAATCACACAAACAGTAACATGAAATACTGAGTTTCTCCTATCCCCGACTAATACAAACAGTAATATGAAATACTTGTTTAATTCTGACTCCAAATTGTAGGTGTTGGCTGAGCCAGGAGCTGTTGCTAGTGTCTTTTGTTCCAACTGTTGGGCTGGTTGTTACGGTGAGTACAATTACACACGTTCTCCTAAATGTTGACATTATCGGACCTACACACTCGACATTTAGTTACAACTTGTTGTACTGATGTGTATTTAGGCAAACAGACGTATATATGTTTGCATTTATAGTCCTTTAGTTGTGTATAAACACAACGATAGGCTGGAAGAGGCTAAAAAAAAGTTAAACAGTTAGTTGAATGTCTGTTACAGCACGCAGCAATCAACCCTTCAATTTTGTATTTGTTGTTATTGTTGTTGTTGTTGCTATTTGTGATTTATTATACATTGTTTACATTCAGTGGTATGCCAATGCTTTCTGAATGGCCGAGGCCCATACCATCGAAGTCAACGCAAGATGGTCTCATTCCAAATTGCCTGCGGCTGATTTCGAACCCTCGGCTTAGTATGATGGGGAATTATGAAACAAGCCCACTGCGCTAAGCCATCGCGTCGGAAAAAAATGTATAATATTATATAAAAATCTAAGAAAGAGACAAACAGCATTCATCAGTCATGTAACGAGAAGAGAAGCACTGGAAAACACCATGCCGACTGGAATGATCAGTGGAAAAAGTGGCAGAGACATACCGAGAGAAATGATGCTGGGTGGAAAAGGGCGGTCATGGAGGAGTATCATCAGCAGAACACAAACGACCGAGATCTGTGGAGGGACATGAACGCCTACACCAGTTCGCATAGCACATGATAATGATATTATAAAAGTGAATCACGGTAGCGCATGGGCAAGCGCACCTACCAGCCGGCCCGGTTACCATGTGTTCGATTATCTATCAAGGATGATTTGTAAATGTAACTATAAATCCCTGGTCGATGCAACCTAAACTAAAATGGGTACCAGACAAATCATAGGAAGTAAAGACGGTCGGTGTGATGTTAAGTACATCACCCGTCGAGAGCTGATTTGTGTATACAAATATGGGGCTAGCACTTTATATCCAATACATCTTCATAAGTGTTCCAGTCTCCTTCACTTTATTATGCACAGCGCACGAACTCAGTAGTATCGGCAAGTGTCAAGAGACGAAACATATACCTACCGTATTTCCCCGAAATTAAGTCCTACCTCTAAAAGAAGCCCTAGCACGACTTTCAGGTTGCTTTTAATATAAGACCTTCCCCTAAAATAAGCCCTAGTTAAGATCGTCAGCTGGAATGAGAGACTTTTCTCCGAATGGTCAGCCGAAGTACAGACGCCATTGGTGCGCTCTTGAGGAATAAAATTACCAATGCACTACGAGCAGGCTACATGGACAAGAAATGCTCATTTAAGGAAAGTTGTATTGATGAACATGAGTGACTGGGGCCAATGGTTCTACAGGAAATGGAGTCGCAAGAAATTCAAGCTGGAATTCGGGATTTGGAGAATTATGGCGATGTTCCAGAAGAAGATGACATGAATGTTTTTGAAAAAAAAAAAAAGTACAATTTTGTACGTGAATAAATGTCGATCTTTATATCTGAACAAGCACATTCCCCGAAATAAGCCCTAGTACATTTTTTAGAAGCAAAAATTTAATAGATGACCCGGTCTTATTTTTAGAGAAAGACGGTATTTAGGTTGCGATGTCGACAAAGTAATGTTACAGTAACTGGTCCATATAGAAGATTAGATGTCAGTTGCAGTAACTGGTCCCTATAGAATATTAGATGAAGGTTATAGTATTTGGTCCCTATGGAATATTAGATGACAGTTACAATAACAAGTCCCTAAAGAATATTAGATGACAGTTATAGTAACTGGTCCCTATAGAATATTAGATGACAGTTATAGTAACTGATCCTTATATAATACCAGATAACAGTTACAATAAATGCTTCCTTGGTGTCAGGTCTTAGTCAGATATGACTGAGCTACCGTATAACAGTACACGGTACTACCTGGTTTCTGTTAGCGCTGAACGTTGGGCGGCGCTTACCAAACCCGACACCCCACATGGTGCCAACGGCTTCGGGCGGAAGAGCGCAATTGGGAGGGTACAAGCCTTACCCTGGTGCGAGGAAATGCAAGCTAAAGACAAAATGTCATGGCGGGGCAGACCAGGCCCTAAGCCTTGGTTGGCGACTGGTCTAGGATCGAAGCTCCGACAGGCGGACAGTTAGAGCATTGCTTTGCTGATCCGGCAGCTTCTGCAGCTTGTCTTGTTCCAGATGTAGGGGTGTTACCTTTCCTCTGGAGTAAACTAGGCAGGCCGAGAGAGGGATCATGCTGCATGGGCAACACATGATCTCTATATTTTAGCCCAGGCTTTGTGCTATGGTGATGGTGGAAATGACCACGTGTTCACATGCACCCACTGTGAACGGACATTTACAGCGCAAATTGGCCTTATCAGTCACACTCGCTACCGCCATAGTTAAAAGTTATTATGCCTTTTTAAACCACAAACTATCGTCTGTCAAGACGGCAAGGTGCCAATGAAATGCTTCCTATAGAATATTAGACGATAGTTACAGTAACTGATCCCTATATAATAGTCAATTAATGTTACAGTAACTGAGTCCTGTGTAATATCAGATCCTAGTTACAGTAACTGATCCCTGTAAATTGTATAATATTAAATGACAGTTACAGTGAATGACTCCATGATGTCGTCACACAGATAAACACTGTCATCCTGGCTCTTGTTATTCGACTCATGATCAAGTCCAACAACTCTGCATACAAGTTTCAAACACAGGAACGCAGCAACATAAGGTCAGTAGTTGCTTAAGTCAGTACATACGTTGTACTTCATACTGCTCGTAGAAAAACTATGAAGTACATGAAGCCCATAAGCGGACCTGATGAGGTAAGATGAGATACGATGTGAACATAAATCAACATGACTTTTATTGCATTCAGGTGAAGGCTCATTCGCATTCCATATGGCATGTTGAGGATCTTCTCGGAGATGCATATTCTGTAAGGACATAACCCTGAGCTGGAAGAACTAGACGAGTTTTAACGCGAAGGGCAAAATGCGGAAGAAAGTGCAAAGAGAATGCATTGGTACCAGCCCATAAACAAATGCACACATATTGAGTGGTATTCATATAAGTAGAAAATTTACTGAGGAAGATGTGAAACTGAAATGTGATCGAATACTGCATTAGCCACAACGGCTTTTCAAGAGAAACACATATTCTTAACAGCAAGTAGCATCAGTACTGGACTGCAGAAACGAGTAACCACTACACAAATCTAGTCCATATGGCTCTGAAACATTGGCACTAAATAGAAGAGATCACATTAATTTGGAAGAATTTGATATATTGGGGTGTGAATAACGAAGACACAAACAATAGATTGCACGATTTATTGCCTGGCATATTTCGCTGCATCTCGTCAGGTACATACTGCAGAAATCACACAACTTACGTGAATTAACTAGATAAATCCTTCAAGTTGAAATATACACATATTCGCACAGTAATGTCACTTATCTACCACGGTAATTTTAAGCTGACTAACATGTCTTTCTGTTTACACAATTCTGGCTTGCGTTGATAGATCATAATTGCTTCTGTAAATTTTAACAAGCGAGTATTTTGTGTGTTAAACAACACGCGAAAGGCAGTGTTTCTGTCCACGACATGGCCACTGTCGACAATGTGCCTACCGATTGAAGACGCCGGGAGCTTCCGGTGTGTCGGCCCCACGAGGCTAGCATTTCCTGTGTGTTGTATCTTGTTGACCCATTGAGGTATGTGTTCTGACACCCGTTTGTTAAGCTGTCTCTCTGTTCTACCAATGTAAACGGCCTGGCATCTACATGTGAATTGGTAAATACAATTGTTTGTGGCGTACAGAGGAACAGGCTCTTTGACTGCTGGTGTAGGAATCGGTACGGTTTTACATCTAATGACTGGAGTTGCCGCACAGAATGTTCGACCTACTGCTGTAGTAAGCCGGCCTTGTAGACGTTGCATTACGTCATCCCCTCGAAAGGTTAGCTGGATGAATACCTTGAGTTTAGGGACTGTAGTTACGTCTGCTTTGGGTTTGGCGCTTTATAAATCCTGTAGAGTACCCATTCAGGTTTAAGACATTCTTCAGAGTTTCAAATTCCTCTGTCAGTGTGTCCTGGGTGCATATCTTTCTAGCACGGTCAAACAAGGTCCGTACTAAGCCCCGTTTGTACTGGACAGGTGTGAAACTCTGAAAATTTAGGTATTGGCCAGTCCACGTTCCTTTGCGATACACCGATCTTTGAATTGTGCCGTCTGCTCTACGTCTCATTAGAATATCTAGGAACGGTGACGCTTCGTTGTGTTCGTGTTCCATAGATAGAGAGATGTTTTTTTTGCGTCATGTTCATGATGGCCTGAAACGATGTTGCTTGTAGCTCGTCTGTGGTGATAATTAGTATATCGTCCACATAACGACGGTAAAAGGCCAAGTTGTTGATGTCTGAGGATCTCTTTTCTTCTAAATGTGCCATGAAGATGTCCGCTAGAATAGGACCAAGAGGACTCCCCATGGCCACTCCGTCAATTTGGCGGTATGACTTAGTTAGAAAATTGAATTGTATGTTGGCGGTACATAGTAGTAGTAGCCTCTCCAGAATAGGTGTTGGTATGCCTAATTTTAGTTGTTTGTCTTCAATGCGTTCCCTTATTATTTTCACTGTCTCCTCTAATGGAACGTTAGTGAATAGGGAGGCTATATCCATGGATGCCATGTGTTTGTTATTTATGTCCATAGTATCCAATAATTCCACCAGTTGGAATGTATCTCTGAGTATTTTAGGATCGAAGGACTGTCGTATTGGCTTTAACATTTCGGCTAACCATCTCGCCATTCGGTGTTGTGCAGAGTTAACCATGGACAGGATAGGTCTTAGCGGGATGCCAGGCTTGTGAAGTTTGGGTAGACCGTACATCTGAGGAGTGTGCGAGCCACGTGGTGTGAGCGTTTTTGCAGTGGCCTCACTGATGAGTCCCGCATTCACAAGTGACTGGATCGCTTTCCTCATTATAGCATCCAGGTCCTCCGACTTGTTTACTTTTTGATCTATCCTGAATTTGGATTCCTCTGACAATATTACATTCATTTTTCTCTGTTAGTCTGACATGTCCATCAGTACTGAACCGCTCCCTTTGTCAGGTTTCAGTATGACGAGGGTTTTGTTAGCCTTTAACGCTTTTAAGGCTATTGGGGTTATCGAAGGATGCACAGATTAAACTGGACAGATATGAAAGACAGATATGAAAGTTTTCTTCTTCTTTTTTTCTTTCACTTGAAATCTGTGTATAACTGCAAATATGTCTCTTTTATTAATTTAACTGTCAGTTTTAGTTTATCTTCCACTTTAACCCATTACCATACAGTTCCTCGAGACATGGACACTGAACTTATGAGTACGTAACCCTGATTCGGAGGGGCATTCTCTGTTCGAGTTCAGTCACTTTTGCTATTACCGCCCACATGGATCATGCCAGGATCAGATGCAATAGTTTAGCACTTCCGTGGAGTTGAGGGGGCAGATAAGGAGGACGAGACTAGATAATAACCACCATCATCACAATCAAGACTGACATTTCATCATCATCGAGACATCTGACTAACCTACAGTCATTGCATTTAAACATCACTTTCTGATATTTACTTAGACTGTTTCTTTGTTTGACCTCTTGTGTACGAGTGACTTTGTTACCTCTTGTGTACGAGTGACTGGGTTGTAGATGTACGAGTAACTAGGTTGTATGTGTACGAGTGACTGGGTTGTAGATGTACGAGTGACTGGGTTGTAGATGCACGAGTAACTAGGTTGTATGTGTACGAGTGACTGGATGTTAGATGTACGAGTGACTGGGTTGTAGATGTACGAGTGACTGGGTTGTTTGTAGATGTATTAATGACAGGGTTGTAGATATACGAGTGACTGGATGTTAGATGTACGAGTGACTGGGTTGTAGATGTACGAGTGACTGGGTTGTAGATGTACGAGTAACTAGGTTGTATGTGTACGAGTGACTGGATGTTAGATGTACTAGTGGCTGGGTTGTAGATATACGAGTGACTGGGTTGTAGATGTACGAGTGACTGGGTTGTAGATGTATTAATGACAGGGTTGTAGATATACGAGTGACTGGATTGTAGATGTACAAGCGCATGCGTTGTAGATGTACTAGTGGCTGGGTTGTAGATATACGAGTGACTGGGTTGTAGATGTACGAGATAATGGGTTGTAGATGTACAAGCGCATGGGTTGTAGATGTACTAGTGGCTGGGTTGTAGATATACGAGTGACTGGGTTGTAGATGTACGAGTAACTGGGTTGTAGATGTATTAATGACAGGGTTGTAGATATACGAGTGACTGGGTTGTAGATGTACGAGTAACTGGGTTGTAGATGTATTAATGACAGGGTTGTAGATATACGAGTGACTGGGTTGTAGATATACGAGTAACTGGGTTGTAGATGTACAAGCGCATGCGTTGTAGATGTACTAGTGGCTGGGTTGTAGATATACGAGTGACTGGGTTGTAGATGTACGAGATAATGGGTTGTAGATGTACAAGCGCATGGGTTGTAGATGTACTAGTGGCTGGGTTGTAGATATACAAGCGAATGGGTTGTAGATGTAGGAGTGACTGGGTTGTAGATGTACGAGTGACTGCTGTGGTAAACTCTTGTATTTTACTGACCAACGTTTGCTAATACACATTTTTTTTAGTGAAAAAAAATAAAATTATTACAGAAAATAATAACGGATACGAAAAATAGGTCGCATAGAAACAATTACTATTGTCATGTGTCTTTGACTATAGATAATACATCAGAGTGTTAAAATCCATGTGGCGGAAGGGAGAAAAAGATCAATCCATTCAACACTAAGTCAATATTTGATGAAGATTGGTTACTACAAGTAACAAAAATAAGGAAATTAAATAATTTGACATATAAAACGACGTAAAAGTCTAAAAAAGGTAATGGAGGTTTGTGTACCGAGAAGGCGAAGAAGGGGAAGACCACAGCGTAGATGGATTCAAGATGTGATAAATAATTTACACTCGACAAAAACGGAGACAGGACATCTGACGAGCGAAATTTTGAAAGACTATTATTAGTTCGAAGTTTTGCGTATTACAAAACACTGAGCGAATGAATGAAATTATAACTGGAAATTCACTAATCAAGTGAGCAGTAAAAAACAAAAACGAACAAAGGAATTTTATTTTCAAAGAAATGATGCTATCAGAAAGACAGTGGGATCTGCGCCTTGTGCAACATATACTGACAGGCAGAAGATCAGATGGTTTGGCCATCTCGTTAGAATGCAACACCTTCAGTTACCAGCACTGACTCTACATCAAACAACATCTACTTCGAGAGCAAGAGGACGCCTGAGAAGAAAATTGATTGGCGACATCAAAGACATTGTACAATCACACCGAATGACACTATCCAGTGCCACCAATCGAGCGCTAGAGCGCAAATTATTCCTCCCCACGTCGCTTGACGGCAAAATTGGAACATGGTAATGATGATGACAAATTGGTCCCGCAAACCCGCCTTACATTCAGCCCTTCCAATCACTCATCTTTCGTACACCAATTATCTGTCATGGATGTGACATTGACACTTTAGAAAACAGAAACAAAAGAAACAATCAAGAAGTTTATTGAGCTCATCATCATCATCATCATCATCATCATCATCATCATCATCATCATCAATCATCATCATCATCATCAAGTACCATGCCGGCTGGCGTAGGCGTTCATGACTTTCCACAGATCTCGGTCTTTGTGTTTGCGTGCATTTACCGTCTGTCAATACATATGAATTTCGCGATACTGACCACATCACCACTCGTGTGCCGATCGATCTATAACAATATGGGGGAAGCACCATATACCCGATGCGTCACCAGAAGTGTAAATTGGTTCATTTATCTTACTTTATGTTGGAGCTCTGGTGAAGGGGTTACAAACGCAATTCACAATCCCGCATACCGAGACCGAAACACAGCTGGGGGAGATTTGACAGCAGACCTATAATAAATAGTATGAGTGCCGGTCGTTCAGAAAGCAATATAAACTTAACAAGAAATCACAAACAGCTAACAACAATAAAAGCTCTTGTTGACTGCGATACAGTTGAGTGTCAACGCCTGCTCGGATGCAGTGTTGTACCCTTGTGTTGTCCATTTGTGTTGTCCACTTGTGTTGTCCACTTGTGTTATCCACTTGTGTTATCCACTTGTGTTGTCCATTATGTTGTCGAATTGTGTTGTACATTATGTTGTCCACTTGTGGTATCCACGTGTGTTATCCACTTGTGTTAGCCACTTGTGTTGTCCTATTGTGTTATCCACTTGTATTGTCCATTATGTTGTCGAATTGTGTTGTCCATTATGTTGTCCACTTGTGTTATCCATTTGTGTTATCCACTTGTGTTGTCCATTTGTGTTGCCCACTTGTGTTAGCCACTTGTGTTGTCCTATTTTATTTCCCACTTGTGTTATCCACTTGTGTTATCCACTTGTGTTGTTCACATGTGTTGTCCACTTGTGTGGTTCACTTGTGTTATCCACTTGTGTTGTCCACTTGTTTTATCCACTTGTGTTATCCACTTGTGTTGTCCACTTGTGTTGTCCACTTGTGTTATCCACTTGTGTTATCCACTTGTGTTGTCCACTTGTGTTGTCCACTTGTGTTGTCCACTTGTGTTGTCCACTTGTGTTATCCACTTGTGTTGTCCACTTGTGTTGTCCACTTGTGTTATCCACTTGTGTTATCCACTTGTGTTGTCCACTTGTGTTGTCCACTTGTGTTATCCACTTGTGTTGTCCACTTGTGTTGTCCACTTGTGTTGTACATTATGTTGTCCACTTGTGTTAGCCACTTGTGTTGTCCACTTGTGTTAGCCACTTGTGTTGTCCTATTGTGTTGTCCACTTGTGTTATCCACGTGTGTTATCCACTTGTGTTGTCCACTTGTGTTGTCCACTTGTGTTATCCACTTGTGTTGTCCACTTGTGTTGTCCACTTGTGTTATCCACTTGCGTGGTTCACTTGTGTTGTCCACTTGTGTTGTCCACTTGTGTTATCCACTTGTGTGGTTCACTTGTGTTGTCCACTTGTGTTATCCACTTGTGTGGTTCACTTGTGTTGTCCACTTGTGTTGTCCACTAGTGTTATCCACTTTTATTATCCACTTTTATTATCCACTTGTGTTGTCCACTTGTGTTATCCACTTGTGTGGTTCACTTGTGTTGTCCACTTGTGTTGTCCACTAGTGTTATCCACTTTTATTATCCACTTTTATTATCCACTTGTGTTGTCCATTATGTTGTCGAATTGTGTTGTACATTATGTTGTCCGCTTGTGTTGCTCATTAGTGTTGTCCACTTGTGTTGTCCAATTGTGCTTTTCACTTGTGTTGTCCACTTGTATTGCTCACTAGTGTTGTCCAATTGTGTTGTCCAATTGTGTTGTCGACTTGTATTGCGCATTGGTTGTTCATTTCTGTTGCCCACTAGTGTTGTCCAATTGTGTTGTCCAATTGTGTTGTCCACTTGTGTTGCCCACAAGTGTTGTCCACTTGTGTTGTCCACTTGTTTTCCCACTAGTGGTGTCCACTGGTGTTTCCCACTAGTGGTGTCCACTGGTGCTTCCCACTAGTGGTGTCCACTTACTCCGGTAGTTACTCAATGCTTTCAGTTGCGTTTGCTACCTCTTTAGACTTTCCCGTCTTCACCCAATTGTAAGTTGAGTTGAGAGTGAGTTTGCTTGTTTTCAGACGCCATAGCGATCATATACCACACACTCTCTAATAATTTGTAATTCTTCTTCTTCTTCTTCTTCTTCTTCTTCTTCTTCTTCTTCTTCTTCTTCTTCTTCTTCTTCTTCTTCTTCTTCTTCTTCTTCTTCTTCTTCTTCTTCTTCTTCTGCATTCCGAGCCATTGAGGTTCTTTGCTGCAGATACAATCCGTCTCCATTCGTCTCTCTGGTGGACCTTCTCTTGCCAGTCGTTGATTCCAAGTGCTTGTAGGTCTGTATATGTATTATCTCTCCACCGTCTTCTTGGTCTACCTCGGGGTCTACGGTCATTTATTTCCTGAGTGTAAGCGAGTTTTGTTTCCCTATTGTCTTCCATTCTTTCTATATGCCCCAGCCATTGTAGTCTATTAGCCTTCATGATACCAGTGATTAGCGGATCATAAAACAGATCATAAATGTCTTTGTTACTTCTTCTTTTCCACTCTCCACTTTGTGTATCCCTAATGGGTCCAAAGATGCGTCTTAAAACTTTGTTCTCAAAGGTGTGTAGCAAGGCTTCGTCTCCTTTCGTTGTACTCCAGGTTTCAGAGCCATACTGCACAACTGGTCTGATCAGTGTTTTGTATATTGTGATCTTGATGTTACGAGATAGCGCATTTGATTTTAGTGGATGTTGTAGTGCATATACGGTATCTCAAAATGTTAAATTATTTCCTCAAGCGAGGAATTGTTTAAAAGCTACATGGATGTGGTTATATATAGAAGAATGATGAGAACGCCGCAGATGGATAGAGAGGGCTTTTGTTTTTAAAGGGCTCGAGGTTTCCCCAGGGGCCAGAGCCACCCCATGAGGTCCCCACAACCCCATGTGCCACTCAGATCATTTTTAATGCGACCATCTTCTCATTGTTTTTAAAATAAGAATGTTTATAATAATGATATAACATATACATTTTACGAATGCGTTCATTAATTATTCTTTGGGAAGCCCAATTTTAGAGATCGTGACTATATCAATACAATAATGAACTATGAATTAAACTTTTATTTAATGAATATTACATACAAAACAAAGTTACAGGCATATGCTTTACAGAATGTCGCAGTCAGCCTTGGCATTATTTTTGGGATGTTTGTGATTTCTGGACATGTATACTTTCAATAGTTTGCCATTGCTTTCTGAACGACCAGCACTCATTGCATTGTATGGAAACTAGCGCCAGGCGATCTGCTTTTAAATCGCCCGCAGCTGTGCTTCTAACGCGTAACTCAGGAATGCGAGTTGCGTTCGCAAGCTAACAAACACCTTAATAAAAACTGAGGAAGCATGGGACATAACTTTATGTCAATGCTGGATTTGTATTTCTAGGTTGGGCGTCAAAGCATCGGTGGTGTTACTTCCCCTGCTCGGGCTAACATGGAGTCTGGGGTTTCTAGCCGTCAACACCGGCCAAGCGGAAGTGATGTCATATGTGTTTACCTACTTATTCACCATCACCAACAGCTTCCAAGGAGTGTTGTTCTTCATCTTTCATTGTCTGCTGAATGTTGATGTAAGTAGCAACAGCTTCCAAGGCGTGCTGTTCTTCATCTTTCATTGTCTACTGAATGTTGATGTAAGTAGCAACAGCTTCCAAGGCGTGCTGTTCTTCATCTTTCATTGTCTGCTGAATGTTGATGTAAGTAGCAACAGCTTCCAAGGCGTGCTGTTCTTCATCTTTCATTGTCTGCTGAATGTTGATGTAAGTAGCAACAGCTTCCAAGGCGTGCTGTTCTTCATCTTTCATTGTCTGCTGAATGTTGATGTAAGTAGCAACAGCTTCCAAGGCGTGCTGTTCTTCATCTTTCATTGTCTACTGAATGTTGATGTAAGTAGCAACAGCTTCCAAGGCGTGCTGTTCTTCATCTTTCATTGTTTGCTGAATGTTGATGTAAGTAGCAACAGCTTCCAAGGCGTGCTGTTCTTCATCTTTCATTGTCTGCTGAATGTTGACGTAAGTAGCATTAGTTTCACATAGATTTTTAACCCAACAAAAATATCCAGAGGCAGTTTCCTGCTGTGATAGCGCCATCATATTTTCTAGATCTACAAGAAAAGAGGAATAGGTCACCAATTTCAGCCTAACCCTTGCAAGCGTCCGACCGGGTTCATGGCATTTCCAGCTCAGGTAGAAATCACCTCCCCTAGCATTCCTGCTTGTTTCATATAGAGCAAAAGAAGAAACAAAATGGAAAACAGTGTAAATGGCGGAGTGGCGAAAACGTATATCTCGGTCTCACGATGATTCACTGAGCATGATCTAGAAATCTTAGGCAGGTTTCGCACGCATCATTGGATTGATTTCACATCAGGCTCGATAATTCATACATATTGTTTATCTTTGTACAAAGACATGCATGCGCTGTGGGATATTAAAGAGCGGATATGATGACTAAGATGCCACTATATCTGAAGTCTGTATGTCCGTTGTCGGTTGTCACTCTGTTCACCAGTGCAGTGTTTTCTGAGACCCTGAGATCGTGGCTGGAAATAAAGAGACGTGCTGTGTGCGAAGTTTTCGGTAGACCGTTTTGTGAAAAGAGACCGAGGCAAATGAGACAACACCCGGTGCAATAAAGTCGATCATCTTGAATTTACACTTTGTAAACCTTAAAATATCGTTCAGGGGCAAGGGTTCGATGCCAGTTCTCGTCCTTCGTTACGTGAAGGAAAGGCTGGACACCTATTCAGACGTACACAACTGTGATGATTCTTACACTTGACATACCCAAGTCTGGTTATTATCACGTGGCTTTAAAACAAAAATATAACCAATATTCCTTAGCCTGTTTCCGTGGCGAAGAGCTTATGGACGCGATTCTTAAGCCCGCTTACCCGCGTTCGAAACAGCTGCAACTGATTTGGCAGCAGCGTTGTGCTGGGTTTTAACGAATTGGTATAGGAGCCGGTCGTTCAGAAAGCAATGGCAAACTACGAAACGCAAACTTACCAAGACATCAACAACAGCAGTACAATGCTGGTGTTGACAAGCGATGTCCTGTAAAAAGCAAATATAAAAAAAATCACATTAAAATGACGTTCAGGGGCAAGGGTTCGATCAGGGCTTCATAACGGCCGGCATTTTTAAAGAAAAAAAAACATGTAAGGGGCGGCATTTAGAGGACTTGCATCATACTGAGATAATCTACCGCACAGTACAGGGTTCAATACCAGTACTCGTCGTTCGTTACAAGAAGAAAGGCTGGACACCTTTGATGGTTCTTCACTGGCATATCCAGGTCAGGCTATTGCTATTTTATATGACTTTTGCATGACTATGATTATATGACTTTTTTATATAACCAATATTTCTTAAAGCGTGGAAGGGAGCCGTTCACTCAATCTGTTCCTTACATGCACATATTTCCTCTGTAGTGTACCCAACTTGAAGTGGTAGAGTGGACAAGAGTGCTTGCTCTTAAACTGCCGGTGTGCTGTTGCCAAGGTAGCGGGTTCAATTCCCTACACCGGTCAGTTCAAATGAAATGTTGACTTCTCATCCTTGATCTGGGGGACAGAAATTACAAGTATCTCAAAAGTCGGAGTTGGCGAGGGACACTGGTAAAAAGGAAATCTAATCCACACACAAAAATCGGTCCAGTGCACTATAAGTAGTCGCACGTGTATGGACTACGCTTGAGTTCAAAGCGAGCGAACCCAATAGAAAAAAGTGGTAGAGTGGCTTGCGTGTCTCAGTGATATCAGTCTCTATGCCGACGGTAACTCAGCTACTGGTAGGGTCTTCATTTTGCACAGATCAAGCTATAGTGAGCAGGCGAAGAGATTCACAAACCTGCTGCTTTGTATAAGCGGAAGTCAATAAGGAAGATACAAATGGCTGTAGAAAAATAACTAAATATGATAACAACTTGAAACCAGTTTATTTTTATACATACATTGATTGTCCCTTTATTTCTCAACGTAATTTACACCAACATTGATGCACCAGTCCCATCGTTTTATCAGTCTTCCCAAACCCGCTTCATAGAACTGCGTTCTCTGTTTTCTAAACCACGTTTTCACTTCACATTCAACTTCGTCGTCATTCGCGAAATGTCTCCCGCCAAGGTGTGTTGTCAGTGTTTATGTTGACAAATGTGTGTCCCATAAAGCGGTGCATAGCTGGGTAGAAAACGTTACGAGGGCAAGTCAATAAGTAAGTCACACCGTTTTGTGGAATGGCAGGTAAATGAAAACAGAGCACGCTTTTCTATGCAGCCGGTTTGGGAGGATTGATAAAACGATGGGACAAGTGCATCAATGTTGGTGGGAATTATATTGAGAAATAAGGGGACAATGTATGTATAAAAAATAAACTGGTTTCAAGTTGTTATCATATTTAGTTATTTTTCTACAGCCATTTGTGGCTTACTTATTAACTTACCCTCGTAGATAAACTGGGAACCATCAAAGGCTAGAGACAGCAAGTCTAAATAAATTCTTGTCATAGTCGGATGTACTGAACCACAGACTGACGAAACAGTACAAAGCAACACACACATGTCTATGTTAGGTTCGCCAAGCGTTTGAGAGACGGTACAACCGAAGGAAGAGATCCTCATATGTGGACACAACTTCATCCAGACTGAGGAAGATGTCAGAGCCTGAAGTGTCAGACAGCAACGTTCAACGTGTGTACTGCAAGGACATGGTAAACTATTCACAATGCTTTCACTTGTTGTTTTTGTTGTTGTTCTTCTTCGTCATCGTAATCCTTTTCTTCTTCCTCTTCTTCCTTATCATTGTCATCATAATCGTCGTCGTCGTCTTCTTCTTCTTCTTCTTCTTCTTCTTCTTCTTCTTCTTCTTCTTCTTCTTCTTCTTCTTCTTCTTCTTCTTCTTCTTCTTCTTCTTCTTCTTCTTCTTCTTCTTCTTCTTCTTCTTCTTCTTCTTCTTCTTCTTCTTCTTCTTCTTCTTCTTCTTCTTCTTCTTCTTCTTCTTCTTCTTCTTCTTCTTCTCCGCCTCCTCCTCCTCATTCTTCTCCTTTATCCTCCCCCGTCAGTAGTTATAAATGTGGGATTCGGTTCTCATTTGGTGGATCGACCTATGGATTGACCTTGACCTCGGCTGATTTTCACTCCCCCTCGGTCATATAGTTGGGTGGGTATGTAGGGGTGGTATCTAGGTCATATCTAAGGGCGATAATTCTAAGATTTTATGTTTCTAAGGGCAGATAACTATTGAATGGGTGTATACAAATTTTAATTAATTATTATAAAATAAAATAAAATAAATAAAAAATAAAAATAAATAACGACGGGGTGCGGGGTGGTGGCGAGGGGGTGGGCGCGTGGGGTGAGGCTAGGCGGTTCGGGTTTAAACACTATCAGGTATATAATAATTTTTTATTAAATCATGTCTAAACAATACAATGCATATTAAATAAGTAGCGGCATAGTGGAAAATTCTGGAAGGTAGTACCGGGGAGTTATACGTCGGCAAGTGTGGGAAAATCTCCGGTGGGTGTGACGGTGGTCGGTTCATAACAGACGTGGAGGGGGTGCATACGGAAAAGTCATTAAGTAACGGGTTGTAAAAACGTGGGTGAGTGGTGTGTTAAAATATTTTGAACTGTTAGCGCATTGGTGGTGTACATTAGTACGAATAGAAGGAATAGGTGCGGTGGGGATAGTAGTGTGTATGGGTTAGTGAAATTAGTTGATAAGGGTGGTTATTAGTGCTATGTAGATGCTCATATTAGCTTATTCACTAACGTAATACGTGTTACAAATGAAACCTTGAAAGCTAAAGATCGCTGATTGTAATGGATATAGTGTAGTATCATTCGGTGGTAAGGGGTGGGTACCAGGTATTAGTGGTCAACATATGGTCAAGTAGTGGTCAAGTGGTGGTCAAGTGAGGAAATTTTAGGGAAAAGTGGTTATAATGATAGGGTGATGCTTAAAGGGTGGTAAATTAGTGGTCAAGTAGTGGTCAAACAGTGGTCAAGCAGTGGTCAAGTGGTAGTCAAGTGAGGAAACTTTAGGGAAAAGTAGTTGTAATGATATGGTGATGATTAAAGGGTGATAAATTAGTGGTCAAGTAGTGGTCAAGTGGTAGTCAAGTGAGGAAAATTTTGCGGGAAAGTGGTTGTAATGATATAGTGATGATTAAAGGGGGGTAAATTAGTGGTAAAGCAGTGGTCAAGCAGTGGTCAAGGGGTCGTCAAGTAAGGAAAATTTTAGGGAAAATTGGCCGTAGCGACATGGTGATGGTTAAAGGATGGTAAATTAGTGGTAAATTAGTGGTCAAGCAGTGGTCAAGTGGTGGTCAAGTAAGGAAAATTTTAGGAAAAATTGGTCGTAGCGACATGGTGATTGTTAAAGGATGGTAAATTAGTGGTCAAGTAGTGGTAAAGCAGTGGTCAAGTAGTGGTCAAGTGGTAGTCAAGTGAGGAAATTTTAGGGAAAAGTAGTTATAATGATATGGTGATGATTAAAGGGTGATAAATTAGTGGTCAAGCAATGGTCAAGTAGTGGTCAAGTAGTGGCCAAGTACCGGTCAAGTAGTGGTTAAGTGGTCGAGTGACCACTTAAATTGTAGGGGAAAGTACGTGTAGTGAACCTGTGTTTGTTAAAGTGATCGATGACGTGGTCAAGTAGTGGTCAAGTAGTGGTAAATGGCCAAGTGACTACTTAAATTGTCTGTGAAAGTAGGTATAGTGACATGGTGATGATCAAGAGGTGGTCAAGTGGTGTTCAAATAGTGGTCAAGTAGTGGTCAAGTAGTGGTCAAGTAGTCGAATGACCACTTAAATTGTAGGGTATGGTACGCGTAGTGAAACGGTGATGGTAAAATAAGTAATGACATGGTCAAATAGTGGTCAAGTAGTGGTCAAATCGTCGAGTGATCACTTAAAATGTAGAGGAAAGTAGCGTGTAGTGAAACGGTGTTGGTTAAAGTGATCGATGAGGTGGTCAAGTAATGGTCAAGTAGTGGTCAAGTAGTGGTCAAGTGGTCGAATGATCACTTAAATTGTAGGGTATGGTACGTGTAGTGACATGGTGATGGTTAAAGTGATCGATGACATGATCAAGACGTTATGCCGGCTGCTAAGTTCAGAAAGTAGTGTCCTTAGTATTGGTAATTTCCCTGACAGGAGCGCCTCGAGCACTGATTTTGTATTGATCAATAGCACCTAGTGGGACAGTCGACACACATGGACAATAGTTACATCCGGTCAAAGATGGCGTCGCACCCTATCACACATGGGTAATTGCTACAACCAAAATACGTCTCATTCACTAAAACTGGTCAAATATGGCGTCACAGCCGGTCACAGGGGTAATGGGACATCTGAGACACGTGGTTAAGAGTGAAACTATAGAAAAAGGGTGTCCTATCGGTTGTCGAGTCAGGGAACCTATCGTATGATGATCACTGTGTATAGGAGTGAATACACTGCATCATCAACACTGCATCCGAAAGGGTAAAATGGTCACCCCCTTCTCTCTCTCTTTTCTATAACCGTGTAGTCCTAGTGTTATCCGGTTACACCAAAGGACACCCGGGCATCAACACAACAAACTGCCCCGATTCAACCTTAGGCAATGCACGTAACATGACAGGTCACATGTCCGCCGCCATAACCAGCGACGTTATCACGTATCAAATTAGACATCCACACTTTCATTTCCTTTCTATGTGGCCATAGTGTCTTTACATCTTTCTCCAGAAAGCCATTTCCAAGACCAATATATGTTTTTTCAGTGTACCGGCTCAGTGCCACACTTCACAACCAGACAAAAGTACACCTTCTATGTACCAATTCAACCGTCAAATAAGAAAATATGTTAGACAAAATATTAAAATTATTGGTCAAATACAGAAATATCTCGTCCAAACTTACAAAAAGTACGAACATTTGTTAACCTATTGGGAAAAATATCAATCAAGTAGGAAAGTTTGTTAGTCAAATAGAAAAAATATTGACCACATAACGATATATCTTGTCCACACTTATGAAAAGTAGGGAAATTTGTTAGTCAAATGAGAAAAAAAAAAAAGATTACCAAGTAACGAAATACCCCCACCAAACTTATGAAAAGTACGAAACTTTGTTAAGCAAGTATGAAAATGTATCGACCAAACAGAGAAATATATCACCCAAACTTATAAAAAGTAGGAACATATGTTAACCAAATGGAAAATATCTTGGCCAAATAGGAATATTTGTTAGCCAAGGGGGAAAATTTTTGTCCAAGTAACGAAATACATCGTTCAAACCTACGAAAAGTATTACATTTGTTAATTAAATGTGAAAATGTTGGCCAAATTTCAACCAAACTTATAAATATTTCAACTAAACTTATAAAAAAGTAGGAACATTTGTCAGCCAAATGGGAAAAAGGTCGGCCAAATACAGAAATATCGCAACCAAACTTATACAAAGAAGGAAAATATTGACCAAGTAACGAAATATCTCGTCGAAACTTATAAAAATGTAGGAAACTTTGTTAACCAAATGTGAAAAAACAAAACAAATATTGATCAAGTAAAGAAATAACTCCTCCAAATTTATGAAAAGTACGAAACCTTGGTACCCAAATGCGACAAATGTAGGTCAAATACTGAAATATTTTGTCCAAACTTATGAAAGGTAGAAAATTGTCTTAACCAACTGGGGTAAATATTGCTCAAACTAAGAAACATGTCGACAGAAGTATGAAAGTACGTGAACCAAAGTAATAAAATTGTTGGCCAAATATGAAAAAGTATCGGTCAAACTTATAGATGTCTCGTTTAAACTTATAACATGTATGAAAATTTGTTAGGTAAAGGTGAAAAATATTGACCAAGTAATGAAATATCGCATCCGAACTTATAAAATGTACGAGTTAACCAAAGGCGAAAAGGCCAAAATACGAAATGTCTCGACCAAGCTTATAAAAATCTAGGAAAAAAATATTACAACTAAAATATTGATCAAAAGGTATAAATCCAAACATTATAAAAATAACCAAATGTGAAAAATATCGTCCAAAGACAGAAATATTTCAACTAAACTTATAAATAAATCAACAAAACTTGTGAAAATTTTTGGTCAAGTACAGAAATAGCTATGGAAAAAGTAAGTCCACAAAACTAAGAAAAAAAATGTAACTTCTGTAGTCAAATGTGTCTTGAAGTTTTATCTGAAAAGACATTTCACAATACATAATCACCACCACTGTCCTTGTTTTACGTTACCGAAGGCCTTCACCGTATCTGGTACAGAAACCCTTATACATCACTCATCTCTCCACACTCTTGGTTTCTTTCTAATACAAAGTGGTCACATCACCAAGAACTTCAAACCTCCATTGTACATGTGCTCCATTGAAACACCCATGACAGTTAACAACATGTATGGCCATGTAATCTGTGAGTCCATCGGGGATAGTTCATCCGAGTACTCGTCACCAAAGATCCATTTCCCATGGCTGACATCTTCAACTTGCTATACCACATCTTATTCTAACATATACTTTACATGAAATTTCCCAAATTTGGGGATCTATTAAAGAATACGTAATGAGATACACAAAGACACCAAGAACATATCAGACAAAACAACTCACAAACCAGACTTAGAACTAAATCTTAAACCATATCAGATGAACCACCCAACAAGTACTACTAGAACTCAAAACATAACGATATTAAGGAAACGCATACTTACACATTGTCAGACATTAGATTTAAATCCCCTACTACTAACATATCACTGGTGTCGAATTCCCGTTTCACAAAAACACCCTCTTGTCAGTTGTTAGTGAAAACCATTACACCAGTCCAGATTTGTGACTCGTAGAATCTACACTCACACAGGATCTATTAAAGAATACGCATGAGATACACCAAGACAACAAGAACATATCATACAAAACAATTCACAAACTAAAACTTAAACCATATCAGATGAACCACCCAACAAGTACTACTAGAACTCAAAACATAACGATATTAAGGAAACGCATACTAGTTTATTTCTGTTTATAACTGTTTTAATATGGCAGAGAGAAACATGGTAATTAGACTATATCTGCCTTCTTCACTGCTGTCCTTTGTTCGATGACTTTTCTTCTGTGCTTGTCCTTCAGGACTGGATTCAAAATTTTTTTTCCCAAGTCTTGTACACGCCTTTCAAAATGCTCACGTTCTCTGATTACATGGTGCCAGTTACCATTGCGTTCTTCGGTGCCAACAGTATGGACTGTCAAGAAGTGAGGTTCTGGTGCAAAATTAACCTGTGGAGGTAAATAAAACACATTGAAACTTACAAGAATGCAATACCTACTACTTCAGTAAAGAAAAAACAGTAAAAAATTCACAATGAGAAGTGGTAAAAGGCATCAAAAACAGACTGTCGACATTCTATTGGTCACGTCTTGAGAAAAGGTAAAGGTACAGTCACTGATAGTTTGTAGTATAGAGAGATGTACATAGAAAACATGTATAGCAGCTAGGTCTTCTGTATTAGACATGTTTACAAAAATACACATGTGACCTATGATCATTACTACCCATACACACCTTATTCGTTGATGACGAACACCTTCGGACACCGACAGTATGATAGTTTTCGTTCCACAACACATTAATTTTCTTGAGAGACTCTGGGGCATGACTACTATCCAAAAGGTCAATATCTTCATCTGAAGACGAATCATCACCCCAAGCAAAGCTTGTCTCTGGTACATCTAAAGCTAGCTGGGTGCCACGAGTAGGTTTCTGACAGAACAAAATGTCTAATGATAAAGCTGGTGTGAAGAAGCCAGAATCATCCTCCTTCAAAACACTGTCATCTTCACAACAATCCTCATCTTCTGACCACGATGTCCGTCTATCAATTAAAGCTGTCATTGTACCTGATGAATGGAAGGTGAAAAAGTTTTAAACAAGTAGGTTAAAACGTTTTTAAAACAAGTGTCAACGTTAGGATTACAATGTGATACTATAGAAGAATCTCTGATCGTAGACCCATACTACAGATACGACAGTGTGAGTGTTGCTTCTAGGAGTTACAATTATGGACTGGTGTAATGGTTTTCACTAACAACTGACAAGAGGGTGTTTTTGTGAAACAGGGGAATTCGACACAGGTGATATGTTAGTAGTATGGGATTTAAATCCAATATCTGACAATGTGTAAGTATGCGTTTCCTTAATGTCGTTAGCGAGGGTATGAGTATTATGTTGGACAAATGTCTAGTGGTTGTGTGGTGATAGGAAAGAAGTGTTGGTAGAATTCTACAGTACAAGAAGCAAAATTTGTTTGAGTCCAGGTGATTTGTCTGGTGATGTAAGCTCTGTGTGTCATGTGTTTCCTTATTATATGTTTGTGTTCTAGTTGCTTTTGTTGGATGGGAGGTTCATCTGATATGGTATTAGTTTTTAGTTTGTGAGCTGTTTTGTGTGGTATATTCTTGGTGTCTTTGTGTATCTCATTACGTATTCTTTAATAGATCCCAAATTTGGGAAATTTCATGTAAAGTGTATATTAGAATAAGATGTGGTATAGCAAGTTGAAGATGTCAGCCATGGGAAATGGATCTTTGGTGACGAATACTCGGATGAACTATCCCCGATGGAGTCACAGATTACATGGCTGACATCTTCAACTTGCTATACCACATCTTATTCTAATATACACTTTACATGAAATTTCCCAATTTTGGGATCTATTAAAGAATACGTAATGAGATACACAAAGACACCAAGAATATACCACACAAAACAGCTCACAAACTAAAAACTAATACCATATCAGATGAACCTCCCATCCAACAAAAGCAACTAGAACACAGAGTTCTGTCTGTCCCATTCCATAATTTATTTAGTTGTTTTAGTCTTTGAAGATCAATTGATAGTCTCGTTTAATTTCTTCCACTGTGTCACCATTGTTGGTAATCAATGACCCAAGATATTCAACATTTTCCACCACCTCCAACCTTTCCTCATTAACATATATTTATTTCTCCATAGTAGTTTTATCTCTATGCTTTATCTTTGTTTTTGCTATGCTAAGATATAAGTTGTGATTTTCACTTTTCAATTGGGTTGAGGCTATTAGGCTTTCTATACCAGTCTGTGTTGTGGATAGCAATACTGTATCATCAGCATACCGAATCTCTGGTGTGTCATGACCACCGATATTTAGGGCATCATATAGCTCCCTGTTTATATAATCTATTATATTTCTCATTATATTTTCGGCGTACATGTTAAACAAATAGGGGGACACACACATCCCTGACGGAAAAGAGATCACGACGTCCCTAAAAATATACTGTTAGTAAATATTTTCGCTTGCCCGAAGACATAGGCCATGGTTTACATGGTACGCCAGATTATAACTGATCGGAGTACTGATGTAGGTGTCAGAAATATTGATAACCTCACATCTGCTAGATTACATTTGCATGAATTGAGGTGACCAGTTACAGTTCTACCAACTTTCTCTATCTCCAACTATGAAAAAAAGAAGAGGAAGAAGAAGAAGAAGAAGAAGAAGAAGAAGAAGAAGAAGAAGAAGAAGAAGAAGAAGAAGAAGAAGAAGAAGAAGAAGAAGAAGAAGAAGAAGAATTACTAGTTTATGACAAAGGTAAGAATGCTACCTCTTTTCCTCGTCTTATCCTAGTAGTAAAATGTAAGAACAATCGCTTTGCGATCACTGCATTAGTAGCATAAAATGAAACAATGTAACATATTCTGGGTTATCACATTATGTTATGCAGTGACCAGCTCAGTTTTACTTGCTATTCTACTTTCTTGCAGAAATCTACCACATCCATTGTTCGAGGGTTGTTCATCAAATACAAATTGACCAGTGAATTCTATTGTAACCTCTAACGTTTAGCGTGAAGTACACAATAGGAAATAAGAACAGTTAAACATGTGGAGCTCCTGCGAAACAGTGAGATATACCAAACACGGACGCAGTGTACATACCTTACAACGAACTCCGTAATGGTGAACATAAATCATACCCGTACAATCCAAAAAATTACAAACAAAAACACCCAACATAAAAAATAGAATAATAAAATAAAATTAAGTATGCTACGACACAACAAACAACGGTTTGATTATATAAACCTTCACCGGGAACGGAACAACACAAATAGATCCAAAGAAAAACAAGAAATTATAAAATTTATTATTAGTATTAAAACACACCTCCTTAGTTTTTGGAGAGGCAGCATAAAAGTTAAGTTCAGTTCAGCTGTAGAAGGTGCCTGTATTTTTTTTTCTTTTCAAAAGTCCAGAGTCACAACTGTAAAGATAGAGAGGAAGAGAGGGAGAAGCAGACCAAGAGAAATGATGCTGAATGGCTTGCGACGGTGGCATGGAGGAATACCATCAGCAGAGTTGATGCTGAATACCATAGACCGCGATCTGTGGAAAGTCATGAACGCCTACGCCAGCCGGCATGTCTCTTGATGATGATGATGGTGATTATGCGAGTCCAATTGCATGGTGCCAAATAAGAAACTGTGTAGCCAAATGTGTGCAAGCAGTTAGATATGGATAGATAGAGGGAAGTCAGCAGAGTTATACAGTGGCATCTACAATAGTATTGATTCCCGCTGGGTGGATGCATTCCAAAGAGTTGATTAACCGGCTTTCAATTTTAAGGCTAATGAAGTTATTAGACAAGCATGCTTCAATGCTTTGACCCATACATCGTTGACTCCATTGTGATCAGTACAACTGAAATGGTTAAAGGCAGGTTTGTAAAAGTTTTGAATAATATCCCTGAGTTGTTCGTGGGCATGTTAAGCATGTCTTCCGGTGACATTTAGCTGTACCCACAGATGAAGTAATTGTAGGAAGGTGACTGTGAACAAGGTGGTCTCTGGAAGGACACAGGACAATTCAGTGTACCGCCACAGCAAAATAAACTTTACCTCCACATCTTACAGCCAGTTCTTATTTAAATTGTTAACAATATTGTATATCTATTCACAGAACCCAGTGTTTTCCATTCTGGACAACCTATCACCAGCTGGGCTAAGGGCTGCCCTAGCTAGTCCAGTCAGTGGTCCAGCTGTCAACATGAAACCCCAGGGTGGCAACTGACCTTTGATTAAACTATACACTATTTGTACCAGATTATATTAACATAAACCACCTTTGTGTAGACTAATGTTTGTGTTTCAATGCGAATCATATCCGCAGTGTAGCAAAATGTACTAGTGTGTGTTGTTGAGTAAGTATCCCAGGTGTATATTGTTGTTGTTATTTGTTGTTACTGATGCCACGAGTACTGCGATGTCGGTTTTAGATAACAGTCTCTGACAAAAGTCGCTTATAAGTCGACAGGGTCAACATCATTGCACCGGGTTTTATCCCATATGGCTCGGTCTCTTTTACGCAGCGCGGAAAGCGTAGCACAAAGCACGAACTCCGTAGCTCTAGCGACGAGGAGTCTCCGAAAAATATAACTCGTGAACCGAAGGACGCAGCCCGGAATCGAAATCACAACCTTCTGAGCCCGAGTCAAACGGCTTGACCACTTTGCCACAGACTCCCAGTTTCTGATAGAAATTAAACTTTAGTCTGAATACTATGTAAATTGTATGGGTCCTGTTTTAGTTGCCAGGGTTATTTTTTCAGTTGTCTGGGTTCTGTTTAAGTTGTAGAGTCCTGTTTCAGTTGTCTAGATTCTGTTTCAATTGTCTAGGTCCTGTTTCTGTTGCCTGGTCTGCATTCTGTTTACGATATCTGAATCATGTTTCAGTTGTTAAGGTCCTGTTTCAGTTGTCTGATCTGAATGTTGTTTCAGATGTCTGCATTCTGTTTCATATGGACATAATAAACAAAAACACTCACAAACACACATGTACCCAAGCAGGGCTCCTCTACGGGTCAGTCATGTGATAGGACCATCACAATTTGTAGGCCTGGATCAGTCTGGCCCTCTGTTAGCTGACGACAAACGGAGGCGCTGAATCCTCGTCCTACCGAGCACATGATATTAACAGCTTTGTTCTCCCCTATCAACTACACTAACTCGCCCGCTTATATGAACAATTTTACAGTCTATTATTACGTCATATGTATCGTTTGTGATATAAGTTGGGAGCGTAAAGAGACAGCTTACCCAAACAGTCACCATTTAATGTATACATTTTGGGAATATGATACATTTTTAGCAGATAATATCAGTAACTTGACCCGATTCTCATCGTTTGTAAGTCTGCAATCCGATCTCTAGGCTTGGCATGGGAAATTTATTCTCATGAGAATCCCATGGGAAAGGTCCCATGGGACGGGATGGGACGGCACAGGCATAAATTACTATGGAGTGAGATGGGATGGGACAAAAAAATATGTCCCATGGACACAGTGGCGTGCAGTGAGGGGTGCGGGGGTTGCGACGGCCCCTGGCATCGAGCCGGGAGAGGGACATCCAGTTAGGGAGAGGGGGCAGCACAGTGCAGTCGGAGGGGAGGAGGAATGAATGAGGTAAAGAACAATTTAGGGGCATCCAATCAAGGGGTTGGCCCCGGCGTCAAAGAACCTCTGCACGACACTGCATGGACAAGTCTGCCGATCTCATCTGCCACTCCCTCACGGAGTGGCTACCATCAGGGAAAGACACGAGCAGGCCAGATACTCCGACTCCGAACATCACAGAACAGTCAGCAATAACATGCTGTATGACCCTTGCAGGACTTCGCAATCAACCCCAACCCCAGCTTGATTTTTTAGGCAATTTTGCATTCAGTAGATAAGGGAAGTAACGGTTGCATTAGGATATAACAATAGCAAATAAAAACATCTAGGTATGTGCAATTTCTGCGAACAAATGATAGATACGAAACACAGTCACAGTGTACAAACCTTACAATGGACTCCGCTACGTCAAACGTAAATCACAAGGTGTGTGTGTGGGGGCTGGGGGGGGGGGGAAGGAGTAATAAATTAAAAATAGGTTTACTACAACACAACGAATTGACGTTCGGCAGTTTGCCATTTTGGCATGCAACGTTTAATTGCTGTCTGTGCTGCAATGTTCGCACGTTTGAATATGTTGATCTGCTCTTAATTATAAGTAGTAAATTGCAAGCCGTACCGCAGCCGTCATGTCAAAATGTATGAAATATTTTCACAAGACAATGCGTTTACTTACGTCATTATGCTTTATGCATGCTAACCTTTCTCTCCGGCTCTATACTTTATTTTTTTTAATCATATGTATTAAACTGTGAATCGTATGTGTGTGTGTGAGAGAGAGAGAGAGAGAGAGAGAGAGAGAGAGAGAGAGAGAGAGAGAGAGAGAGAGAGAGAGAGAGAGAGAGAGAGAGACATCGACAGAGAGACAGCGACAGAGAGAGAGAGAGAGATACTGAATGATGTAACCTTGTCAAATAATTACCTTTAAAGGTTTGTGAAACTAAATCTCTCTCCCACATGTCATTACTATACTAAAACTTCACTGCCTTAACGATTGTTTCCTAGCCTTGAGAAAATGTTTCAGCAGGGACTGACCAACATATGTGGTCAACACTTAGTACTCCGAGGAAAGGCGGACGGACACACACTCAGACTGCAGCTGGCATCATTAGGATTGGCTCTCTTCACAGGCTGTTGACTTGAGGATGGAGCACGCATAGGGATATCCCGAGTTCTATAAAGTCAGTTCTTGACTTAACTCAAATCTTTTCTGATTAATTTATTGTCTAACTCAGAGCAAAGTATTTCACAAACCACTAGTTTACTCCAATATTTAACTGCATTACTATAATTAACAATAATACAGTATATATTCTCCTCCTAGGCTCAACTCAACTGAACTCAACTCAATTCTCTCAGCTAGTTTACCACTTCCCTAAATGTTGACTAATTTCAAATTCAGGATTTCGTTTCGTTATGCTGCAACGATTGCCCGAAAGAAGCTAATGAAACTAGAACACTATATACAACAATAAGAAAGAGACCAACAGCTTTCTTTGGTCATGCGATGAGAAGAGAGGCATTGGAGAACATCGTGACAACTGGAAAGATAGAGGAGAAGAGAGGCAGAGGCAGACCAAAAGAAATGATGCCGGGCGGTATTAGACGGTGGCATGTAGGAATATCATTGGCAGAGTTGATCCAGAACACCAAAGACCGAGATCTGTGGAGAGCCATGAACGCCAACACCAGCTGGTAAAACACTTGATGATGATGATGATTCTGTACTTTATAAAACTTTATTCAATTCACATATTTAGTTGACTCTCGTTTTGTAGCAAACATTGTTAATTGTCATGTCAATAAGCACAGATTACAACGACGTTTTGGAGGCTAATAGGTTTTCTGCATTGAGCATGCGCAGAACACTTTGTTAAATGTACATCGGAATTTCGTACTCATTGTGTAGTACACAAAGATAGACAAACTAGAGTTGGCAGCTTCCATCATGAATGACACTGTGTATGTAACGTTGAAAACATTACTTTGCTGACCATTTGATCTAAAGTCAGCATACCCGGAGAGAAAGAGTGTTAGAAACGTACACACAATGTTCGGAGTGTAACACACAATAAGAATGACAGACAAAGACAGTGTCATTTTAATTGCCCTGGCATCCCTGCTCAAAGCTGATTGAGATTTATGTGTCATATTTATCATCGAGTGTGATCTTTTCTTTAACTTTAAAACCAAAACCAGCGTTAAGCCCATGCTTAGTAAAAATGCGATGAACTGAACAGTTAAGTTTACTGAAATACTTCTGACTTCCACTGTGTAATAATTATCACTAAGTACAATACCCAGTAGTGTTTTGTTATTTGGATATAATTTCCATTCCAGCCATATCAGGCCTGTACAACAAGTGGGAAATATACAACACATAAATACAACTATATATATGGCAAGTACAATGAAGCCAGTTCTTCTTGGAGTTAAAGCTGATTTGATTTGAAACGGAAAGACTGTACAAAGGCATCGCTGGGTTGTTATGAAAACGGTGATCCAGTACGTTATCTTGGTGAAAATAATTCGGAGATATCCTGATGGATAAATGAAACATGTAGCTGTTTTAAAGATTCTTTTACAAAAATGATAAGGTCATGAAAAACACATTTCAGAAATTCAAACATCCGCTTATTGGAAATGTGTATATGGAGTGATCTTTTGGATTGATTGGATGTAAATGTTGGACAATGGGTAATGGAATGATGATGAAACTGGAGGGAGTGGACATGTGGTTATTTGAGAAGAATGTTGATAGTTTAGCGGAAAGAGAAAAAATACTTGTTGAGGTTTAGACAATGAAGTATTTAACAATAGGTTCCTCATTGTGTTGTCTGACGTACTTCGCTTGCTGTTACTGACTGTTATGGCGAAAAGATGCCAACTGACTGTTATGGCGAAAAGATACCACGAAAGATAACAGGCAACACGTTGTCTAAATTGGACTCCCGGGTCGACCGGCCTAAAGTGGATATCAGGAAATATCTTGAGAAGTAAAGACTGATACTGATCACATTACTCACGAAGGGCCGATTGGTCTATAAAAATATTAGCCTAGCATCATATGCCTAACGCACTTCTTGTGGTGAGAATAGTTCCGTTAATAATATTTGACTGTCACATCCACGCTTGAGAAAGTTAAAACTGAGTCTATGACGTCAGCGGCATCCACAATGTGTTTGTAAAGTCTCACTACACCTAGTATGTGGAACAATGTTGAAAAATGAAATACATGACGTCATCAACAAATGTGTGTAAAGTCTCACTACACGTAGTATGTGGAACAATGTTGAAAAATGAAGTACATGACGTCATCAACAAATGTGCTTCACAGTCCATCGTGATGCAACATGCAGCGAATGGCTGTTGTCTGCTGGAGTAATTCTTTGCACTTAATTATAAAATAGAATGAAGTTCTCAACAGAAGAAATAATTGTTTTGGTTGTAGAAGTGTTTCGAGATGGCGGTCGATACACACCGATGGCTGTTAAAAGATTTATAGCAAGATGTCCTGATAAACAACTTCGTCATCGCATTACACTAGACATTTTTTGAATAAGTTATAATGAATACCTCATTGGTACTTCCCATCTTCCCCGAAGCAACGTTAGACCTTAGCAGTGACTGTTATAACTAAGTTAATGAATTATTTAGCACAATTTTCCATGACGTCATGTACTTAATGTTTCAAAATTGTTCTACATACAAAGTGTAGTGAGACTTTACAAACACACCCTGTACTTATGAGAAGCCCCAGAATCTCGACAACGTATGTCTATCTATTGAACTGGTATGTAGTGGTACCCGGATGTAGAGACATAATATATTGTCAGCTTCAAAACACCTTCTTTTGATACATTGATGATTTACAGGAGGACATCAACGGAGTGATAAATGACATTTTGGTGCATCTTAAGATGTCTCGTCTCTTGATACATCTTATAGATTACGGTTTTTGGAGTGGGAACATCGATGGTGGTGCTGGTCGTAATGAGGGCTATTAGTAAGTGTAGCCAATGAGCTCGCTATAGTGACAATTAAAATCCATACTCAGTGGCCTCTACAGGTAGAGACTAAGAGCTTATCTTTCTGCCTACATTATAGTAACGTCCATTCTTGATCATAATTATAAACATATGTAGCACTGGAGCGTTAATGTAATCGTTTGGAGATTACGAGTGTAATGGCATAAGCGAGGTATGGTGATGTTTCCATGCCTGCATTCTTCTTCTTCTTCTTCTTCTTCTTCTTCTTCTTCTTCTTCTTCTTCTTCTTCTTCTTCTTCTTCTTCTTCTTCTTCTTCTTCTTCTTCTCCTCCTCCTCCTCCTCCTCGATCTCCTCCTCCTCCTCCTCCTCCTCCTCCTCCTCCTTCTTCTTCTTCTTCTTCTTCTTCTTCTTCTTCTTCTTCTTTTTCTTCTTCTTCTTCTTCTTCTTCTTCTTCTTCTTCTTCTTCTTCTTCTTCTTCTTCTTCTTCTTCTTCTTCTTCTTCTTCTTCTTCTTCTCCTCCTCCTCCTCCTCCTTCTTCTTCTTCTTCTTCTTCTTCTTCTTCTTCTTCTTCTTCTTCTTCTTCTTCTTCTTCTTCTTCTTCTTCTTCTTCTTCTTCTTCTTCTTCTTCTTCTTCTTCTTCTTCTTCTGCGTTAGTCGTAATTGTGTTGTGCCTGTTTACAGCAGGGCTGCGATTTGTGCACCTTGGTGCCGATACATATGACTTCTTCATGCATTTTTTCACCGGGATACCTTCCCAGGTATTCGCAGAACGTTCAACTCTCACAGTGCACTGCATCCTGCTTTCAAACATATTTATGTCACATTGTACTACTTACCTCCTGTCACATATAGCAATTCCGGTGGTGAATACGGTAGACTAGCGACACTGGCCATCAGAGGGTTGTCACATACAGTTATCCAGGCAATTGAAATAAGTCCCCCTAATTCAGACAATGTCAGCCCCAGGAGACTTACATTGGCCGCGTCAGAGTAACCTTGTCTGAAGTTAACCAACAATACGATAACACACAACAGTGTTTTAACAATACCCTTACAGGGGGGGGGGGTGTGTGATATAATAATAAGGTAAACAATAATTTGATTGTAGAAGATTCTTCTTCTTCTTAGTCTTCTTCTCCTTCTTCTTTTCCTTCTACTTCTCTTCATAGTCCCCCACCTCATTTTTTTCCTCTACTCATTCTTCCTCGTCTTCTTCTTCTTCTTCTTCTTCTTCTTCTTCTTCTTCTTCTTCTTCTTCTTCTTCTTCTTCTTCTTCTTCTTCTTCTTCTTCTTCTTCTTCTTTTTCTTCTCTTAGTCATCATACTTTTCCCCTCCCTCGTCTTCTTCTTCTACTCCTCCCCCTTCGTCTTCGCCTCCTCTTCCTTCTTCTTCGTACACCTTCGTATTTCAGTCTTATCATATTTACATAAGGCAGCAATTAACTTGAGATCATTGACATCTCCACTGAGTCTGTCATCAAATGGAGCATGTATAGGTTAAAGTTATTTTCCCTGTTCCGCATGTGTTGCACACTTATGCTGCAAATATTTATACGTCATTTTCTCAGTTCACAGTTACATTAACCAGTTTCTCCTATTCTTAGTTTATTAAAATAAGTGGTATTTAAGTCTGTTATCTGCTAGGCGGATTCTGGATATTGTTTCATCTTGACTTAAGTCCAGTTTGTAATACGCAACATGTTTCTAGCGGCCTAGATCTGATTCCTATTGAGTTTTTTTGTTTTTCTTCTTGCGATTGCTCGCTTTGAACTAAAGTGTAGTCAATAAACGCTACTTCTAGTAGCACTGGCCTGAATCTAGCGTGTAGATTAGCCTTCCCTATTACCAGTGCCCCTCGCTATCAGGCTAATCCACTCCTGCTTCAGAGGTCCTTGTAATTTACATCCCCAAGTAAAGGACGAGAAGTCAACATTTAGTCCAACTGACCGGTGTAGGGGTTGCACCACTTACCTCAGAATATTTCAAATACTGATTTGGTTTAATGTTGTAAGGGATCGTCTGTAACATGATACCTCCGTAAGTTCTCTGTCTTTTCCTATAATTTAAACAATGAAACAGCCTAGGATGTGTACGAACTCCTACACGGCGAGTAGCCCAATAACTGTTTGCCAAATTTATGCTTGTTATAGATATTCTTTTATAGAGTATAGTTTCTTAATCTGGAAAGTTGCCTGTTTGGCCTGCTTTGTTGATTTCTAACTGCTGAAAGGTTGTAACGTGCGCAGTTTGGTCTTTCTTCTGGTTTCTCGCCCTTATAACAGGAGACTAGAGGTCAAATTCATTTAATCAGGATTTGGGGAGTTCTATTTCTCCGAGTTTTATATTTTACAAAAAATCCACACATATTTCCTACTTGGTCTTCTCATATTTAAAAGAGAACAACGCACTTCTAGTCAGCACGTAATGTGGTTTTGCCGATCCGAGCCGCCTGTTTTTTCTGTACTAATTTATTGCTGTGACGTCGTAAACAGGATTCTTAAAAAATGTAAAGATAATCTCGGGTGCATTAATTTTGTGTTAATTCCTCTTTGTTTATTAGTTGTTTTGTTTTGTTTTGTTTTTTCGTTGCGGATGACGACATCTGGTATGTGGTATTAAATAACTCGACGTTAGTGCAACTTTTAATATCTTCCTTTGTTAACTAGTCCTACTGACGGCACAAACGAGATCCCTGTGGAGCATAATGTAGTTTTCGATGCTGATCTTATCCTCAGAAGGGCTATAGTTATTTCCTTATATATCTAGTAGTAAGTGATGAATATTTAAAATAAAGTGACCGTTTGTGTTTTGGTTTTAAAAGTGGGGTATTTGAAAAGGTGGCTTAGGATCATAAGCGTCGTAGGAACATCATCATCGTACCCTGTTTTAAGGGTAGGGTTATGGTTCCAGGGTAGGGTTATGGGCTAAGGTTACGGTTTATGGGTTAGGGTCTTAGAGTAGTATATTGTGCATATATATATATATATATATATATATATATATTTGTGTGTGTGTGTGTGTGTGTGTGTGTGTGTGTGTGTGTGTGTGTGTGTGTGTGTGTGTGTGTGTGTGTGTGTGTGTGTGAATATATAATAGTAAAAAAATAAAATTTAAATTAAAATTTTTAAAAATTAACAAATAAAAATTTCAAAATTTAAACAAAACAAAAATGATGGCGTTTATTATTGTTTTTTTTTTTTTTTTTTGCGGTCATTCAATTTGAACTCAAGCGTAGTCCATAACACTACTTCTAGTAGTGCTGTACTGAATTTTGCATGTGGATTAGCTTTTCCCATTTAAACGTGTCCCTCGCCATCAAGCAAACCCACTCCGACTTCAGAGGCACTTGTAATTTACGTCCCTAAATGAAGGACGAGAGGTCAGCAGTTTAGTCCAGCCGTCCGGTGTAGATGATAAATCCATTACCTCGGCATCAGCACATCGGAAGTTTAAGAACACGCGTTCTTATCCATTCGGTGATACTGAATTATATTATTGTCTGTAAAGGGTGTGGCTTAGTTCTTAAACAGCAACATCATACCCTTAGGTTCGTATTATTTAGTGTATAAACAATATCATACTCTTGACAAAGATATAAGATATAACACGCTTTCTTAAGAGTTATTCAGATTATAGTTAGTTATAGCAATGCCAGAATAAGTTCATGTTGTTTGGTCAGGGGAGAGTGGGCTTGGAGGAGTGATGGTGTAGTGACCGCCCGGTGTGTATAGTAAATATGTTCTTCTGTGTCTTGTGTGTTGTATCTGCATAGTTGGCATGGTGCTTTATGCACAAAAGATGACCGATAAGTAATTGGCTGGTGTGATGTATACAATCGATTATAATGGTCAAGGAAGAGGTTGTAGCTATTTAGTATCGGGTCGTGTATTGGTGTTATTTTTTTCCATGTTCAATAGTGGTGTGTGAGCATTGGGGAGTGTTCTGTGGTGGCTATGAATATGAGGAAATAGTTTGGGTGGCTTCGTAATCAATCGTTGATGACTGGTATAGGGCCGTGTTGTCTTTGTGGATTACTTGAAACATGGCGGTGTAATGTTCAGTGTTGTGTGAAAGAAAGTCGAAGTGTATTAGAACAGCATCAAGTAGATACATATCACCAATACCAGCTCTATCTGTGTTGTGACTTGGTCTCATATTACGCCCTGAGGTGAAACTATGCAGTTAATATCTCCTAACAATACAATATTCACACCTCTATATGTTTGATTTGTAACTAGATGTTAGTAAATAATGTCATGGATTACTATGTAACCACAGATGTTGTGGGGTATTTATGTTAACTATTGTGTATGCATGTGTGTTATTACAAACTTGCATTGTGCAGAGATGGTCTCCTTGTTAACCATATAAGGTGTAATTATTTCCCATTGATTTGTACCATACCAACACAATATACAACTCTCTGTTCATCGTACTCTATTAAATGCATTTTCTTCATTGTTCTTTTGGAATCTGTATTCCAAATCGGTTAATCGATCTACATATTTGTTACCAATTTACTATTTCTCATCGTCGAATTCCTCATCTCTCCAAGGATTATTGTCTAGTCCCATGTCTCCAGTTTTGTGAGCTGCAGTTTCCTTATTCGCGTCAATACTTTCACATTTTACATCGTCAAAATCTTCAATCATCCCTGCCATACTTTCTTCAAATCTGTTACTTAAAGGTCTGCTATGTATCTGCTCTAATTGTACTATCGAATGAAAATGAACAACAAATAAAGAAGGCCTGAACATTAAATAAAGATGACCGACTTTACGACAGTAGGTTATGACCCCATCACCTCATACAGAAGTGTCCATGATTTCATTTTTTTTAACTCATACTGTAGTGTCCCTCACCTAATACAGAAGGGTCCCTCCTGTCATACAACTGTATCCCTCATAAACGACACATATGTCTATCGTGTCGTACAGATACTCCCCTTACATCATACAGAAGTGACCCTCATGCCGAATAACTGTCTTTGTTATCCCATACAAAAGTGTCCCTCCTGTTATAATACTGTGTCCCCCACCTAAGACAGAAGTGTCCCTTATGGTATGAAATGGTATACCCCACTTCATACAAAACTGTCCCTCAGAGCATACAAAAAGTCATACAGAATAGCCCCTTCACCTCATACAGAACCGACCCTCACATCACAGAAAAGTCTCCTACACATCATAGTGAAGTGTCAACAATGTCGCAAAAATGTCCCCCTCAAATCATACAAATGTGTCCCTCCTGTCATAAAGCTGTGCCCCTCGCCTAAAACAGAAGTGCACCTTATGGCATAAAATGGTGTGCCTCACCTAAGACAGGAGTGCCCCTCATAGCAAACAAATGTGTCCCTCAAGTCATACAAAAGTGTCCCTTCACCGCATACATCACTGGTTCTCATGTCATACACCAGTCCACCTCACCTCATAATTAAGTGTCTTTCAGGACGTTCAAATGTGTCCCTCACCTAAGACAAGTGTGCCCCTCATGTCTTACAAAAGTGTCCCTTACATTATACAGATGTGTTCCTCATGTCTAGTCTTCATTATCTTATACAAAGGTATCCCTCTTGTCATACAAATTGTCTCTCACCTAAGACAGATGTGTCTCTTATGTCATACAACGGAGTCCCTCACCTAATATAGAAATATCCGTCATTGCATATAAATGTATTGATTAAGTATGGTGGATCTTCGAGGCATCTCTGCCAGAATAAATAAGTTTCTTAATGGCAGTGAAGAAAGATCACACGTGTGCGTGGATTATACCATACCAGAAATTAATACTCGTTCGTAGACGCTGCTGGGGCATTGCACCAGTAATGACCTATGTATTACAAACTCCTTTTTTAAAACAAAAGAGATGCATAAGGTCACATGGAAACATCCAAGATCCGGCCATTGGCATCAGCTGGACTTCATTATCACACGGAGACAACATTTGAACCATATATCATTAACTCGAAGTTACCACAGTGCTGACTGTGATACAGATCATTCTTTGGTTGTTGCAAGGGTTAGACTGAGACCAAAGAGAATCTACACAGCTAAACACAAGTCTAGCCCCAGGATTAATATTACTAACACTCACGATCCTGGAAAGTGCTTTGAATTTCAACAGCAACTTGAAGACGCTTTCAATGATACATCAGAAAATTGTATAGTAAATGATAAATGGAGTAAACTTAAGGAAACTATTTATAAAACAGCGGTAGGGGTTTACGGCACTGTGGATCATAAGAGGCAGGACTGGTTTGCGGCAAACAGCCAGATACTGCAGCCCTTGATTGATAAAAAGAAGATAGCTCTCTTAAGAAACAAGGAAAGAGCAACGCGTAACACTCTGAGTGAGCTGAAGCAAGCGAGGAAGGATGTACAAAAGGCTGCCAGGCAGTGTGCGAATGACTATTGGATCAAGTTATGTGAGTCCATTCAAATCGCAAGTGATAAGGGAAGCATCAGAAGCATGTATGAAGGGATAAAGAAAGCCTGTGGTCCAATGATCAAAAGAAGTGCACCGCTGAAAACCTTGACTGGAGAAATCATCACTGATAAGAAACAGCAGATGGATAGATGGGTCGAGCACTATTTAGAGCTTTACTCAAGTGAGACCAAGCTAGCGGATGATGCCCTCAACGCCATAGAGGCCCTGCCAACTCTTGACCACCTGGACACACTTCCCACTATAACAGAAGTTAAGTGTGCTATAAATGAGCTTGCATCTGGCAAGGCTTCAGGTAAGGATGGGATTCCAATAGAGGTGATCAGGAGTGGGCAAGACACACTCGCTCTACAGATCCACCAGCTGATAGAGCTATGCTGGCAAGAAGGACAAGTCCCTCAGGATTTCAAAGATTCAAACATCATAACGCTGTACAAGAGCAAGGGAGATCGGAGCGACTGTAGCAACTATAGGGGTATCTCACTTCTGTGTATTGTTGGGAAAGTATTTGCCAGAATTGTCCTGCACAGACTTCAAGTCCTGGGAGATCAAGTCTACCCCGAATCACAGTGCGGCTTCCGTCAGAACAGGTCTACCATTGATATGATATTCTCATTGCGACAGATGCAAGAAAAATGCCGGGAACAAAATCAGCCACTGTTTATTGCCTTCATCGACCTCACAAAGGCATTCGATTTGGTCAGTCGTGAGGGTCTGTTCAAGGCACTAAAGAAGATTGGCTGCCCACCAGCTCTTCTGTCCATTGTGGAATCGTTCCACACAGGCATGAAGGGTATAATCAAGTTTGATGGCTCAACTTCAGAAGAGTTTGAAATCAAGAGTGGAGTTAAGGCAAGGTTGTGTACTATCCCCCACCCTCTTTGGGATATACTTTTCACTTCTACTGAAATATGCCTTTCGTGATCAGGATGACGGTATATACATTCACTCACGCTCAGATGGTGGCCTCTATAATGCTCAGAGATTGAAGGCCAAGACCAAAATTAGCAGGGTACTAATCAGAGAGTTGCTTTTTGCGGATGATGCTGCGATTACGACCCACTCTGAGGAAGAATTACAACATCTACTATCTGCATTCTCCAATGCTTGTTCTGAATTTGGTTTAACAATTAACAAAAAGAAGACACAGATTATGTCACAAGGTGCACATGGTGTACCATCAATCTTTATTGACGACGCCTGAACTGGAGATAGTAGACCATTTTACATATCTAGGATCAGAGGTAAATAGCAAATTATCCCTCGATCAGGAAATCAACATCAGGATTGGCAAGGCAGCAACAACAATGAACATGTTAGCAAAAAGAGTCTGGGAGAACAGGAAGCTTACTGCCAAAACAAAAGTCCTCGTCTACCAAGCCTGTGTCCTTAGTACTCTTCTTTATGGCAGTGAAACCTGGACAACTTACTCACGCCAAGAGAAACGTTTAAACAGCTTTCATATGCGGTGTCTGCGAAGAATACTTGGTATTAAGTGGCAAGACAAAATCACAAATACTGAAGTATTGGAAAGATCAGGTTGTGTGACGGTGTATTCCATGCTCAGTCTTCGTAGACTTAGATGGATAGGACACGTTAGGAGGATGGATGATGGTAGAATACCAAAGGACATCTTTTTTGGTGAATTACAGACGGGTAGGAGATCTCAGGGTCGGCCTCTACTACGATACAAAGATGTGTGTAAGCGGGACATGATTGATACAGGCATTGATAATGCACATTGGGAGCATGTCGCCACTGAACGTGTTGCATGGAGGGCAACTATCAGAAATGGAATAAAGACAAAGGAGAAAATGATTGCAGATAAAGCACACACAGAGCGTGAGAGACGTAAGATGGTGCAAAATGGTGGAAATGACGATGTTTTCACATGCACCTACTGTGGGCAAACATTTGCAGCAAGAATTGGCCTTACCAGCCACACTCGCCACCGCCATGGATCGTAGTTATTAAGCCTTTTTGAAGCACAATGTACCAAACTATCGTCTGTCAAGACGGAAAGGTGCCAATGTAATAGACGCAATTACAGATAACCGAACAGAAGACATGTCAGTCACATTGCTAGAGGGTGATAGAAAATAGTTTAGTTGACATAAACTAATCATGAATCTAGACAAGGAGGTTACGCCATCGTCACACTATTACGAAAGTTTGTTGTATCTTTGTCAAGAGTATGATGATATTGTTTATACACTACACCCTAAGATTATTATGCTGTTGTTTAAGAACTAAGCCACGCCCACTACAGACAGTAATATATGCTATCTTTTATATTTAATTTTTCAATTTTTAAATCCATTTAATGTTATTTTTGTTTATGTTTAAATGTTTAATTGTTTCATTGTTCAATTTTTTAATTGTAATGTATCATTTTTTAATTATTAAATTTCATTGTTTTATTTTGATTTTTTGATTTTTTAATGTTAATTTTTACACTTTTTAATTATTTAATTTTAATTTTGAAATATTTTAGTGTTTGAGTTGCCCTTTTGTGCCGTCAGCCGGACTATTTTACTAAGGAAAAATACGAACAATTGCATTAACGTCAAACTATGTAATAACACACACCAAATATCGCCTTCTTCAACGACGACAAAAGAAAAACAACAAACAAAAAACAAACAATATAATAAACAAAAAAGTAATTAACACCAAATTAATCCACCAGGGATTAGCCTTACATTATTGCAGGATCCTGTTTATGATGTCACAGATTTAAAATAGTATAGCTAAAGAAGGCAGTTCGAAACCGCTAATACTACCGCAAAACTACATTACTTGTTACTCTTCTAATAAATCACGCCCTCTCCCAACTCCTACAATAAATGACACCCTATTTAGGAGTATTGATACTGCCATACATATGTATACATAGACATACTGTTATTCACATAATCAGAGTGTTGAACCATACTCATTCTATCTAAAAATGCACATTCAACACAACATTATCCCACAAATAGTTATCTTAAATACACGTAAACAAAACATTATTACATAACCCTCTATTTCGGATATATTATAATAGAATGTAATTAGTTTATTTTAATTACACAAAATTATTATAATGTTACTTTGTTAAAAGTTGTCCCGAGGCAGTTTTTCTGATATGTGTCTGTGATGTGATAGAGCCATGACATTTTCTAGCCCTGAGAGCATGAAGGAATAGGCGGCCAATCTATCCCTCATTTTGGCAAGCGACGAGAACCAGGCGTCGAACCCGCATCCGACTGTGCTCATGATATTACCCGCGCAATTCGAAACAATAAAATAACTGGAAACTATTAAAAACAAGGAAATAAATGTTTGCACATGACTCCGCGTTTGTGTTTATAGCATTTTGACAGGAATATGTAATATATACAACTCATAATCTCATCTCATATTGTTCCTCTTGTATCTTGCGGTGTCGAGGTGAAGTATAAACAATGGGAGAATGTCCTTTATTTGCTTCATATATCGAGATTCCCATGGGCTCTGCTATTCCCTCCGTCCATCGTATACATAGTTGGCCTCTTTTTCTGGTCTGTACATCATTGCTTGTTGTGGTATACTGTTAGTTGGTAGCCTAGTTATATGACCGAGCCATTTAACTTAAGGTTTTCTAATTAATTCTAGCGCTGCTATAACCCCAACTTTAGTCCCGATTTCTTAATTTCTGATTTTCTCTCTTCTTTATACACTCAGTATTCTTCTCAGGAATTTCATTTCCTTTGTTGTAATTTTTCTTTTATCATTTAATATTATTCCGTTCCCTTTTTTCTGTCATTCTGTTTCTCTTTTTCTGTCATTCTGTTTCTCTTGTTCTGTCATTGTCCATATATACAACTTACCTGTGAAATACGATAATAATGAGAACGCTGGTGATAATTCCAAAGATGCTGATGACACCCATAAAAACATCTGAGCCGGAATTAAAGATTCCCCAAACTTCATCACTGATAAGTTCACTATCCGAAGTTCTAGACTGGACATCATGAAGGGCAGCCGTAACATTGACACATTGTCTCATCATAGATAGAGAACTGAAATGGTGTCAGCGGCTGTTAGTATTGAAACCTAAGCAAACAGCGGTTAATATTGACATGTAAAACTGCAAAGATAATTGTAGTCCCACAGCTGATACTGACTTAGAAGAAGAAGAAGAAGAAGAAGAAGAAGAAGAAGAAGAAGAAGAAGAAGAAGAAGAAGAAGAAGAAGAAGAAGAAGGAGGAGGAGGAGGAGGAGGAGGAGGAGGAGGAGGAGGAGTAGAATATGATGATGATGATTGTCTTTCAAAACGATTTGCAACTACATTGTATGACCTGCTTATCAGCAAATGCCTGTTAGACACAGACGAAACTATTCTTTAAATACAAATTATTGCCCGCAATCAGAACATTCTATATTAGAAAATCAAACTGACAAGTATTAATCGGCACTAATAGTGCAGAAGGAAACGAAGTAAACATTGTAAAGACACATTCTCAGTGAGATAAAGTGAAGTTACGCAATACACTGTGTTTGTGTCTTATAGTCCATGCCGTGGTCGTTGGTGATCATGTTTGTCCACAGCCTCCTGTCTTGTGGGCTGCCAATTATTTCTGATACCGGCGTTCATCCATGACACGATGTCAAACTGTCAAGCGTCTCCCCTGCCTCTCTTGCCCTCCAGCCTTACCGTTGTGACGACATATTCTAGTTTTCCCTTTATTATGGCATGCCAAAACAAATGTGGACTCCAACGTCTTTTTGCTATTTTTATTTTTGTTTTGTTTCGCATATCCTTTACAGGACATCGCTGTCAACACCATAATTTTACCGCTGTTGTTGATTTCTTGCCAAGATTACGCTCAGTAGTTTGCCATTGCTTTCTGAGCGGCCGGCTTACTTAAACCGTAAGTCACCAACGCGGCGATAACCGCTACCGATTCTCGCGCGCTGCGTTACCCTACGTGGATAATCGGGATTACGGAGAAAGTCGTTTAACCTCTAGGCCAGAGAGACCGGCCTTTTTACTACTACTAGTAGAATAACCAGCTTTCTTTGTGACTTAACTTCTTTCAAGATGTCTAGATTGCTCTTTCTATCCTTCCAAGGTGTTCTTATCATTCTTCTTTAAAACCACATATCCGCAACCTCCACAATATTCCCCATTAGTCTGTTAATTGGCCATGATTTGCCTCCTTACTGTATGAATGACACAATATAACGCTAAGAATTCTTCTCCGCACCTGGCTTGACAAAGAAAAATTTCAGAGAAAATGTTTTATCTCGTGAAATTCTGACTATGTTTGGGCTATTCTACATTAAACTTCTTTAATATACTTTCTATCTGCTGTTATTAAAATTTCCAAATTCTTAAATAAATTGACGTTTTACAATGGCGGGGATATTTTAACATTGACCTGGGATCCTTTATCAACTCAGCCTAAAATGGGTGCGGGACATTTCCTGGCAAGTAAAGGCGTGATATTTACTACATAATCTACCCAGTGTTGATTGGCAGGCTTGGCCATGGGAATGTTATTCCCATGGAATCCCTTGAGAAAGGTCCCATGGGATGGGACGGGATGGAATAGAATAGGCATAAATTACCATGGAATGGGATGGGATGGGACAGAACAATATGTCCAATGTGTTGATTGGTCCACAATTTAAGGCTAGCACCATATGCCCAATTCGATTCATGGAGTAAAAAGATGACACTTACTTACTTTTCTTACATTGCATTACATTTTACAAGAGTGGTATACTACTGTATTTTACAAGAATACGCACGACAGGAGAAAAACCTCCGAGGGTCTTAACCCGTAAGGGCTGCCCCCTGAGAGTGTCAGGAATGTAAACGTACCGAAAATTTGACTTTTGATGATCAGAAGGCTTCTATTGTGCTTGCTCTAAGGCGGAGTTTTTGCCACTTATAGTAGTAATTGTAAAATATATAAGCGTTAAAGTAAATAAAGGAAAGGACCACTTTGCCACCCACTGAGTTGTATTGTGTGTCTGCTGTTATTCCCATATGTTATAAATCATTTGACAATCCATGGGTGTTGAGGTGAATATGAAAGTTGTTGCATATCCTTTACAGGACGTAGCAGTAAACCCAGCATTTTTTGGCTGTTCGTGATTCCTGGGCAAGTTTACGTTCAGTAGTTTGCCATTAATTTCTAAACAACCAACGCCCATACCATTTCATTAAAAAAAACATAAGGTGGTCTGCTGCCAAATCGTATACAGCTGTGTTTCGAACGCGGGTATGCGGGATTACGAACTGCGTCCGTAATAACTTCGTCACGGAGTCAGCAAATAATGATTACTGTTCAGAAAGTGTCCTAGCGCCCATTGCAGGCCCGTCGACCTAGAAGCGTAGGCAAATCCGCACTTTGGACGGGATTCAAACACATTATCACGAGACCTGCAGGCAAAAGTGTTAGTGACTCTACTACCGCGGCCTCCTTTAACAAATATTATTATATTTTGCAAGCTTATTACACTGTTATATGAATGTAATTAACAACGAGGAGTGACGAAGGGATCTGGCCGACGCTCAACGCTCAAAGGAAAGGCGAGACGGACTTATAATCAGATTGCTACTGGTACTATTAGTGTTGGAACTCTTCGCTGGCTGCTAGGGATGGGGACGGAGCACTTATGGGAATTCCCCGAATGCTGTGATGTCGATTCCTAAATCAATCAATCAATCATGAATGTAATTAAAGTTCCGCGACTTGAATTATTTGTTTTAATTACGTAGAACATAAACAAGATGTAAGAACAAGAGGAGAACAAGTTTTTTTGTTTAATTATTTAAATAATTATGCCTTTGTTTCATTTGGAAGGCAAAAGTTACCTTGCAAATATCATCAATAATTAAGCACTCGTTTCGTATGCAAGACAAAATTACCTTGTAAATATCTTCACTGTTTGCCTTTCCGGATCTTGTTGAACCTGCACCGGTGTTAAAGTTATTGTATTGATGTTGGCTTCTTTGTCTTAATTAACATTTTATAAAAATGTCAATAAAATCAATGTCCCTGAAGATCTTGATCTGTTTAAAACTGTTACATATATTGATAATACAACTGGCTGCAATTTCTTTTGAATGTGAAAACTCAATACTCGCTAGCAACGTTCATAGCGTACTCCATGAGCACGGTCGGACGCCGGTCGGACGCCTAGACATATCGCTTGACCTCCTGGCTCTAGGCCTACAAAATGTAAAGGCCATATCACATTACAGACGCATAGCAGGACACTACTCATCATCATCCAATGCCTTGCCGGCTGGTGAGAGCGATCATATCTCTACATAAATTGTGTTCTCCGATGGCATGGATCAATTCGTGTGTTTATTTCATTAGTAGGAAACTACTACAGGAGAATAAAAAACAAATTAAAAACGAAAACTCACCAGGGAGCAGCGATAGTGCAGTGGCTAAGCTCACTTGCCAGCTCGTTTGGTGTTCGTGTGTTCTAATCTCACCTCGAGGAGGGGCTTTGTTTTCTATTGCATCTAGACTTCAAAGACAAACCTTATCCAGCTTTCCTGCCATCTTCAGCGTTTGTGAACGAGGTTTCGCGAATCAGCGCGAGAGTTCTTTTTTTTCGCTACTTTACCTCGGCATCAACACAACGGGTGTTTAAGAACATGCGTTCTTATCCATTCGACCATGTGAGTTCATCAGGTTTAGTTTATGTGCCTCGCTCACCACGGTGTCTCCTTTGGATGTTGTCTTCTGTGTATGTAAATCGTAGACACGATACGCCAATCAGACATACAGGCAAGCAGCTAGCCAGTCAGACAGACAGATAGACAGACAGGCAGATAGATAGATAATTAGACAAACAGATAGTTAGTTGCATATCTTTTACATGACGTCTCAGTCAACCCCAGCATTCTCTGTTTATTATTTCTTGGCAAGTTTACGTTCTTCTTCTTCTGCCTTCATTCGGAGAGTTTTTTTTAACTAACGTGATTGCGTTGTGCCTGTTTACAGCAGAGTTGCGTTCTTGCGCCGTTAAACCGACACACCTGACTTCTGCGGGCATTTGTTGACCAGGTTAACCTTCCCGGGGGTTTCTTAGGACGTTTGAATCTCACTGTTGTGGTGTTATTCCCCCATCCCAGCTGGCCCATTTAGAACAGCCGAAGACATCCTGGTCAGCTCTTAAGGGAAGGCAGGGGCAGACCATGGGCATTCCCCGCCATCCAAGGAGGCTTCCATAATTGCAGAGTCGATACATAGCACTCTGGTACTGGGCTCACCCAAGGAATCGTCACGTCCTGCACATGGCTGCTTAGCCTCACTTCCGTATATTGGGCCTTCCGGTAACCACAGTCACAACCAGAAGAATGCAGTCTGTACATGACATCCACACAGGGAGCTTTCGATTTGGACTTTCCACGTAATGGATTTGCCTTCAAAGCAATATTTCATGTCGTGCCACTAGGACACTTTTTCCACCTTTGATGACGCCCACATAGTGAGCTTTCGATTCGGACTTTCCATTTACAGCTAGTGCTCGACTTATGGCCTAAGCAACTTACAACCATTCGACTTTACGACCACAATCACTAGCCATATTAGATTTCAGATTTATTTCTGCCTCAATTATCAGTCGAACGATGTTGTCTGCCATCACCGGCGGTCGTTAACTAAGGAAAGGGAGGCATGATGCTATGATGAAGCTATGCTGCTAGCCGGTGTCATCAATTTCTAAGAATTGAGAATATTGTTTGGAGAAAGATATTCCTTTCAAGATTTTATTGCTACTCGATAACGCGCCTGGACACCCACCACATCTAGGCGATCTCCATCCAGATGTAAAATTTGTTTTTCTTCTGCCAAACTCGACTCCACTCATCCAGCCTATCGACCAAGGTTTGATTGCGACCGTAAAGGTCAACTATCTCCGAACCACCTTCGTTCAAGCAATATCCGCAATAGATGCTGAGTCAGAACTAACATTGCGAGATTTTTGGAAACATTACAACATTTTAATATGTATCAAGAATATCGCTACCGCCTGGGAGGCTGTGACGAAAAAGTACATGAATGGCATTTGGAAAAATTGTGTTAATGATTTTCATGGATTTGACAGTGAACATGAACTTGAAACGATTCGGGAAAAAATAGTAAAACTTGCCTAAGACCTTTCTTTTGAGTGTGAAATTGAAGATGTCGAAGAGTTGCTAGACAAAGAATCCGGAGAACTTACAAGTGAAGAGTTAATCGAACTGAAAGAAGAAAGAGTGGTGGAAGAAGAAAGAAGAGAAGCCAAGAAAGAAGAGGATGAGACAGAAAGAAAGTTCACCACTAAGTGATTATCAGAAGGTTTATTTTTACTGAATCAACTTCTTATACATTTCGAAGCAATGGACCCAAACATTGAATGATTTGCAAGGATTGAACGGATGGCGCACAATGTGTTTTGTCCGTATCGTGAAATTTATGATGGAAAAAAAAGAAACATACAATTCAGACAAAGCTCACCATGTTTATGAAAAAACCAACTCCGGTACCCCCAAATGTTGCCGTAGATTACGACATTAATGATCTGCAGTAAAGCACCAGTGGCCAATAAAATGTTTCGTACATGTTTATATATTTTGATGTTAATGACAATTTGATGTGTTTTGCAACTGGGAAAATGTTTCCTATAGTATTTTCCACACCTATGTTTTGTATGTTTTGCAAATATTAAACCAGTTGTACATGTACAGTTAATGAAGTGTTTTTCTTGAACCTGACGATGTAAAAATAAGAAACAAAATGGTGTAGAGATGATACAAATGGCACAAAATGAACATCGAAAATTATGATTTATAACAATAATAAAAGAAATGATATAATTTAATTTACATATTCTTATAACATCACTTCACATTATTTAACACATAGCGCACTCAACGTACGACCAAATCGTGTTGCGACTGGTCTGTCGGAACCGATCGTGGTCGTAAGTCGAGCACTAGCTGTAATGGATATGCTAGCCAAGCAATATTCCATTTCATGCCTCTGGGACGCTTTTGCTACCGACATACCTGTGGTATGAAGTGTGGCAGTCTAAGCAATTCTTCATGCACCTTTAGATGTCAACCTGAATATAGTTAAAGTAAGCTGCGGTCATCTTGAGCTTGTTGATATCTCCATAGAGCTTCTCCTCAAAAGAAGCAGGAGTGGGCCAAAATATCTTTCTCTGTTCTGCATATATTGGGCACTCCTGCAGCAAGTGTTTAGCTGTCATTTTACCAGTTCCACAATTACATTCATCGGTATCTCCTATCTTTAGTTTATTGAACACGCGGTATTTCAGCCTGTTATGTCCTGTGCGGAGTCAGAAGATTGCTACTTGTTCTCTTCGGTCAAGTTTGTAATATGCATCATCCTTCTGGTGGCCTGGAAGCTCTGATTCCCATTTGGTTCTATAAGTGCTTTTTATAAACCTCTTTGCCTCATTATAATTTATGGCTATGTCAGGCTGTGGTAGTCGTCCGCCTTCTTTTGCTAGTCTGTCAGCCTCTTCATTTCCAGGTATACTGCAATGTGAGGGGATCCACTGTATTACAACATTTTGGGATTCCTAGCATAGACCATGGAGTGCTGCTCTTAGGTCAGCTAGTTCTGTGCTGTTTCTGCTCTTCAGTACTGAGACAGCTGACTTTGCATATGTAGCTAATTGCTTCTCTTTATTTCCTCCATCAAGAACATTTCAGCTGCAGTTTTCATAACCTCTACCCCTGCTTTAAAGTTACTTGAAAATTTTCCAGTTGACTCTGACTGTTTATTTTACTCCAATTTTTAAATTTACTAGAGTTCCTCCTCCTCCATTTTCTATTGAATCTTTGGCTGATCCAACTGTATATGCATGGGTCGAATTGCTACTTGAGTAATTTTCTTTTATGTAGTTTACGGCTATTTTTCTTCTTTCGGTTTCATTCTGAGTGTTCTTTTTCTCAATACCAGGAATGTGTTCTATCATCTCAGGCAGTTGCTGCTGTCTACAAGCTGGGAACTTGTGTGCATTGTAAATGGGGTTGGCTGTTGATATGTTAAGTATAGGATCTGTCCTAATCTTTCGTTTTGAGGTTTCTACAAAGTTGCTTCGCTTTTGTCTTCCCTTTCCAAAACCATTAAAACGTTTATACATACGGTGGTCTGTCAATCTTCTAAATTTTTCTGCTTGTTGGGCTCTACTATCTCTTCTATCCTGCATTGGTTGTGAACAAGTGATCTTTTCTTGTTCGTTAATAGGCGTTGTCTTCAGGCTTCCAGTTATTATTCGCATTCCTTGATTTTGGACTCTACTTATTTTGTTAAAGTTTGACTTAGCTGCTGTTGCCCAAGCTGCAATGCCATATTCCAGTACTGGCCTCACCCGTCCAGTGTATTCCTTCTTGAGAACTTTCTCATCTGCTCCCCAGCTTTGTCATTTTTTTGTCATTCTTTGCCTTGCTCTTGTTCGATTTTTCTCAACCTGTGTATTCCATGCCAGGCAACGATCAAAGCTCGGAAGATAGTTTGGATTTTCCTAATGGCGCAATATTTTTCCATTCAATACCAGCTTAGGGTGCTGAGTTTTATGTGAGAGGAAGAACGCTGTGTATGTTGTTTTCTCCTCACTTATCTTCACTAGCCATAATTTTGACCAGTCCTCTAACGCTAATACGACTTGCTGTATTCTGCTGTTAGCTGTGCTAATATATTCTTCAGATGTCCATATGGCTAGGTAATCTGCAAAGGAGGATGTGTGTATGTTGTTTTCTCCTCACTTATCTTTAGTAGCCATGATTTTGACCAGTCCTCTAACGCTAATAAGACTTGCTGCATTCTGCTGTTAGCTGTGCTAATATATTCTTCAGATTTGGGTACTCTGACAGGACAATTTTCCGTGATGTCATTTATATATGCTAGGAATAATGTTGGTGAAAGAACTCCTCCTTGGGGGACACCTTGCTCCAACGGCATAATTTTGCTGGTTTGTCCTTGTACTTTTGTCCTTGCAATTATGTTCTCAAGATAGAGGCTGATCCATTTTTACATTTTCCCACAAACATGCATTTTTTGCAGGTTTCCTTTCAGTTCTTCCTTCCATACTTTATCAAATGCTTTTTTCTAAATCTATCCAGACCGCTAGTGTGTGCTTTTTCTCCTCGAAGGCATCCTCTATTTCCTGAGCTATATAGGTTATTTTTACTTAATTGTACTTTCTGAATCCTGCTTGGTGAGGCATTAAGAGTTGGGTTTCTTCCAGATGCCATGTTAGCCTGCCATTGATAATGCGTTCCATTAATTTTCCTACACAGCTAAGTAGACTGATAGGTCGATAGCCATTTGGTTCTTCCAGATCTTTTCCTTTCTATGGGACTGGTATTAATATAGCTTCCTTCCATGCCTGTGGGTCTATTCCTCTCTTCCAGTTGTAATTTAGGGCTGCTAGTAGTTTCTTGTTTGCTTTAGGAATTAGTCCTATTATCATTTCATTTGTGGCGCCATCCTTTCTAGGTGATTTCTTTTTTTTTTTTAGGGTATTCATTGCCTGTTCCATTTCTTTCATTTTTAGATTTTCCATCATATATTCTGCTGCTGCCTCTGTATTACTATGATGTGTCTGTTTATCTTTGATTGCTTTCTTCTGTTCGGTTGTAATATCAATGTGGTTTGCACTAGCATAGTGTTCCATTAGTGCATTTGCAGCCTTTTTTTTTCCTGTAAGCAAGACACTTCCTTGTTTAATTGTTATTTGTTTGTTTCTGGGTCCTTCATTGTTCATGGCTTTCACTAGTTTCCATAGTTTGTTTCCATCTCTGTCAAAGTTAAGGTTTTCTGTTTTTTCCTTTCAACAATCTCGTGTTGTTTGATTTACTGTTATTTTATAATTTGCTGAGATGGCCTTGTGAGAGATGTTCGCTTCGGTTGTTTGTTTTCTCTCTCTCTCTCTCTCTCTCTCTCTCTCTCTCTCTCTCTCTCTCTCTCTCTCTCTCTCTCTCTCTCTCTCTCTCTCTCTCTCTCTATCTCTCTCTGCTGTCTTCCTAGCATCTTCAACTTTGTCCTCCAAAATGTGTAGTTCTTCAGTCCAGTATGGTTTTTAATTTTTCCTCGCTCCTCTTGGAATTGACTCAGTGGCAGCCTGTATTATTGCTTTGTTTAGACTTTCCACCATTTGTTTCATGTTGCCATGTCGTGTATTTATGTTTTCACAATATTTGTCTGTTAGTATGGCAAATCTGTCCCAGCCAGTTCGTTTGTGATTTCAGCGAGGCAAAGGCTTTTGCTCCTGTTGGGCATACTTCATATTCATTACAAGTTTGATTGGTCTGTGGTCACTACCTGCTAATTGGTCAAGCACATGGCGATCGATATTGTAGAGAATGTCTCCTATGCAGAAAGCTAAGCCTGGTGTAGAAGTGGTAAACCATCCTGTAGAGTAGAAGCTCGGTATGTCGTCTGCTTTGTTGAGTAGATGGAGATTTGAGTCTATTTCCCAGTCCTCCACTTCATCTCCTCTGTTGTCAGTATCTGGATACCCCCATATTTCTTAACGGTTTTTAATGTCTCCGATAGTAATGCATTTTGCGTCAATTATTTTCATGTTTGAAAGTGTAAGGTCCTTATCTGCTGGGCTATACAAATGTAAATTTCTTAATATCAACAACTATAATTTCCGTTTGGTTGTCAGAAGTCACAGATACTTCACTGCAAGCTATTGTATTTCGTGTAAGTATTCTTCTTCTTCTTCGTTCATCCGGAGTTTTTTTTTCGGACGTGATTGCGTTGTGCCTGTTTACAGCAGAGCTGCATTCTTGCGCCGTTAGGCCGACACATCCGACTTCTGCGGGCATTTGTTGACCGGGTTAACCTTCCCGGGGGGTTTCTTAGGACGTTAGACTCTCACTGTTGTGGTGTTATCTCCCATCCCAGCTGGCCCATATAGAACAGCCAAAGACATCCTGGTCGGCCCTCAAGGGAAGGCAGGGGCAGACCATGGGCATTCCCAGCCATCCAAGGAGGCTTCCATAATTGCAGAGCCATCACACAGCGCTCTGGTACTGGGCTCACCCAAGGAATCGTCACGTCCTGCACATGGCTGCTTAGCCTCACTTCCGTATATTGGGCCTTCTGTTCACCATAGGCTGTTCTTTTAGAAGCCAGAAGAATGCAGTTTGCAGATGACATCCACACAGTGAGCTTTCGATTCGGACTTTCCACGTAATGGATTTGCTATCCAAGCAATATTCCATTTTGTGCCACTAGGACGCTTTTTCCACCTTTTATGAAGCCCACACAGTGAGCTTTCGATTCGGACTTTCCACGTAATGGATTTGCTATCCAAGCAATATTCCATTTCATGCCTCTGGGAGGCTTGTGTAACCGACATGCCTGTGGTATGAAGTGTGGCAGTCTAAATACTTCTTCATGTACATTTAAATGTCAACCTGAATACAGTTAAAGTAAGCTGCAGTCGACTTGAGCTTGTTGATATCTCCATAAAGCTTGTCCTCGAATGAAGCAGGTGTGGGCCAAAATATCTTTCTCTGTTCTGCATATATTGGGCACTCTTGCAGCAAATGTTTAGCTGTCATTTTACCAGTTCCACAATTACATTCATCTGTATCTCCTATCTTTAGTTTGTTGAACAAGTGGTATTTCAGCCTGTTATGTCCTGTGCGGAGTCTGAAGATTGCTACTTGTTCTCTTCGGTCGAGTTTGTAATATGCATCATCCTTACTGGTGGCCTGGATGCTCTGATTCCCATTTGGTTCTATAAGTGCTTTTTATCAACCTCTTTGCCTCATTATAGGTTATGTCTATGTCAGGCTGTGGTAGTCGTCCGCCCTCTTTTGCCAGTCTGTCAGCCTCTTCATTTCCAGGTATACTGCAATGTGATGGGATCCACTGTATTACAACTTTTTTGGATTTCTGGCATAGACCATGGAGTGCTGCTCTTAGGTCAGCTAGTTCTGTGCTGTTATTGCTCTTCAGTATTGAGACAGCTGACTTTGCATCTGTAAAGATAGCTATTTGCGTCTCTTTATTTCCCTCCATCAAGAGCATTTCTGCTGCAGTTTTCAGAGCCTCTACCTCCGCTTTGAAGTTACTTGAAAACTTTCCAGTTGCCACTGAATGTGTTTTTTTCACTCCATTTTTTAAATTTAGGAGAATCCCTCCTCCTCCATTCTCTACTGAAATTTTGGCTGATCCATCTGTATATGCATGGGTCCAATTGCTGCTTGGGTAATGTTCTTTTATGTAGTTTAGGGTTATTTCTCTTCTTTCGGTTTCATGCTGAGTGTTCTTTTTCTCAATACCAGGAATGTTTTCTATCATCTCAGGCAGTTGCTGCTGTCTCCAAGCTGGGAACTTGTCTGCATTGTAAATGGGTTTGACTGTTGATATGTTAAGTATGGGATCTGCCCTAATCTATCGTTTTGCAGTTTCTACAAAGTTGCTACGCTTCAGTCTTCCCTTTCCAAAACCACTAAACCTTTTATACATAGGGTGGTCTGCCAATCTTCTAAATTTTTCAGTTTGTTGCTGGGCTCTACTATCTCTTCTATCCTGCATTGGTTGTAAACAAGTTATCTTTTCTAATTCATTAATAGGCGTTGTCTTCAGGCTTCCAGTTATGATTCGCATTCCTTGATTTTGGACTCTACTTATTTTGTTAAAGTTTGACTTAGCTGCTGTTGCCCAAGCTGCAATGCCATATTCCAGTACTGGCCTCACCCGTCCAGTATATAACTTCTTGAGAACTTTCTCATCTGTTCCCCACGTTGTACCAGCAAGCTTTTTCATGATTGCCATTCTTTGCCTTGCTCTTGTTCGATTTTTCTCAACCTGTGTCTTCCATGTCAGGCGACGATCAAAGGTGACTCCTAGATAGTTTGGATTTTCTTCATGGCACAATATTTTTCCATTCAATACCAGCTTAGGTTGCTGAGATTTAGTTGAGAGGGAGAACACTGTGCATGTTGTTTTCTCCTCACTTATCTTCACTAGCCATGATTTTGACCAGTCCTCTAGCGCTAATAGGGCTTGCTGTATTCTGCTGTTAGCTGTACTAATATATTCTTCAGATGTCCATATGGCTAGGTCATCTGCAGAGGATGGTGTGTGTACTCTGGCTGGAAAATTTTCGGTGATGTCGTTTATATATGCTAGGAATAATGTTGGTGAAAGAACTCCTCCTTGGGGGACACCTTGCTCCAACAGCATCATTTTGCTGGTTTGTCCTTGTACTTTTGTCCTGGCAGTTCTGTTCTCAAGGTAGTGGCTGATCCATTTGTACATTTTCCCACAAACATGCATTTTTTGCAGTTTTACTTTCAGTCCTTCCTTCCATACTTTATCAAATGCTCTTTCTAAATCTATCCAGACCGCTAGTGTGTGCTTTTTCTCTTGGAAGACATCCTCTATTTCCTGAGCTATATAGGTTATTTGATCTTCAGTGGATCTGTACTTTCTGAATCCTGCTTGATGAGGTGTTAAGAGTTGGTTTTCTTCCAGATGCCATGTTAGCCTGCCATTGATAATGCGTTCCATTAATTTTCCTACACAGCTAAGAAGACTGATAGGTCGATAGCCATTTGGTTCTTCCAGGTCTTTTCCTTTCTTTGGGACTGGTATTAGTATAGCTTCCGTCCATGCCTGTGGGACTATTCCCCTCTTCCAGCTGTAATTTAGGACTGCTAGTAGTTTCTTTTTTTGCCTTAGTGCCTAGTCCTATTAGCATTTCATTTGTGATTCCATCCTTTCCTGGTGATGTCTTCTTTTTTAGGGTATTCATTGCCTGTTCCATTTCTTCCATTGTTAGATTTGCCATCATATATTCTGCTGCTGTCTCTGTATATCTATGATGTATCTGTTTATCTTTGATTGCTTTCTTCTGTTCGGCTGTAATATCAATGTGGTTTGCACTGGCATAGTGTTCCATTAGTGCATTTGCAGCCTTTTTTCCTGTAAGCAAGGCATTTCCTTGTTTAATTGTTATTTGTTTGTTTCTAGGTCCTTCATTGTTCATGGCTTTCACTAGTTTCCATAGTTTGTTTCCATCCCTGTCAAAATTCAGGTTTTCTGTTTTTTTCCTCCAATAATCTCTTTTGTTTGATTTACTGTTCTTTTATATTTTGCTGAGATGGCTTTGAGAGAGATGTCCGCTTCAGTTGTTTGTTCTCTCTCTGCGGTCTTCCTAGCATCTTCAACTTTGTTCTCCAAAATTTGTAGTTCTTCAGTCCAGTATGGTTTGTAATTTTTCCTCGCTCCTCTTGGAATAGACTCAGTGGCCGCCTGTATTATTGCTCTGTTTAGACTTTCCACCATTTGCTTCATGTTGCCATATCGTGTATTTATGTTTTCACAATATTTGTCTGTTAGTATGGCAAATCTGTCCCAATCTGCTCGTTTGTAATTCCAACGGGGCAAAGTCTTTTGCTCCTGTGGAACATACTCCATATTTATTACAAGCTTGATTGGTCTGTGGTCACTACCTGCTAATTGGTCAAGCACATGGCGATCGATTTTGTGGAGGATGTCTCCTGTGCAGAAAGCTAAGTCTGGAGTAGAAGTGGTAATCCATCTTCTGGAGTAGAAGCTCGGTGTGTCATCCGCTTTGTTGAGTAGATGGAGATTGTAGATAAACTGGAAACAGTTAAAGGCTAGAGAAAGCAAGTCTAAATAAATCCTTGTCTTAGTCGGATGTACTGAGTCACAGACTGACGAAAAAGTGCAACGCAACTCACATATGTTTATTTTAGGTTCGCCAAGCGTTTGAGAGACGGTACAACCGAAGGAAGAGATCCTCATATGTGGACACAACCTCATCCAGACTGAGGAAGATGTCAGAGCCTGAAGTGTCAGACAGCAACGTTCAACGTGTGTACTGCAAGGACATGGTAAACTATTCACAATGCTTTTACTTGTTATTGTTATTGTTGTTGTTGTTATTGTTGTTGGTGTTGTTGTTGTTGTTTTTCTTCTTCGTAATCGTTTCCTTCTTCCTCTTTTTCCCTATCTTCTTCTTCTTCTTCTTCTTCTTCTTCTTCTTCTTCTTCTTCTTCTTCTTCTTCTTCTTCTTCTTCTTCTTCTTCTTCTTCTTCTTCTTCTTCTTCTTCTTCTTCTTCTTCTTCTTCTTCTTCTTCTTCTTCTTCTTCTTCTTCTTCTTCTTCTTCTTCTTCTTCTTCTTCTTCTTCTTCTTCTTCTTCTCGTCCTCGTCCTCGTCCTCGTCCTCGTCCTCCTCCTCCTCCTCCTTCTTCTTCTTCTTCTTCTTCTTCTTCTTCTTCTTCTTCTTCTTCTTCTTCTTCTTCTTCTTCTTCTTCTTCTTCTTCTTCTTCTTCTTCTTCTTCTTCTTCTTCTTCTTCTTCTTCTTCTTCTTCTTCTTCTTCTTTGGGATGGGGGGATGTGTGTGTGGGTGGATTCGTGATGTGTATGGGTGGGTTCAGGATGTGTGGGTGGGCGGGGTGGGATTGTGTGGGTGGGTGGGGGATTTGTGTGTGGGTACGTTCGGGATGTATGGGTTGGCGGGGAGGTGTTGGTGGGATGTGTGATTGGCTAGGTGGCTGTGGGTGAGTGGGTGGAGGAGGATATGTGGGTGGATGATTGATGGTTGGTTATGGGATGGGTGGGGGATACATGTGTGGGTGGGGAGATGTGGGTGTGGGGATATGTGGTGGGTGGGAGATGTGTGCATGTGGGGGTGGCTGTGGGTTTGGGGATGTGTGTGTGTGTGGGAGAGGGATGTGTATGGGTGTGGGATGTTTGGGTGGATGGGTGGGGAGTGGGGTGTGGGTGAGAGATGTGTGGGTGAATGTGTGTGTGGGGGATGTGTGTGGGTTGGGGGAGGGGTGCGTGATGGGTGTGGGTGATGGATTTGGGGATGTGTGTGTGGGTGGGGGATATGTCTGGCTGGGTGGGGGTGTGTGTGGCTGGATGGAGGATGTATGTGTGGGTAGTGAGGGTGATTGTAGTTTGGGGATGTATGGATGGGTAGGAGATGTGTGAGGAGATGTGTGTGTGTGTGGGTGAGGGATGTGTCTTTGGGATGTGTGTGGGTGTGGTGTTGTGTGGGAGGAGAGCTGGGAGTGGATAATGTGTGTGTGACTTGTGCGTGGATGGGAGGTGTGTGTTTGTGAATGGGGGATGTGTTGGTGGGTGGGATGTATGGGTGGGGAGATTGTGCGTGGGTGGGTTGTGTGTGTATATGGGTAGGGGTGTGTGGTTAAGGGATGTGTGGCTGGGGGATGGGTGGGTGGATGATGTGTGGTTGGGTAGAGGATGTGTGGGTGGGTGATTGTATATGAGTAAGGGTGTGTGGTTAAGGGATGTTTTGTTGGGGGATGGGTGGGTAGAGGATGTGTGAGTGGGTAGAGGAGATGCGGGTTGATGAGTGTGTGTAGGTTAGGAGATGGTGGGGGATGTTTGTAGGGGTGGGCTCGGGATCTGTGAGTGGGCTGGGGGAGATGGGAGATTATGTGGGTGGGTTCGGAATTTGTGTGTGGGTAGGCGCGGGATATGTGAGTTGACGGGGAGATGTGTGTGTGCGTGGGGGATGTGTGGCTGAGAAATGTGTGTTTGGCTGGGTGGTTGGAGGTGTGTGGGTGGAGGAGGATATGTGGATGAGTGATTGTTGGTGGGTAATGGGACGGGTAGAGGATATGTGAGTGGGTTGGGAGATGTGTGTAGGTGGGTGGATGTGTGTGTGTGGGGGATGCGTGGGTTGGGGAATGTATGTGTGCTTGGAGTGTGGGTGGATGGGATGTGTGGTGGGTGAGAGGTGTGTGTGGGTGGGGAGATGTGTAGGGATGTGGTGGATGGATGGGGGAATGTATGTGTGTGTGGTTGGGTGGAGGAGGTGGAGTGAATGGGGGATGTGTGGGTGGGTGGTGGATGTGTCACATAACATAGTAATATGCATTGTTTATGTTTACAAAATTCATTTGACAATGTTTTTTCCTATGCACTGTTGATGAAAGAAAGATGAGTGATTGGAAGGGCCGAATGTAAGACGGGCCTGCGTGCCCAATTTGTTACCCTTTGAAAATAAAGTCTGTTCGTTCGTTCGTTCGTTCGTTCGTTCGTTCGTTCTACTTCTTCTTCTTCTTCTTCTTCTTCTTCTTCTTCTTCTTCTTCTTCTTCTTCTTCTTCTTCTTCTTCTTCTTCTTCTTCTTCTTCTTCTTCTTCTTCTTCTTCTCCTCTCCTTCTTCTTCTTCTTCTTCTTCTTCTTCTTCTTCTTCTTCTTCTTCTTCTTCTTCTTCTTCTTCTTCTTCTTCTTCTTCTTCTTCTTCTTCTTCTTCTTCTTCTTCTTCTTCTTCTTCTTCTTCTTCTTCTTCTTCATCATCATCATCTTCCGAGATGTTCCCTAAAGCGATCGACAAGGCTTCTTCCAGTCTTTCCAGTATACTACATGCTACAGCGTTTGCAAATATTAAAATAGATTGTTGGATATGCATGTAAATGAGTCTTCCAATGGAAGAGGTGTCTAGGGGGAATGTAATCACCGGTATCTGAATAAGGTGTGGGCATGTCAAGCATGTCTTCCGGTGACATTTAGCTGTACCCACAGATGAAGTAATTGTAGGGAGGTGACTATCAACAGGGTGGTCTCTGGAAGGACACGGTCCAATCCACTTTATCACCACAGCAAAATAGACTTTACCGCCACATCTTACAGCCAGTTCTTATATAAATTGTTAACAATATTGTATATCTATTCACAGAACCCAGTGTTTTCCATTCTGGACAACCTATCACCAGCTGGGCTAAGGGCTGCCCTAGCTAGTCCAGTCAGTGGTCCAGCTGTTAACATGAAACCCCAGGGTGGCATGTGACCTTTGGTTAAACTATAAACTATTTGTACCAGATTATGTTAAAATAAACCACCTTTATGTAGAATAATGTTTTTGTTTTAATGCGAATCATATCCGCAGTGTAGCAAATTATACTAGTGTGTGTTGTTAAGCATCCCGGATGTATATTGTTGTTGTTGTTGTTATTTGTTGTTACTGATGCCACTAGTACTGCGATGTCGGTTTTAGATGACAGTCACTGACAAAAGTCGATTAAAAGTCGACTTCATTGCGCCGGGTTTTATCCCATATGGCTAGGTCACTTTTACACAGCGCGGAAAGCGTCGCACAAAGCACGAACTCCGTAGCTCTAGCGAAGAGGAGTCTCCGAAAAATATAACTTGTGAACCGAAGGACGCAGCCCGGAATCGAACCCACAGCCTTCAGAGCCCGAGTCAAACGGCTTGACCACTTCGCCACAGACCACTTCGTCACAGAGACTCCCAGCCTCTGATAGAATTTAAACTTTAGTCTGAATACAAAGTAAATTGTATGGGTCCTGTTTTAGTTGCCAGGGTTATTTGTTCAGTTGTCTGGGTTCTGTTTAAGTTGTAGAGTCCTGTTTCAGTTGTCTAGATCCTGTTCCAATTGTCTAGGTCCAGTTTCAGTTGTCTAGATTCTCTTTCAGATGTCTGGATTCTGTTTCAGTTGTCTGGATTCTGTTTCAGTTGTCTGGATTCTGTTTCAGTTGTCTGGATTCTGTTTCGGTTGTCTAGGTCCTGTTTCTGTTGTCTGGATCCTGTTTCAGTTGTCTAGGTCCTGTTTCTGTTGTCTGGTCTGCATTCTGTTTACGATATCTGAATCATGTTTCGGTTGTATAGGTCCTGTTTCAGCTGTCTAGGTCCTGTTTCATTTATCTGGATCCTGTTTCAGTTGTCTGGATCCTGTTTCAGTTGTCTAGGTCCTGTTTCTGTTGTCTGGTCTGCATTCTGTTTACGATATCTGAATCATGTTTCAGTTATGGTCCTGTTTCAGTTGTCTGATCTGAATGTTGTTTCAGATGTCGGCATCCTGTTTCAGTTATCTTTATTCAATTCATATGGACATAATAAACCAATACATTCATAAACACACATGTAACCAAGCAGGGACCCTCTGTGGGTCAGTCATGTGATAGGACCATCACAATTTGTAGGCCTGGATCAGTCTGGCCCTCTGTTAGAGGACGAAAAACGGAGGCGTCGAACCCTCGTCCTACCGAGCACATGATATTAACAGCTTTGTTCTCCCCTATCAACAACACTAACCCGCCCCTTATATGAACAATTTTGCAGTCTATTATTACGTCATGTGTATCGTTTGTGATATAAGTTGGGAGCGTTTTCAAGAAAAGATACAGCTTACCCAAACTGTTTTTGATACATTTTTAGCAGATAATATCAGTAACTTGACCAGATTCTCACCATTTGTAAGTCTGCAATCCGATCTCTAGGCTTGGCCATAGGAATTTTATTCCCATAGGAAAGGTCCCATGGGACAGAATGGGACGGCACAGGCATAAATTACCATGGGATGAGATGGGATGGGTCAGAAAAATATGTCCCTTGGACAAGTCTGCCGATCTCATCTGCCACTCCCTCACGGAGTGACTACCATCAGGGAAAGACACGAGCAGGCCATATACTCCGACTCCGAACATCACAGAACAGTCAGCAATAAAATGCTTTATGACCCTTGCAGGACTTCGCAATCAACCCCATCACCAGCTTGATTTTTTAGGCAATTTTGCGTTCAGTAGATAAGAGAAGTAGCGTCTGCAACAGGATATAACAATAGCAAATGAAAACATCTAAGTATGTGCAACTTCTGCGAACAAATGAGAGATACTAAACAAATACAGTGTCGGGGCTGAGTGGCCTCGAGGTATGGTGTCCGCCTCGAGTGCTGGAGGTCCCGGGTTCAGGCCCCCGGTGAGGACCGGGATTTATTTTTTTTAAAAATCCACGTGGACTTCCAGTAATAACATTTCCCCTGGTCTCTGGGTAGTGAGATCGGACGCCCGTGTGTATTGTTGCGCACATAAAAAATCCCTTGGCAGTCGGAAATCGAAAAAGAGTAGCCTAACGGCGCTGCCCGGGCAAAATTTCGAGTTAAAAATCTACCCAAAGTATTTCAGGATCCTCGCCGATGCAACGGAGTTCGTGCATTGAGCTGAGTTTCTCCAGACTCATGTTTGAGTAGTAGGAAAACGAGCACTTATGGGTTAAACCGTGTGCCGTGATGTTGATCCGACGACTAAACTAAACTAAACTAAACTAAACAGATACAGTGTACAAACCTTACAACAAACTACGGCAAACGTAAATCACAAGGTAGTGGGGGGGGGGGGGGGAGGGTAATAAAATGAAAATAAGTTTACAAAAACACAACCAATTGACGTTCGGCAGTTTGCCATTTTGGCATGCAGCGTTTAATTGCTGTCTGTGCTGCAAAGTTTGAATATGTTGATCTGCTCTTAATTATTAGTAGTAAATTGCAAGCCGTACCGCAGCTGTCATGTCAAAATGTAAGAAATGTTTTCACCGGACAATGCGTTTTCTTTCGTCATTATGCTATATGCATACTAGCCTTTCTCTCCGGCTCCATTATTTTTTTTTTTTTTAATCATATGCATTAAACTGTGAATCTTGTGTGTGTGTGTGTGTGTGTGTGTGTGTGTGTGTGTGTGAGAGAGAGGGAGACAGAGAGAGAGAGAGAGAGAGAGAGAGAGAGAGAGAGAGAGAGAGAGAGAGAGAGAGAGAGTAACTGATTGATGTAACCTTGTCAAATAAATACCTTTAAATGTTTATGAAACTAAATCTCTCTCCCATAAGTCATTACTCTACCAAACATCACTGCCTTAACGATTCTTTCCTAGTCTTGAGAAAATGTCTCAGCAGGGACTGACCAACATATGTGGTCAACACTTAGTACTCCGAGGAAAGGCGGACGGACACACACTCAGACTAGGATTGGGTCTCTTCACAGGCTGTTGACTTGAGGATGGAGCACGCATAGGAATATCCCGAGTTCTATAAAGTCAGTTCTTGACTTAACTCAAATCTTTTCTGATTAATTTATTGTCTAACTCAGAGAAAAGTGTTTCACAAACCACTTGTTCACTCCAACCTGTAACTGCATTACTATAATTAACAATAATATATATTCTTCACCTAGGCTCAACTCAACTGAACTCAACTCAATTCTCTCAACTAATTTATCACTTCTCTAAATGTTGACTAATTCCAAATTCAGGATTTCGTTTCGTTATGCTGCAACGGTTGCCTGAAAGAAGCTAATGAAACTAGAACACTATATATAACAAAAAGAAAGAGACAAACAGCTTTCATTGGTCATGCGATGAGAAGAGAGGCATTGGAGAACATCGTGACAACTGGAAATATAGAGGGGAAGAGAGGCAGAGGCAGACCAAGAGAAATGATGCCGGGCGGATTGAGACGGTGGCATGGAGGAATATCATTGGCAGAGTTGATCCAGAACACCAAAGACCGAGATCTGTGGAGAGCCATGAACGCCAACGCCAGCTGGTAAGACACTTGATGATGATGATGATGATGATGATGATGATGTACCTTTATAAAACTTTATTCAATTCACATATTTAGTTGACTCTCGCTTTGTAGCAAACATTGTTAATTGTCATGTCAATAAGCACAAATCACAACGACGCTTTGGAGTAGGCTAATAGGTTTTCTGCATTGAGCATGCGCAGAACACTTTGTAAATGTACATCGGAATTTCGTACTCATTGTGTAGTACACAAAGATAGACAAACTAGAGTTGGCAGCTTCCATCATGAATGAAACTGTGAATGTAACGTTGAAAACATTACTTTGCTGACCATTTGATCTAAAGTCAGCATACCCGGAGAGAAAGCGTGTTAGAAACGTACACACAATATTCGGAGTGTAACAGACAATAAGAATGACAGACAAAGACAGTGTCATTTTAATTGCCCTGGCATCCCTGCTCAAAGCTGATTTAGATTTATGTGTCATATTTACCATCGAATGTGATCTTTTCTTTAACTGTAAAACCAAAACCAGCGTTAAGCCCATGCTTAGTAAAAATGCGATGAACTGAACAGTTAAGTTTACTGAAATACTTCTGACTTCCACTGTGTAATAATTATCACTAAGTACAATACCCAGTAATGTTTTGTTATTTGGGTATAATTTCCATTCCAGCCATAGCAGGCCAGTACAACAAGTGGGAAATATACAACACATAAATACAACTATATATATGGCAAGTACAATGAAGCCAGTCCTTCTTGGAGTTAAAGCTGATTTGATTTTAAACGGAAAGACTGTACAAAGACATCTCTGGATGGTTATGAAAACGGTGATCCAGTACGTTATCTTGGCGAAAATAATTCGAGGGTATCCTGTTGGATAAATCAAACATGCAGCTTTTTAAAGATTCTTTTTAAAAAAAATGATAAGGTCATGAAAAACAAATTTCAGAAATTCAAATATCCGCTTATTGGAAATTTGTATACGGCCTGATCTTTTGTATGGATGTAAATGTTGGACAATGCGTAATGGAATGATGATGAAACTGGAGGGAGTGGATATGTGGTTATTTTAGAAGAATGTTGATAATTTAGCTGAAAGAGGAAAAAATACACGATGAGGTTTAGACAATGAAGTAATTAACAATAGGTTGCTCATTGTGTTGTCTGACATACTTCGCATTGCTCACTGGATTTTAGGAGGACTGGTGTTCCTTGCGAGTGAGAAGTCCTGATCGTTCGGGTCCACGTCGATTGGCGGACGTCAGTCGCGGCGATTGGGCAATCTTGAGCATAGCCTACGATGGGTGACGTTGTGGTATTCTGTTATGATAATTTGGCTGTGTCCAGCGTGTGCCGCGTGGTTACACACCCGCTTCACACGCCAGTGATCCGGGGCTTGTTTCCGGATCCGGTCAGGGATACGCACTACTGACGAGCTCAAACGAGAGCGAAACTCGAGTATAGTGCTTCCATATTGACGTGGATAGGCCTTAGGTTCATACCAGAGTGCGATCAGCGTTGCCAGTGGTGGGCTGTGCTCAGTATTTAAATTTCAAATCCCAAAACAACCAAATAAATCAAGAAGAAATAATTGTTTTGGCTGATAAAGTGTTTCCAAATGGCGGTTGATATACACTGATGGCTGTGAAAAGATTTATAGTAAGATGTCCTGATAAATCACTTCCTCATCGCATTACGTTAGAAATGGTTTTGAATAAGTTATAACGAAGACTTCATTGATACTTCCCATCTTCTCCTAAACAACGTTAGACCATAGCAGTAACTGTTGTAACTAAGTTAATGAATTATTTAGCACATTTTTACATGACGTCATGTACTTAATGTTTCAAAATTGTTCTACATACAAAGTGTAGTGAGACTTTATAAACTCCCTTAACTTATGAGAGGCCCTAGCATCTCGACAACGTATGTCTATCTATTGAACTGGTTTGTAGTGGTACCCGGATGTAGAGACATGATATGTTGTCAGCTTCAAAACATCATCTTTTGAGACATTGATGATTTACAGGGGGACATGGGACGCAGAGGTGTTTCCAAGGCACCAGGGGCGGGTTATATACAGGCCAAGACCTATTGACGCGTCCTCGTCGAGAGTCCTGGGCAACAGGTCCCTTCGGGGTCCTGGCTAAAGTCAGTATGATCGCCGATTCCTCCGAAGTTGGAGAGTGTCTGCCTGTACGGCGAGGAACCACCAGTCTGCACACCAATAAGCCAGACATGGGCCAACGGATACTAACGCAAACCTCAGGTCCTATATGACATCACACTGATGCTGGACAACAGGATGCCTTCATCCGACATACAGGACTTCGCGTTGGAGCTCAAGCCAACGAACACAAGCAAGCAAGCACAGGGGTACATCACCGGGGCGATAAATGACATTTTGCTGCATCTGAAGATGTCTCGTCTCTTGATGCATCTTATAGATTACGGTTTTCGGAGTTGAACATCGATCATGGTGCTGGTCGTAATGAGGGCGGTTGGTAAGTGTAGCCAATGAGCTCGCTATAGTGACAATTAACATCCATACTCAGGTGCCGCTACAGGTCGATATGTGCATCTTGGTGCCGATACATATGACTTCTTCAGGCATTTGTTCACCGAGATACCTTCCCAGGCAGGACGTTCAACTCTCACTGTGCACTGCATCCTGCTTTCAAACATATTTATGTCACATTCTACTACTTACCTCCTGTCACATATAACAATTCCGGTGGTGAATACGGTAGATTAACGGCACTGGTCATCAAAGTGTTGTCACATACAGTCATCCAGGCAAGTGAAATAAGTCCTCCTAATTCAGACACTGTCAGTCCAATGTGGCTTACATTGGCAGCGTCAGAGTAACCTTGTCTGAAGTTAAACAACATTACGATAACACACAGCAACAGTGTTTTAACCATACACTTATAGGGAAGGGTGTGATATTATAATAATCTAAACAATAATTTGATTGTAGAAGATTCTTCTTCATCTTAGTCTTCTTCTCCTTCTTCTTTTCCTCCTCCTTCTCTTCGTCTTCTCCTCCTCCTCATTCTTCTTCTTCTTCTTCTTCTTCTTCTTCTTCTTCTTCTTCTTCTTCTTCTTCTTCTTCTTCTTCTTCTTCTTCTTCTTCTTCTTCTTCTTCTTCTTCTTCTTCTTCCTCTTAATCATCATACTTTCCCCCTCCCTCCTTTTCCTCTTCTACACCTTCGCCTCCTCTTCCTTCTTCTTCGTACACCTTCATGTGTCAGTATTATCATATTTACATAAGGCAGCAATCAACTTGAGATCATTGTCATCTCCACTGAGTCTGTCATCAAATGAAGCCTGTTTAGATTAAAGTTAATTTCTCTGTTCCGCATGTTGGAACACTTATGCTGCAAATATTTATACGTCGTTAATGTTTATGCCCGCAATGCGAGTATGGACGCCCAGAAGTGGCAGTGCTTAAGTGGCATATTAGGTCACGAGAGAAATGTTATTTTCTGTGGCGACTTCAACGCTAAAGGCAGATCATGGGGAAACATTTCCTCCAATACACAGGGAGAGGAGCTCGAGACTGCACTTGAAACCATTGACCTGGTTTGTATCAACAGTGGCTGTGTCACCAGGACAGCAAGTCGTCCAGGCGATGAGGACAGTGATATTGATCTGGCGCTGGTTTCACCTTCACTCACTACAGTGTGTAGATGGGGTATCCTAGGACACCACGGCAGCGACCACCACCCTTGCAGCATATTGGTGGAGAAAGGCAGAACCAGGCAGCAGAAGCTAAAGGTAAAGACTTTCCAGTATGACAGTACAGGGCAAGATGTGGTGAGTAAAATAAAACGTGACAAGCGCAGAAAGCTTCAGGGCAGGAAAAAAAGCTGGGAGCAGCCACCTTGGTGGAATTTCGAGGTGGAGAAGGCTTGGGTGGATAAGCGTAGTGCTGTAAGGAGATGGCAAAATGCCAAGAAGAACAGAGCTGGCCATCCTAGTCCCTGCATGCACTTAGAAAGAGAGATGCACACAAAAGTAAGCCATTTAAAAAAACTGGTCAAGGTGGTTAAAAGCGAAAAATGGGAAGAAGTGTGTCAAAGAGTAAGCACAGACAAGTCACTGAAATTGTTCTGGCGACTACATAAAAGCATGAATGGTGTAGTCAAGAATAAGAGCATTTCTGACTTCCAAGGTGCTGACCTCATCTGGCAGAGGACTGACGAGGACAAGGGCAAAGCCCACTTTGAACGCTACCTTGAGCAGAGCAACCAGACAGACATGGGAGGCCGAAATCTGGCCAAGGAGGTCACCTCAGACAGGTGCAAGGCCCAAAACACTTCGGATGAAGACACAGTGACAGTGAAAGAAATCAAGGCTGTACTTCGACGATCAAAAAACAGCGCTCCAGGGCCTGATGGCATAAGATACGACGACATCAATAGGTGTACCGACAATGAGCTAGAGAAACTAGCAGACATGTACAACAACAGTATAGAGAGTGCTAGCATCAAGGAGGAGTGGTTACACAGCTATCTGATTCCCTTGCCGAAGCCTGACAAAGACCACACAAAAATTCAGGGATATCGAATTATAACCATGCAGAATACAATAGGCAAGCTGCTGGAGAAGGTAATTGCCAGGAAAATATCAAGCCAGCTAGAGAGACAAGGTGTTTTCCCACCTACCCTGGGTGGGTACCGTCCAAAAAGAGAAACCTAGACCAATGCAGCAGTCTTTGCCCATGATGTCTATGAAGGTTTCCACTCAGGCATTGAAACCTTTGCTGCAGCGATTGATCTTGAGGACGCATACAACAGAGTACCATTGGATTTTTTAATGCTTCAGCTTCTTGAACTAAAAGTAAGTCCATTCCTCCTTAGTTGAATCGCTGCAACCCTCTTCCAACAGAAAGTAGTTTTTAGATGTGGCAGTTGGACTTCGGAACCAACAACAATATATCCTGGCCTACCACAGGGATCACCATTATCTCCGGTACTGTTCAACGCCTACACAGTGAGAATCACCAGTGAGCAGATCACTGGACCTGGCAGGACATTGTCATATGCCGATGATGTTTTAGTGTATCGTCAGGGTAAGGATATAGAGCAGGTTGCTGTGGAACTACAAACCAAACTCAAACGCATAAGTACTTGGTGTGATGAAGCTGGGGCAATGGTCAACCCAACAAAGGCAACAGTGACTTGGTTCTCGTTGAATAATCATATTGTCAACACTCCAACACCAACTGTAATGCTGTGTTCAGAGACGGTGGAAAGAACGCAGGCAATGAATTACCTGGGGATACGGTTTGATCGAAGCCTTGCTTATAATGAGCACATAGACCAGGTGATAACAAAGGCCAAGCGGGGTTTGGCTGCGATGCGGGCGATGGTGGCAGCAAACTGTGAGCAGCGCCATCTATGTCTTCTGTACGAAGGGCTGGACATGTCTGTTTTGGAGTATGCAATGGCAATCCAGACTCTCAGCCGTAAGCAGATAGAAAGGTTGGAAAGGATACAGAATGAAGCTATGCGCATTATTCTTGGATGTACAAGAGATACAGCATGCAGGGTGATGCGCTACCTTCTTGATTTTCCAACCATTGAAGAGAGAATACAAGTTTGCAGGGCACGCGCCTACCCCAGAGTTAACGCAAACACACAACATCCACTGCATAGTGAAATTATGAAGGTGAAGGGCAGCAGGTTAAAAAGAGGACGGTCGTGGATGGGTCAAGCCGAAGACATTCTTCAACAGGTGTGTTCACTTGAGGACTTAGAACCTGGCGAGGAGTGGGTGCAAGTGCCAACAGATTTCTACACGTCCTTTTCAGTTTGCATCCAACTAGATAGAAAATGCAGACAAGAAAATCCGGCTGCTGTGGAGGCTGAAGTACAAGCGTTGATTTTCGAGAATTCGTTAGATGGTGATTCGGTCATCTACACAGATGGGTCGGTCGTCCGACATGTGAGAAGCTCATGGGCCTTTACAGCTCGGGCCGGAGGGAGAATTGTGAAGGAGGACTCTGGTGCTTTCACTGAAACCACAAGTAGCCTGACTATGGAAGTCATGGCAGTAAGTAAAGCAATAACATGGCTCGAGACACAGACATTCACTAGGGCATGTTTCCTTGGCGACCCAATGAACATGATCAAGAGGATAGAGGAGGGGTCGATCCGAAGAGAATGGTTGCTGCCTCTGGAGCGGTCTCGGCTGACAAAAATTAGTTTCATCTTCGTGCCAAGGCATGCGGGAGTCCAAGGAAATGAGCGGGCTGACAAGCTCGCAGGTGAGGCTACTGTGGAGGGCGGACGCGCCATGGACCAGGCTGACATTCTAAATGCTCTACGAGAAGTAAGGCTCTTGCGTGAGCCAAGTGATGACTGTGAATCTACAACAATGGCCAGACTGCGAGAACAGCAAATTAAAAGAGGGGTGGCCAAACAAGAACACTACGCAGGAAGCCAAAGAAGATTGATAAACCAACACAGAACTGGCGTCGTTAGCCACTACACGCTGCGGGATTTGCTGAGGAGGGGATCCGAGCACTTGTGGACTGAATGGTTCGATGTGCAATGAGGATGATCTGTCGACTAACTAACTAACTAACTAAGGTGTCCTGCGTCCAATACACCCATCTGGAGATAATCCGCTATTTTTTGCGGTCGTTCGTTTTGAGCTCAAGCTTAGTCCATAACACTACTTATAGTAACGCTGGACTGAAATTTGCATGTGGATTAGCTTTTCCCATTTAAACGTGTCCCTCGCCATCAAGCAAACCCACTCCGACTTCCGAGGCACTTGTAATTTACGTCCCTAAGTCAAGGACGAAAGGTCAGCAGTTTAGTCCAGCCGTCCGGTGTAGAGGATAAACCCCTTACCTCGGCATCAGCACATCGGAAGTTTAAGAACACGCGTTCTTATCCATTCGGTCATACTGACTTATATTATTGTCTGTAAAGGGTGTGGATTAGTTCTTAAACAGCAAAATCATACCCTTAGGTTCGTATTATTCAGTGTATAAACAATATCATACTCTTAGCAAAGATACAACACGCTTTCTTAAGAATTATTCAGAATATAGGTAGTTATAGCAATGCCAGAATAAGTTCATGTTGTTTGGTCAGGGGAGAGTGGGCATGGAGGCGTGATGGTGTAGTGTCCGCCCGGTGTGTATAGTAAATATGTTCTTCTATGTTTTGTGTGTTGTATCTGCATAGTTGGCATGGTGCTTTATGCACAAAAGATGACCGATAAGTAATTGGCTGGTGTGATGTATACAATCGATTACAGTGGTCAAGGAAGAGGTTATAGCTATTTAGTATCGGGTCGTGTATTGGTGTTATTTTTTTTCCATGCCCAATAGTGGTTTGTGAGCAGTGGGGAGTGTTCTGTGGTGGTTATGAATATGAGGAAGTAGGTGGGGTGGCTTCGTCATCAATCGTTGATAATTGGTTTTGGGCCGTGTAGTGTTGGTGGATTATTTGAAACATGGCGATGTAATGTTCAGTGTTGTGTGAGAGAAAGTCGAGGTGTATTACAACAGCATCAAGTTGATACATATCACCAATACCAGCTCTATCTGTGTTGTGACTTGGTCTCATATTACGCCCTGAGGTGAAACTATGCAGTTAATATCTCCTAACAATACAATATTCACACCTCTATATGTTTGATTTGTAGCCTGTCTAGATGTTAGTAAATAATGTCGTGGATTGCTATGTAACCACAGATGTTGTGGGGTATTTATGTTAACTATTGTGTATGCATGTGTGTTATTACAAACTTGCATTGTGCAGAGATGGTCTCCTTGTTAACCATATAAGGTGTAATTATTTCCCATCGATTTGTACCATATCAACACAATATACAACTCTCTGTTCATCGTACTCTATTAAATGCATTTTCTTCATTGTTCTTTTGGAATCTGTATTCCAAATCGGTTAATCGATCTACATATTTGTTACCAATTTACTATTTCTCATCGTCGAATTCCTCATCTCTCCAAGGATTATTGTCTAGTCCCATGTCTCCAGTTTTGTGAGCAGCAGTTTCCTTATTCGCGTCAATACTTTCACATTTTACATCGTCAAAATCTTCAATCATCCCTGCCATACTTTCTTCAAATCTGTTACTTAAAGGTCTGCTATGTATCTTCTCTAATTGTACTATCGAATGAAAATGAACAACAAATAAAGAAGGCCTGAACATTAAATAAAGATGACCGACTTTACGACAGTAGGTTATGACCCCATCATCTCATACAGAAGTGTCCATGATTTCATTTTTTTTAACTCATACTGTAGTGTCCCTCACCTAATACAGAAGGGTCCCTCCTGTCATACAACTGTATCCCTCATAAACGACACATATGTCTATCGTGTCGTACAGATACTCCCCTTACATCATACAGAAGTGACCCTCATGCCGAATAACTGTCTTTGTTATCCCATACAAAAGTGTCCCTCCTGTTATAATACTGTGTCCCTCACCTAAGACAGAAGTGTCCCTTATGGTATGAAATGGTATACCCCACTTCATACAAAACTGTCCCTCAGAGCATACAAAAAGTCATACAGAATAGCCCCTTCACCTCATACAGAACCGACCCTCACATCACAGAAAAGTCTCCTACACATCATAGTGAAGTGTCAACAATGTCGCAAAAATGTCCCCCTCAAATCATACAAATGTGTCCCTCCTGTCATAAAGCTGTGCCCCTCGCCTAAAACAGAAGTGCACCTTATGGCATAAAATGGTGTGCCTCACCTAAGACAGGAGTGCCCCTCATAGCAAACAAATGTGTCCCTCAAGTCATACAAAAGTGTCCCTTCACCGCATACATCACTGGTTCTCATGTCATACACCAGTCCACCTCACCTCATAATTAAGTGTCTTTCAGGACGTTCAAATGTGTCCCTCACCTAAGACAAGTGTGCCCCTCATGTCTTACAAAAGTATCCCTTACATTATACAGATGTGTTCCTCATGTCTAGTCTTCATTATCTTATACAAAGGTATCCCTCTTGTCATACAAATTGTCTCTCACCTAAGACAGATGTGTCTCTTATGTCATACAACGGAGTCCCTCACCTAATATAGAAATATCCGTCATTGCATATAAATGTATTGATTACGTATGGTGGATCTTCGAGGCATCTCTGCCAGAATAAATAAGTTTCTTAATGACAGTGAAGAAAGATCACACGTGTGCGTGGATTATACCATACAAGAAATTAATACTCGTACATAGACGCTGCTGGAGCATTGCACTAGAAATGACCTATGTATTACAAACTCCTGTTTTAAAACAAAAGAGATGCATAAGGTCACATGGAAATATCCAAGATCCAGCCATTGGCATCAGCTGGACTTCATTATCACACGGAGACAACATCTGAACCATACATCATTAACTCGAAGTTACCACAGTGCTGACTGTGATACAGATCATTCTTTGGTTGTTGCAAGGGTTAGACTGAGACCAAAGAGAATCTACACAGCTAAACACAAGTCTAGCCCCAGGATTAATATTACTAACACTCACGATCCTGGAAAGTGCTTTGAATTTCAACAGCAACTTGAAGACGCTTTCAATGATACATCAGAAAATTGTATAGTAAATGATAAATGGAGTAAACTTAAGGAAACTATTTATAAAACAGCGGTAGGGGTTTACGGCACTGTGGATCATAAGAGGCAGGACTGGTTTGCGGCAAACAGCCAGATACTGCAGCCCTTGATTGATAAAAAGAAGATAGCTCTCTTAAGAAACAAGGAAAGAGCAACGCGTAACACTTTGAGTGAGCTGAAGCAAGCGAGGAAGGATGTACAAAAGGCTGCCAGGCAGTGTGCGAATGACTATTGGATCAAGTTATGTGAGTCCATTCAAATCGCAAGTGATAAGGGAAACATCAGAAGCATGTATGAAGGGATAAAGAAAGCCTGTGGTCCAATGATCAAAAGAAGTGCACCGCTGAAAACCTTGACTGGAGAAATCATCACTGATAAGAAACAGCAGATGGATAGATGGGTCGAGCACTATTTAGAGCTTTACTCAAGTGAGACCAAGCTGGCGGATGATGCCCTCAACGCCATAGAGGCCCTGCCAACTCTTGACCACCTGGACACACTTCCCACTATAACAGAAGTTAAGTGTGCTATAAATGAGCTTGCATCTGGCAAGGCTCCAGGTAAGGATGGGATTCCAATAGAGGTGATCAGGAGTGGGCAAGACACACTCGCTCTACAGATCCACCAGCTGATAGAGCTATGCTGGCAAGAAGGACAAGTCCCACAGGATTTCAAAGATTCAAACATCATAACGCTGTACAAGAGCAAGGGAGATCGGAGCGACTGTAGCAACTATAGGGGTATCTCACTTCTGTGTATTGTTGGGAAAGTATTTGCCAGAATTGTCCTGCACAGACTTCAAGTCCTGGGAGATCAAGTCTACCCCGAATCACAGTGCGGCTTCCGTCAGAACCGGTCTACCATTGATATGATATTCTCATTGCGACAGATGCAAGAAAAATGCCGGGAACAAAATCAGCCACTGTTTATTGCCTTCATCGACCTCACAAAGGCATTCGATTTGGTCAGTCGTGAGGGTCTGTTCAAGGCACTAAAGAAGATTGGCTGCCCACCAGCTCTTCTGTCCATTGTGGAATCGTTCCACACAGGCATGAAGGGTATAATCAAGTTTGGTGGCTCAACTTCAGAAGAGTTTGAAATCAGGAGTGGAGTTAGGCAAGGTTGTGTACTATCCCCCACCCTCTTTGGGATATACTTTTCACTTCTACTGAAATATGCCTTTCATGATCAGGATGACGGTATATAAATTCACTCACGCTCAGATGGTGGCCTCTATGGTGCTCAGAGATTGAAGGCCAAGACCAAAATTAGCAGGGTACTAATCAGAGAGTTGCTTTTTGCGGATGATGCTGCGATTGCGACCCACTCTGAGGAAGAATTGCAACATCTACTATCTGCAGTCTCCAATGCTTGTTCTGAATTTGGTTTAACAATTAACAAAAAGAAGACACAGATTATGTCACAAGGTGCACATGGTGTACCATCAATCTTTATTGACGACGCTGAACTGGAGATAGTAGACCATTTTGCATATCTAGGATCAGAGGTAAATAGCAAATTATCCCTCGATCAGGAAATCAACATCAGGATTGTCAAGGCAGCAACAACAATGAACATGTTAGCAAAAAGAGTCTGGGAGAACAGGAAGCTTACTGCCAAAACAAAAGTCCTCGTCTACCAAGCCTGTGTCCTTAGTACTCTTCTTTATGGCAGTGAAACCTGGACAACTTACTCACGCCAAGAGAAACGTTTAAACAGCGTTCATATGCGCTGTCTGCGAAGAATACTTGGTATTAAGTGGCAAAACAAAATCACAAATACTGAAGTATTGGAAAGATCAGGTTGTGTGACGGTTTATTCCATGCTCAGTCTTCGTAGACTTAGATGGATAGGACACGTTAGGAGGATGGATGATGGTAGAATACCAAAGGAAATCTTTTTTGGTGAATTACAGACGGGTAGGAGATCTCAGGATTGGCCTCTACTACGATACAAAGATGTGTGTAAGCGGGACATGATTGATACAGGCTTTGATAATGCACATTGGGAGCATGTCGCCACTGAACGTGTTGCATGGAGGGCAACTATCAGAAATGGAATAAAGACAAAGGAGAAAATGATTGCAGATAAAGCACACACAGAGCGTGAGAGACGTAAGATGGTGCAAAATGGTGGAAATGACGATGTTTTCACATGCACCTACTGTGGGCAAACATTTGCAGCAAGAATTGGCCTTACCAGCCACACTCGCCACCGCCATGGATCGTAGTTATTAAGCCTTTTTGAAGCACAATGTACCAAACTATCGTCTGTCAAGACGGAAAGGTGCCAATGTAATAGACGCAATTACAGATAACCGAACAGAAGACATGTCAGTAACATTTGTAGAGGGTGATAGAAAATAGTTTAGTTGACATAATCTAATCATGAATCTAGACAAGGAGGTTACGCCATCGTCACACTATTACGAAAGTTTGTTGTATCTTTGTCAAGAGTATGATGATATTGTTTATACACTACACCCTAAGATTATTATGCTGTTGTTTAAGAACTAAGCCACGCCCACTACAGACAGTAATATATGCTATCTTTTATATTTAATTTTTCAATTTTTTAATCCATTTAATGTTATTTTTGTTTATGTTTAAATGTTTAATTGTTTCATTGTTCAATTTTTTAATTGTAATGTATCATTTTTTAATTATTAAATTTCATTGTTTTATTTTGATTTTTTGATTTTTTAATGTTAATTTTTACACTTTTTAATTATTTAATTTTAATTTTGAAATATTTTAGTGTTTGAGTTGCCCTTTTGTGCCGTCAGCCGGACTAATTTACTAAGGAAAAATACGAACAATTGCATTAACGTCAAACTATGTAATAACACACACCAAATATCGCCTTCTTCAACGACGACAAAAGAAAAACAACAAACAAAAAACAAACAATATAATAAAGAAAAAAGTAATTAACACCAAATTAATCCACCAGGGATTAGCCTTACATTATTGCAGGATCCTGTTTATGATGTCACAGATTTAAAATAGTATAGCTAAAGAAGGCAGTTCGAAACCGCAAATACTACCGCAAAACTACATTACTTGTTACTCTTCTAATAAATCACGCCCTCTCCCAACTCCTACAATAAATGACACCCTATTTAGGAGTATTGCTACTGCCATACATATGTATACATAGACATACTGTTATTCCATATAAATTCTATATCAAATTCACAAAATCAGAGTGTTGAACCATACTCATTCTATCTAAAATGCACATTCATCTCATCATCTCATCTCATCATCTCATCTCATCATCTCATCTCATCATGTTCCTCTTGTACCTTGCGGTGTCGAGGTGAAGTATAAACTTCGTGAGAGTGCCCGGTTATGGGCTTCGTATATCGACATTCCCATGGACTCTGCTATTCCCTCCGTCCAACGTTTACGTGGTCGACCTCTTCCTCTGTTTCCATCTGGTCTGTACATCATTGCTTGTTGTGGCATGCTGTTGACTGGTAGCCTACTTGCATGGCCAAACCATTTGACTTGCTGCTTTCTAATAAAATCTAGAGCAGCTTTAACCCCTACTTTAGTCCTGATTTCTTCATTTCTGATCTTATCTCTTCTTGATACGTTGAGGATTCTTCTCAGAAACCTCATTTCTGTTGTTGTGATTTTTCTTTTCTCTTTTTCTGTCATTGTCCAGGTTTGGCATTGGTAGCACAGAGTTGGTAGGAAGATTGTGTTGTAAAGTGCTTTCTTAGTAGTTATTGATACATGTTTGTTCTTTAGTATTGGTGTCCATTTGTCCAATGAGTTGATTTGCCTTATTACACCTATTTTCGATCTCGTCTTCTGATCTGCCATTTGATGATATTATACTTCCTAGGTACTTGAAGCTCTTTACTTGTTTCAAGGGATGTTCGTTTAGGTGAATTGTTGCTGTTTGTTCTTCTTTAGTTATAGTCATTACCTCTGTTTTGCTTGCGCTAATTTTCATGTTATGTTCCCTACACATTTCGTTTAGACTATTCATGTGGTCTTGTAATTCAGCTTCTGATTTTGCTATTAGTGCTTGGTCGTCCGCAAACAGGAGTTCTCTAATGGTTAGATTTGCAGATGGTTCTTCTTCTGTGTTCTCGTCATGCGGTATTCTTGCTGTCTCTGCTTGGCTGGTTTCTTTACATATGTTGTCTATTCAACACAACATTATCCCACAAATAGTTATCTTAAATACACGTAAACAAAACATTATTACATAACCCTCTATTTCGGATATATTATAATAGAATGTAATTAGTTTATTTTAATTACACAAAATTATTATAATGTTACTTTGTTAAAAGTTGTCCCGAGGCAGTTTTTCTTATATGTGTCTGTGATGTGATAGAGCCATGACATTTTCTAGCCCTGAGAGCATGAAGGAATAGGCGGCCAATCTATCCCTCATTTTGGCAAGCGACGAGAACCAGGCGTCGAACCCGCATCCGACTGTGCTCATGATATTACCCGCGCAATTCGAAACAATAAAATAACTGGAAACTATTAAAAACAAGGAAATAAATGTTTGCACATGACTCCGCGTTTGTGTTTATAGCATTTTGACAGGAATATGTAATATATACAACTCATAATCTCATCTCATATTGTTCCTCTTGTATCTTGCGGTGTCGAGGTGAAGTATAAACAATGGGAGAATGTCCTTTATTTGCTTCATATATCGAGATTCCCATGGGCTCTGCTATTCCCTCCGTCCATCGTATACATAGTTGGCCTCTTCTTCTGGTCTGTACATCATTGCTTGTTGTGGTATACTGTTAGTTGGTAGCCTAGTTATATGACCGAGCCATTTAACTTAAGGTTTTCTAATTAATTCTAGCGCTGCTATAACCCCAACTTTAGTCCCGATTTCTTAATTTCTGATTTTCTCTCTTCTTTATACACTCAGTATTCTTCTCAGGAATTTCATTTCCTTTGTTGTAATTTTTCTTTTATCATTTAATATTATTCCGTTCCCTTTTTTCTGTCATTCTGTTTCTCTTTTTCTGTCATTCTGTTTCTCTTGTTCTGTCATTGTCCATATATACAACTTACCTGTGAAATACGATAATAATGAGAACGCTGGTGATAATTCCAAAGATGCTGATGACACCCATAAAAACATCTGAGCCGGAATTAAAGATTCCCCAAACTTCATCACTGATAAGTTCACTATCCGAAGTTCTAGACTGGACATCATGAAGGGCAGCCGTAACATTGACACATTGTCTCATCATAGATAGAGAACTGAAATGGTGTCAGCGGCTGTTAGTATTGAAACCTAAGCAAACAGCGGTTAATATTGACATGTAAAACTGCAAAGATAATTGTAGTCCCACAGCTGATACTGACTTAGAAGAAGAAGAAGAAGAAGAAGAAGAAGAAGAAGAAGAAGAAGAAGAAGAAGAAGAAGAAGGAGGAGGAGGAGGAGGAGGAGGAGGAGGAGGAGTAGAATATGATGATGATGATTGTCTTTCAAAACGATTTGCAACTACATTGTATGACCTGCTTATCAGCAAATGCCTGTTAGACACAGACGAAACTATTCTTTAAATACAAATTATTGCCCGCAATCAGAACATTCTATATTAGAAAATCAAACTGACAAGTATTAATCGGCACTAATAGTGCAGAAGGAAACGAAGTAAACATTGTAAAGACACATTCTCAGTGAGATAAAGTGAAGTTACGCAATACACTGTGCCTGTGTCTTATAGTCCATGCCGTGGTCGTTGGTGATCATGTTTGTCCACAGCCTCCTGTCTTGTGGGCTGCCAATTATTTCTGATACCGGCGTTCATCCATGACACGATGTCAAACTGTCAAGCGTCTCCCCTGCCTCTCTTGCCCTCCAGCCTTACCGTTGTGACGACATATTCTAGTTTTCCCTTTATTATGGCATGCCAAAACAAATGTGGACTCCAACGTCTTTTTGCTATTTTTATTTTTGTTTTGTTTCGCATATCCTTTACAGGACATCGCTGTCAACACCATAATTTTACCGCTGTTGTTGATTTCTTGCCAAGATTACGCTCAGTAGTTTGCCATTGCTTTCTGAGCGGCCGGCTTACTTAAACCGTAAGTCACCAACGCGGCGATAACCGCTACCGATTCTCGCGCGCTGCGTTACCCTACGTGGATAATCGGGATTACGGAGAAAGTCGTTTAACCTCTAGGCCAGAGAGACCGGCCTTTTTACTACTACTAGTAGAGTAACCAGTTTTCTTTGTGAGTTAACTTCTTTCAAGATGTCTAGAGTGCTCTTTCTATCCTTCCAAGGTGTTCTTATCATTCTTCTTTAAAACCACATATCCGCAGCCTCCACAATATTCCCCATTAGTCTGTTAATTGGCCATGATTTGCCTCCATACTGTATGAATGACACAATATAACGCCAAGAATTCTTCACCGCACCTGGCTTGACAAAGAAAAATTTCAGAGAAAATGTTTTATCTCGTGAAATTCTGACTATGTTTGGGCTATTCTACATGTAACTTCTTTAATATACTTTCTATCTGCTGTTATTAAAATTTCCAAATTCTTAAATAAATTGACGTTTTACAATGGCGGGGATATTTTAACATTGACCTGGGATCCTTTATCAACTCAGCCTAAAATGGGTGCGGGACATTTCCTGGCAAGTAAAGGCGTGATATTTACTACATCATCTACCCATTGTTGATTGGCAGGCTTGGCCATGGGAATGTTATTCCCATGGGAATCCCTTGAGAAAGGTCCCATGGGATGGGACGGGATGGGATGAAACAGACATAAATTACCATGGGATGGGATGGGACAGAAAAATATGTCCCATGTGTTGATTGGTCTACAATTTAAGGCTAGCACCATATGCCCAATTCGACTCATGAAGTAAAAAGATGACACTTACTTACTTTTCTTACAATAGCATTACATTTTACAAGAGTGGTATACTACTGTATTTTACAAGAATACGCACGACAGGAGAAAAACGTCCGAGGGTCTTAACCCGTAAGGGCTGCCCCCTGAGAGTGTCAGGAATGTAAACGTACCGAAAATTTGACTTTTGATGATCAGAAGGCTTCTATTGTGCTTGCTCTAAGGCGGAGTTTTTGCCACTTATAGTAGTAATTGTAAAATATATAAGCGTTAAAGTAAATAAAGGAAAGGACCACTTTGCCACCCACTGAGTTGTATTGTGTGTCTGCTGTTATTCCCATATGTTATAAATCATTTGACAATCCATGGGTGTTGAGGTGAATATGAAAGTTGTTGCATATCCTTTACAGGACGTAGCAGTAAACCCCAGCATTTTTTGGCTGTTCGTGATTCCTGGGCAAGTTTACGTTCAGTAGTTTGCCATTAATTTCTAAACAACCAACGCCCATACCATTTCATAAAAAAACAACATAAGGTGGTCTGCTGCCAAATCGTATACAGCTGTGTTTCGAACGCGGGTATGCGGGATTACGAACTGCGTCCGTAATAACTTCGTCACGGAGTCAGCAAATAATGATTACTGTTCAGAAAGTGTCCTAGCGCCCATTGCAGGCCCGTCGACCTAGAAGCGTAGGCAAATCCGCACTTTGGACGGGATTCAAACACATTATCACGAGACCTGCAGGCAAAAGTGTTAGTGACTCTACTACCGCGGCCTCCTTTAACAAATATTATTATATTTTGCAAGCTTATTACACTGTTATATGAATGTAATTAACAACGAGGAGTGACGAAGGGATCTGGCCGACGCTCAACGCTCAAAGGAAAGGCGAGACGGACTTATAATCAGATTGCTACTGGTACTATTAGTGTTGGAACTCTTCGCTGGCTGCTAGGGATGGGGACGGAGCACTTATGGGAATGCCCCGAATGCTGTGATGTCGATTCCTAAATCAATCAATCAATCATGAATGTAATTAAAGTTCCGCGACTTGAATTATTTGTTTTAATTACGTAGAACATAAACAAGATGTAAGAACAAGAGGAGAACAAGTTTTTTTTTTTAATTATTTAAATAATTATGCCTTTGTTTCATTTGGAAGGCAAAAGTTACCTTGCAAATATCTTCAATAATTAAGCACTCGTTTCGTATGCAAGACAAAATTACCTTGTAAATATCTTCACTGTTTGCCTTTCCGGATCTTGTTGAACCTGCACCGGTGTTAAGGTTATTGTATTGATGTTGGCTTCTTTGTCTTAATTAACATTTTATAAAAATGTCAATAAAATCAATGTCCCTGAAGATCTTGATCTATTTACAACTTGTACATATATTGATAATACAACTGGCAGCAATTTCTTTTGAATGTGAAAACTCAATACTCGCTAGCGAAGTTGATAGCGTACTCCATGAGCACGGTCGGACGCCGGTCCGACGCCTAGACATATCGCTTGATCCTCCTGGCTCTAGGCCTACAAAATGTAAAGGCCATATCACATTACAGACGCATAGCAGGACACTACTCATCATCATCCAATGCCTTGCCGGCTGGCGTGAGCGATCATGTCTCTACACAAATTGTGTTCTCCGGTGGCATGGATCAATTCGTGTGTTTATTTCATTAGTAGGAAACTACTACAGGAGAATAAAAAACAAATTAAAAACGAAAACTCACCAGGGAGCAGCGATAGTGCAGTGGCTAAGCTCACTTGCCAGCTCGTTTGGTGTTCGTGTGTTCGAATCTCACCTCGAGGAGGGGCTTTGTTTTCTATTGCATCTAGACTTCAAAGACAAACCTTATCCAGCTTTCCTGCCATCTTCAGCGTTTGTGAACGAGGTTTCGCGAATCAGCGCGAGAGTTCTTTTTTTTTTCGCTCGCTCATTTTGAACTCAAACGTAGTCCATTCACACTACTTCTGGTAGTGATGGACTGCATTTTGCGTGCGGATTAGCTTTGCCTATTACCAGTGTCCCTCGCAATCAGGCGAACCCACACAGACTTCAGAGGTACTTGTAATTAACGTCCTCAAGTCAAGGACGAAAGGTCAACATTTTAGTCCAACTGTCCAGTGTAAAGGTTGAACTACTTTACCTCGGCATCAACACAACGGGTGTTTAAGAACATGCGTTCTTATCCATTCAACCATGTGAGTTCATCAGGTTTAGTTTATGTGCCTCGCTCACCACGGTGTCTCCTTTGGCCGTTGTCTTCTGTGTATGTAAATCGTAGACACGATACGCCAATCAGACATACAGGCAAGCAGCTAGCCAGTCAGACAGACAGATAGACAGACAGGCAGATAGATAGATAATTAGACAAACAGATAGTTAGTTGCATATCTTTTACATGACGTCTCAGTCAACCCCAGCATTCTCTGTTTATTATTTCTTGGCAAGTTTACGTTCTTCTTCTTCTGCCTTCATCCGGAGAGTTTTTTTTAACTAACGTGATTGCGTTGTGCCTGTTTACAGCAGAGTTGCGTTCTTGCGCCGTTAAACCGACACACCTGACTTCTGCGGGCATTTGTTGACCAGGTTAACCTTCCCGGGGGTTTCTTAGGACGTTTGAATCTCACTGTTGTGGTGTTATTCCCCCATCCCAGCTGGCCCATTTAGAACAGCCGAAGACATCCTGGTCAGCTCTTAAGGGAAGGCAGGGGCAGACCATGGGCATTCCCCGCCATCCAAGGAGGCTTCCATAATTGCAGAGTCGATACATAGCACTCTGGTACTGGGCTCACCCAAGGAATCGTCACGTCCTGCACATGGCTGCTTAGCCTCACTTCCGTATATTGGGCCTTCCGGTAACCACAGTCACAACCAGAAGAATGCAGTCTGTACATGACATCCACACAGGGAGCTTTCGATTTGGACTTTCCACGTAATGGATTTGCCTTCAAAGCAATATTTCATGTCGTGCCACTAGGACACTTTTTCCACCTTTGATGACGCCCACATAGTGAGCTTTCGATTCGGACTTTCCATTTACAGCTAGTGCTCGACTTATGGCCTATGCAACTTACAACCATTCGACTTTACGACCACAATCACTAGCCATATTAGATTTCAGATTTATTTCTGCCTCAATTATCAGTCGAACGATGTTGTCTGCCATCACCGGCGGTCGTTAACTAAGGAAAGGGAGGCATGATGCTATGATGATGCTATGCTGCTAGCCGGTGTCATCAATTTCTAAGAATTGAGAATATTGTTTGGAGAAAGATATTCCTTTCAAGATTTTATTGCTACTCGATAACGCGCCTGGACACCCACCACATCTAGGCGATCTCCATCCAGATGTAAAATTTGTTTTTCTTCTGCCAAACTCGACTCCACTCATCCAGCCTATCGACCAAGGTTTGATTGCGACCGTAAAGGTCAACTATCTCCGAACCACCTTCGTTCAAGCAATATCCGCAATAGATGCTGAGTCAGAACTAACATTGCGAGATTTTTGGAAACACTACAACATTTTAATATGTATCAAGAATATCGCTACCGCCTGGGAGGCTGTGACGAAAAATGTACATGAATGGCATTTGGAAAAATTGTGTTAATGATTTTCATGGATTTGACAGTGAACATGAACTTGAAACGATTCGGGAAAAAATAGTAAAACTTGCCAAAGACCTTTCTTTGGAGTGTGAAATTGAAGATGTCGAAGAGTTGCTAGACAAAGAATCCGGAGAACTTACAAATGAAGAGTTAATCGAACTGAAAGAAGAAAGAGTGGTGGAAGAAGAAAGAAGAGAAGCCAAGAAAGAAGAGGATGAGACAGAAAGAAAGTTCACCACTAAGTGATTATCAGAAGGTTTATTTTTACTGAATCAACTTCTTATACATTTCGAAGCAATGGACCCAAACATCGAATGATTTGCAAGGATTGAACGGATGGCGCACAATGTGTTTTGTCCGTATCGTGAAATTTATGATGGAAAAAAAAGAAACATACAATTCAGACAAAGCTCACCATGTTTATGAAAAAACCAACTCCGGTACCCCCAAATGTTGCCTTAGATTACGACATTAATGATCTGCAGTAAAGCACCAGTGGCCAATAAAATGTTTCGTACATGTTTATATATTTTGATGTTAATGACAATTTGATGTGTTTTGCGACTGGGAAAATGTTTCCTATAGTATTTTCCACACCTATGTTTTGTATGTTTTGCAAATATTAAACCAGTTGTACATGTACAGTTAATGAAGTGTTTTTCTTGAACCTGACGATGTAAAAATAAGAAACAAAATGGTGTAGAGATGATACAAATGGCACAAAATGAACATCGAAAATTATGATTTATAACAATAATAAAAGAAATGATATAATTTAATTTAAATATTCTTATAACATCACTTCACATTATTTAACACATAGCGCACTCAACGTACGACCAAATCGTGTTGCGACTGGTCTGTCGGAACCGATCGTGGTCGTAAGTCGAGCACTAGCTGTAATGGATTTGCTAGCCAAGCAATATTCCATTTCATGCCTCTGGGACGCTTTTGCTACCGACATACCTGTGGTATGAAGTGTGGCAGTCTAAGCAATTCTTCATGCACCTTTAGATGTCAACCTGAATATAGTTAAAGTAAGCTGCGGTCATCTTGAGCTTGTTGATATCTCCATAGAGCTTCTCCTCAAAAGAAGCAGGAGTGGGCCAAAATATCTTTCTCTGTTCTGCATATATTGGGCACTCCTGCAGCAAGTGTTTAGCTGTCATTTTACCAGTTCCACAATTACATTCATCGGTATCTCCTATCTTTAGTTTATTGAACACGCGGTATTTCAGCCTGTTATGTCCTGTGCGGAGTCAGAAGATTGCTACTTGTTCTCTTCGGTCAAGTTTGTAATATGCATCATCCTTCTGGTGGCCTGGAAGCTCTGATTCCCATTTGGTTCTATAAGTGCTTTTTATAAACCTCTTTGCCTCATTATAATTTATGGCTATGTCAGGCTGTGGTAGTCGTCCGCCTTCTTTTGCTAGTCTGTCAGCCTCTTCATTTCCAGGTATACTGCAATGTGAGGGGATCCACTGTATTACAACATTTTGGGATTCCTAGCATAGACCATGGAGTGCTGCTCTTAGGTCAGCTAGTTCTGTGCTGTTTCTGCTCTTCAGTACTGAGACAGGTGACTTTGCATTTGTAGCTAATTGCTTCTCTTTATTTCCTCCATCAAGAACATTTCAGCTGCAGTTTTCATAACCTCTACCCCTGCTTTAAAGTTACTTGAAAATTTTCCAGTTGACTCTGACTGTTTATTTTACTCCAATTTTTAAATTTACTAGAGTTCCTCCTCCTCCATTTTCTATTGAATCTTTGGCTGATCCAACTGTATATGCATGGGTCGAATTGCTACTTGAGTAATTTTCTTTTATGTAGTTTACGGCTATTTTTCTTCTTTCGGTTTCATTCTGAGTGTTCTTTTTCTCAATACCAGGAATGTGTTCTATCATCTCAGGCAGTTGCTGCTGTCTACAAGCTGGGAACTTGTGTGCATTGTAAATGGGGTTGGCTGTTGATATGTTAAGTATAGGATCTGTCCTAATCTTTCGTTTTGAGGTTTCTACAAAGTTGCTTCGCTTCTGTCTTCCCTTTCCAAAACCATTAAAACTTTTATACATAGGGTGGTCTGTCAATCTTCTAAATTTTTCTGCTTGTTGGGCTCTACTATCTCTTCTATCCTGCATTGGTTGTGAACAAGTGATCTTTTCTTGTTCGTTAATAGGCGTTGTCTTCAGGCTTCCAGTTATTATTCGCATTCCTTGATTTTGGACTCTACTTATTTTGTTAAAGTTTGACTTAGCTGCTGTTGCCCAAGCTGCAATGCCATATTCCAGTACTGGCCTCACCCGTCCAGTGTATTCCTTCTTGAGAACTTTCTCATCTGCTCCCCAGCTTTGTCATTTTTTTGTCATTCTTTGCCTTGCTCTTGTTCGATTTTTCTCAACCTGTGTATTCCATGCCACGCAACGATCAAAGCTCGGAAGATAGTTTGGATTTTCCTAATGGCGCAATATTTTTCCATTCAATACCAGCTTAGGTTGCTGAGTTTTATGTGAGAGGAAGAACGCTGTGTATGTTGTTTTCTCCTCACTTATCTTCACTAGCCATAATTTTGACCAGTCCTCTAACGCTAATACGACTTGCTGTATTCTGCTGTTAGCTGTGCTAATATATTCTTCAGATGTCCATATGGCTATGTAATCTGCAAAGGAGGATGTGTGTATGTTGTTTTCTCCTCACTTATCTTTACTAGCCATGATTTTGACCAGTCCTCTAACGCTAATAAGACTTGCTGCATTCTGCTGTTAGCTGTGCTAATATATTCTTCAGATTTGGGTACTCTGACAGGACAATTTTCCGTGATGTCATTTATATATGCTAGGAATAATGTTGGTGAAAGAACTCCTCCTTGGGGGACACCTTGCTCCAACGGCATAATTTTGCTGGTTTGTCCTTGTACTTTTATCCTTGCAATTATGTTCTCAAGATAGAGGCTGATACATTTTTACATTTTCCCACAAACATGCATTTTTTGCAGGTTTCCTTTCAGTCCTTCCTTCCATACTTTATCAAATGCTTTTTCTAAATCTATCCAGACCGCTAGTGTGTGCTTTTTCTCCTCGAAGGCATCAGTAGTATAGTAGGAGGTTTTGCCCCCCCAAATCCGGAGTCAACTCCGGAATATTTCCTTATATAAGCTATATGTGACGTCACACCAATCCGGTGAAAATGACTCCGGATTCCGGATCCGGAGTCAAAGGGGTATAACTCATTTCTGGTCTTATTAACCCCCCTTTTTGTGGTAAATTAAAAAAATGGCGGCTATTGTTAGTTGTAGTAGTGGGTGGTGGGGGAGATTAAAGATGGTTGTTAAGTGGTGGGGTTGGGGAGGTTGAAAAAATTGCGATTCATTGTTAAGAGGCGCTGGGGGTGGAGTCTTTGTGGTCGTGATGACTATCGGGATGGAGGTGTGAGGCGTGGGAGTATTGTTGGTGTGTAATGGTTAGGAGTACAATGCTCTTCCATTGGGTGGTTATTGTTGTTGTGTGTGATTTAAAAGATGGCGGCTATTGTTAGTTGTAGTAGTTGATGGTTGGTGAAGATTAAAGATGTTAAGTGGTTGGGTGGGGGAGATTGGAACAATAAAATATGGCAATTCATTGTTAAGAGGTAGGGGGTGGTTGGGGTGGAGCCTTTATGGTCGATCTGTCTATCGAGATTGGGGTGGGTGGTTGAGGTTTTGCTACCCCCTTTTCCGGATTCAACTCCAGAATATTTCCCTCTGTAGCCCTATGTGACGTCATAGAAATCCGGTAAAAATGACTCCGGATTCTCGATAACGCATGAATCGATCGGTTTTTTTTTCTGGTCTTATTATATCTCTTTAAAATCAGGCGGTCGGGTGGGTGGCGGACGGCGGCGCGCAGGTGGGGCGACCGGGAGCAGCGCGGGCGGGTTCAAGTGAATATAAAATATGTGACGTGAATGGGTAGGTGTTTATTATTAGTCATGGATCCTAGATGGAAACATCCTTTTACGGTTTTGATTGCGGGGCCAACGGGGAGTGGAAAATCCGTCTTTGTGCAAAAGTTTCTGGCCCATCTTCCAGACATGGTCGACCCGCTTCCAGAGGAAGTTATATGGTGCTACGGAGAATGGCAACCCATGTATGAGACTATGAAGGGTGTCCAGTTTAACGAAGGTCTACCGGATATGGAAAAATGGACAGGAGATAGACGTCGACTAGTGGTGATAGATGACCTAATGTCCGAGACAGATGATAGAGTGACTAAACTATTTACTAAGGGTAGTCATCATCGCAACCTCAGCGTTATGTATATAGTCCAGAACCTCTTTGGTAAGAATAAAGAACAATAGAACCATCAGTTTGAATTCGCATTACCTAGTGGTATTTAAGAACCCTCGAGACGGATCGCAGATTACCAATCTGGCCAAACAGATGTACCCAGGCCGCGTATCATATGTCCAAGAGAGTTTTAAAGACGCCACATCGGCTCCACACGGGTATTTGCTCTTTGACCTTCGACAGGAAACACCGGATCAGCTCCGTTTAAGAAGCAGTATTTTCCCCGATCAGCGTCAAGTCGTCTACGTCCCTAAATAATATGTCCAGCCGAGTGAAACGTCACGGGGCCATGCTGCGGTTTCTGGGTAAGGCGAAACCGACTGCCGTAAAAGCCGTAATTAAAACAGCGTCACCGGACCTCGTCCAATCAATTTGCGAGTGCTGTCACAATGTATTAAAAGGTAATGTTCCACTGACACCGGCTCAGAAGAGGCGTCTGCGGCGACACAAAAACAGTCTGAGAGTCCTTACGAGTAAGAAACTGTCTATCAAGAAACGGAAACAAATCTTGCAAAAAGGTGGATTCATAGGCGCTTTATTAGGTCCTATTCTAAACGTGTTGAAAGGCGTCGTGGGTTTGTAATGAAGAAAATGATCCTGATCGACCCCCGGCTGCTGGAAAAACCCTATGTACCACCCGACACACTAACTGATAACCTACGTGACCTGGATCAGCAAATGCAACAAGTCCTGGAAACCGAAGATCTACCACCGCGGGAAAAAGCTCGAGTGTATCAGCAAACCTTGCAGCGGTATCTGAATCGACTTGAGCAATACAGACACAAGCCTTTAGGCACAGTGGATATCAAGGAACAAAAACCCGAAGTCAGCCTTTTACCAGCACCAGTAGTCGAGACTACCAAGTCATCCGACACCTATTCAAGAAGTATCCAAGTAGTCAAATAGTCGAGCCCAAGATAGTCGAGACAATACCGCCGTAAGACTCAGGCGAAGCAAGAAGAAGAGTAAGTTACCAACGCCCAAGTGGGAAAATGGCCGCGCAAATAAGAAAGTATTACTACGATCCTCAGAAACCCGGGGCCTATGGTGGGGCCGCCGCCTTAAAACGAAACACTAAACTGAATGCTAAAAAGATAGAGGCTTGGTTACGACATCAGGATACGTATACTCTACATAAACCGATCCGTCGTCGTTTTCAGAGACGTCAGACCATAACCGGTGGTATAAATCAACAGTTTCAAGCCGATTCTTGATAGATATGAGACTATTACAAAGAGACAACGATGGGATGTCGTATCTAGTGACGTGTCTCGATGTGTTTAGTAAATATGCTTGGGCCATCCCGATCAAGAAGAAAACGGGGAAAGAGTTAGTGGCGGCAGTGGGTAAAATTTTTGCCGATAGACAACCTATAAAATTTCAGACCGACAAAGGATCAGAATTTGTCAACCGAGCCTTTTTAAAATTTCTGAAAGACCAAGGTGTGCATTTCTTTACGACCGAGAACGAAGACGTTAAAGCCGCGATAGTGGAAAGATTCAATCGAACCCTTAAAGAAAAAATGTGGCGGTATTTCACCAAGACCAATACACTACGCTACAGTCGACGTGATAGATAAGCTGATCCGCAACTACAACGGTTCATATCACAGAACCATTCGCATGGCGCCCGTGAAAGTCAACTATACTAATCAAGAAGAAGTGTGGAATAATATGTACCAGAAGCAATCCGCATCAAGAAAAGTCCATTTTACAGAAGGGGACCGAGTCAGACTGGCTCAACCCAAACAACCTTTTAAAAAGGGATATATGCCCGCGTGGACAGAAGAACTTTTTACCGTCAGTCGTATAACCAGACCAATCCGGTGACATATGTGCTAAAAGATGATTCGGGAGAGGAACTTCAAGGTTCATTCTATCGAGAAGAGATCCAAGCAGTCGGCGCTAAACAAGTGTATCGGATCGAAACAATCTTACAAGAAAGACCCAGGAGAGGTGGTGGTAAAGAGTATTTAGTGAAGTGGTTTGGTTATAATTCGTCATTCAACAGTTGGGTCTCAGACCTAACCAGATACCGAAACTAATGGAAGAAACCGCGGAAACTAACCCACAAAGTAACTCACCCAGCGAAAGAACTTCGTTCTGGTGGTTGTTTGGCCAGCGAATACCGCGGTTAGAGATTGTCTTCTTCTGTCAGATGATAGTTATATACATCGTCATGGCGCTCTATTCAACTGTCTCGAGG